>SJYG01000624.1:645206-671390 GCA_006410535.1 Litocranius walleri | reverse complement strand
TGGCCACTGCTGAGTTTTCCAAATTTGCTGGCATATTGAGTGCAGCACTTTCACAGCATCATCTTTCAGGATTTGAAACAGCTCAACTGGAATTCCATCACCTCCACTAGCTTTGTTCGTAGTGATGCTTTCTAAGGCCCACTTGACTTCACATTCCAGGATGTCTGGCTCTAGATGAGTGATCACATCATCATGATTATCCGGGTCGTGAAGATCTTTTTTGTACAATTCTTCTGTGTATTCTTGCCACCTCTTCTTAATATCTTCTGCTTCTGTTAGGTCCAGACCATTTCTGTCCTTTATCGAACCCATCTTTGCATGAAATGTTCCCTTGATATCTCTAATTTTCTTGAAGAGATCTCTAGTCTTTCCCATTCTGTTCTTTTCCTCTATTTCTTTGCATTGATTGCTGAATAAGGCTTTCTTATCTCTTCTTGCTATTCTTTGGAACTCTGCATTCAGATGCTTATATCTTTCCTTTTCTCCTTTGCTTTTCGCCTCTCTTCTTTTCACAGCTATTTGTAAGGCCTCCCCAGACAGCCATTTTGCTTTTTTGCATTTCTTTTCCATGGGGATGGTCTTGATCCCTGTCTCCCGTACAGTGTCACGAACCTCATTCCATAGTTCATCAGGCACTCTATCTATCAGATCTAGGCCCTTAAATCTATTTCTCACTTCCACTGTATAATCATAAAGGATTTGATTTAGGTCATACCTGAATGGGCTAGTGGTTTTCCCTACTTTCTTCAATTTCAGTCTGAATTTGGCAATAAGGAGTTCATGATCTGAGCCACAGTCAGCTCCTGGTCTTGTTTTTGCTGACTGTATAGAGCTTCTCCATCTTTGGCTGCACAGAATATAATCAATCTGGTTTCGGTGTTGACCATCTGGTGATGTCCATGTGTAGAGTCTTCTCTTGTGTTGTTGGAAGAGGGTGTTTGCTATGACCAGTGCATTTTCTTGGCAAAACTCTATTAGTCTTTGCCCTCCTTCATTCCGCATTCCAAGGAATGTGGACTTAATGTATGTATAATTTAAATAAAAATAATCCCTTGTCTTCTGGCTGCAGAATAGCATCTAGATGCTTTAATGACATTGCCTAATTCCTGGCTGCAAGCAAGGACTCTGCCAGCAGGAAAACCAATACACCAAGGGGACTAGTCAGGCTTCTCCTGTTTTCTTCAAGGGTACAGCCCTAACATGTTTTGAGTCAAGTCACGGGGACACCGTCCTCATGAGAATATTTCTAAACTTTGGATATCTGACTCGGTACCCTGCAGCCCAAACTGATTCTGAGTTCTTAGGTCCATTGCTGGAGGGCTGTGTCTGGATGAGGTGGGTGGATCAGTCAGGTTCCACACATTGCCCTGCTGTAGTATTTGGACTCCTGGGGTGACTCTGGGTGTCGACAGCTGCTGAAGGGTTTCAGGAAGGGAAGTATGGATGTTGTAGAGCTCTACATCAAGGACATCAAATGTGGGTCAGATCTTGAAGCCAGTTAGGCAGAGGGCACTGTATTTTTGTGCCATCAGAGCATGGCAGACAGGAGAGTGTGCCTCATAATTATGGAATGTAATCATGCAGGGCTCCAGCTGCTGCTTTGAAATTCATTGTGAATTTGCTCCCAGCCCTAGCTCATGCCCCCAAGGGCTGATTCCTGGTCCTGACTGAAGATAAGGCAGATACTGAGGAAGACACTTTCTGGGGGAGATGGGACTCCTTTGTCAGTAGATTTTGGGTCAAGGACTTCTCCAAACACAGGGCGCTGCTGAACCTCTCCTAGGTTTCAAGGCAATAGATGTTCTACAACTAGAGATTAATTAGTCTCTTAATTGTTAATTAGTCTCCTAATTGTTTCCCTGATTGGAAGAGGGTAGAGTCAGAGTCTTAGCTCTTATTCTTTGCCTTTCTTTAATCAGAATTCATCACTGTTTCTCTCATCACTTTTCTCCTATAGTGCCCTCAACAAATATGTAGGAAATGAATGAACCATAGCATGCAGTTAGAGAAAGAAGGTAGGACCTGCTGCTAGTTAGCAGAGTTGGTGAAGGCAAGGCTGGCTAGTCAATCAGGATTTTTAAATGATCCGAGGCTTTAAAACCTGAGGTTTAAGTCAGATCTGAACCTGGATTCAGATACTCTGATCCTGCCATCTTGTGAAAAATAGTCCTGATCTTTTAGGGCCTTAGCTTTTTCCATCTGTGGAATGGGATACTACTACCTACTATTATTGACATATGGAAAGTGCAGAGGAAATCCCTGGGGACCCAGTGGAGAGGAATCCGCTTGTCAGTGCAGAAGACACAGGTTCGATGCCTGGTCCGAGAAGACCCCACACCACAGAGCAGCTAAGCCCCTGCCCAACTGCTGAGCCTGTGCTCTAGAGCCCGGGGGTCGCGGCTGCTGAGCCCATGCTCTAGAGCCCGGGGGTCGCAGCTGTTGAGCATGTGCGCTACAGCCCGGGGGTCGCGGCTGCTGAGCCCGTGCTCTATAGAGCTCGGGGGTCGCAGCTGCTGAGCCCATGCTCTACAGCCCGGGGGTCGCGGCTGCTGAGCCTGTGTGCCCAGAGCTTGTACTCTGCAACTCTGTACTCTTCTGGTTTGGGAGAACCCCCCCAAACCAGAAGCCCATGCAATGAAGAGTAGCCCCTGCTTGCTGCAACAAGAGAAAGCCTGCTCATGGCAAGGAAGACCCAGCACAGCCAAAGAAAAAGATGCTCAGTAGATGTCCTCGCTTAGACTCTTTCCCCAATCCTGTCCACCAGCAATGAGGAAACATACACACGGGGCCTCACCAATAGCTGCGGGTTTGTTTCCTCAATACAACACAGATGGAGACAGAGCAGACATGGTCCTTTCTGTACTAGTGACACCTCCGAGGGCCAGACAGGCGGCCGCACTGCTGGGGAGGGCTGAGGGTGAGCCTGAGAGGCGCCCTCCGTAAAGGCATGGCCGCTACTGGGCTGATCCGCTGTGCAGCCCACAGCACAGCCGTGAATGTTTGCAGCCTGCCGCTCAGCAGTTCAAGACTTCTGCGCTCAGTTAATTCTGTGCGTTCTTGAATAGCACATCAGTGCAGCCACGCCAGACAGAGCATCTCTAAGCAGCCCTCCTCCCTTCTCCTAATCTTGAGATTACGCGGCATTGTCCTTCCTGTAACTACTTCTCATTGCTGAAACTGTTTCACAAGAATAAACCAAGATTTTTCCACTCAGCAGTTCTGGACATATGGCTTGTCTGCAGTATGTTGCTACTATGTTCAGCTACAATGACACTTTTTAATACAAGCTAAGTTTCTCTAGGGTAACTTTAAAAAAAAAAAAAGTGAGTTGTGACCCACTGATGAGTTATGAAACAACTGAGTCAGAACCAGCATTAAAAAATTTTTTAAGCATCCCCTGTGCTGGAAGCGCTGGAGTCGCTCAGCCACTGGCTGCCAGGGAAGCTCCCAGCACTTCTTAAAGGAGGCAGCTTAGGACAGACACGAGACGCAGCTCACACTGCAGTGTTGTCTCATTAATGCTTGAATGTTGCAACCCGTGCATGCCCGCACATCCAGAGTGGCCCCATGGATGACTCCCCAGCAGCGTCTGGTCAGATCCACATCTGTCCAACATGCAGTCTTAGAATCTGTAGGTTTTTCACTCTGTGGCTGCTCTGGGCCGTTGCTGGGGCAGGGTTTTCTCTAGTCGCGGCGAGGGGCAGCGGCTCCTGGCTGAGGTGTGCAGGTCCCCATTGCGGTGGTCTCTCTTGACTGGGGTCCGCTTGGCTCACTCACCAGCCCGCCCACACCAGCCAGGCACCCGGGATTCAGACTGGAGCCTCAGCAGAATCTAGACCGACTCTGCTGGCTTCAGTCCTCTGGAGTTACATGCGAAGAGTGGAGCCCACACAGGTTACAGAATGCCAAGTGTCTTCTGTACTTTATTATCATCATAGTCTTTGCATCAAGATACATAGCAATGATAGCGGGTTTCTTTTTAAAGCTTAGTATTAAATATTAAATATCTTTCCCCACTTTTAATTTTACATTACTCTGCCAAGAAAAAATTAAAACTCAAGTTATCTGAAGCCTGGACACACTTCCATGATTAGCCGGGCTGTGTAAAAGTCAGTGGCTTTGTTCTTCCTGCCACGTGAGCAGGCCCAGGCCCTAGAAAGATAGGACCAGGTTATAATTGTTTTTGAAAAGTGTGCTACAAAAACGGATGGCCTGTTATAAGCCAGGTTACAAAGTGAGGACAGGGGTGAGGGAGAGAGTTTCTTCCAGAAACGGAATCTCTGAGGAGTCCCAGTCCATCGCTTTTCCCCAGAATGGAGCGAGGAGGGGTCAGATCTCACCGTCAGCTTCCCAGCCCCATCTCTGGGAGGGGGCGGCCGGGGGCAGGGTGGCCGCACCTGCCCTCCCCCACGTTTCTCAGCGAGGGAATGGTTTATTGCCCAGTGAGTGTGAAGTGGGCTGAAGCTTGGTTGGTACTGAATTCTCTAAGAGGTTTCTTCTAGAAACAGACAACTCAGACTCTTCCTCTCACTTCAGCAAAGAAGTTATTTTAAAAGCACTTGGGAAGTTCCTTCTGCGCCCTTGGAAGCGGCTCAGAGGAGGGAGTCGTCAGTACAGCCCCCTTCCAGGCCGTATCGGAACTCCTGAAGGTTGGAGACCCCATAGAAGTGGACGAAGGCGGCTGCCACCACCAGGACATGGAAGATCTGATGAGACTGGAACTGCAGGGACAAGAGAGAAGCTTCAGGGCGATGGCAGGGAGACCTGGGGGAGCGAGGAGGCACTGGCCTCTCCTGTTTCCTCCGCAAAATTTCCTGCACCATAAGACTGATACGTTTGTTGTAGGGGAAAAAAAAAAATGTGTAAGTCCTGTCAGGGACTCACCCACCCACACGCACCGGCGTGAGCAGGGACACGCATCACCCCGGACACCACCTGCCCTTGTCTCTCTCCGCCTCTGACTTCCACCTTCGGGCAGACTCGCCACCACAGCCCCGCGAAGGGTCGCTTCTTACCCATATGTCGAATTTTCCAGGGAAGAATCGCTCAGGAATGCGTGCGGCATAGAGGCCGGCTCCAGTGATGTACATCACAGCCATGAGGAAGAACCAGCCCATCTGGCCCACCGTGGTGGCCTTGACGAAACCCTCCGCGATCGTGAAGTGCATGGTAGGCACGACGCCACTCAAGCCGAGCCCCAGGAACACCCCTGAGCAGACGGATGGGGCGCGTCAGGCACAGGGGCGGCCCTGCTGCCCCGCTGACACAGCACGTGTTCCGGAAATTTTGCACAAGATGGAGAGCCATCATCAGATGCTTCTTCAACGTCCAGAGTGGGAAGGAGGCTGTAAGTGCTGACACAGCCATTCCCTCCCATGGAGCACCAAGAACAAACATCTTGTGCTCTTTACTCTCCGTGAAGCAGCCGAGGCGACCGTGTGCGTCAGAACTCTGACGGCTGCCTGGCTACACAGCCGAGGTGGCGAGCCCTCAGGTGACGGCCAGCCAGGGGCGAGCAGGACGGGCGAGCCCTTAAGAGCACAGAGGACTTAAGGAGCAGGATCTGACCTCCCGAGGAGACGGACCGGTGAGAAGCCCTAAGAGAAAGAGCTGAGGGCGCCCCCTCCACAGCGGGCCCTGCCCACGGCTGCTGGGCGGGGCTCCGTGTCACCTCTGCAGACGCCCTGGGTGAGGCACGCTGGCTGGTGCTTGATGAATGGTTAACTCTCTTAAATGAGGGTTAACCCACAGCGATGTTGAGGCTCAGGGGACTGGAGACAGTGGTGATTGACGTGTGGCTGCAGTAGCTGGAGTCTGGACAAGACACCAGGAAGGGGCTCCTGCACACAGCGACCCCGCCCCTCAACACGGCTTGGGCTCACGGTGCTTTCTCTACCAAGCCACGCCTCTCATTCCCTCAGGAAAATAGCTCCCGGTGAGCTCGAGACTGTGCTTTGTACATTTCTTAACCTCCTCAAGCCAGATATGAGTAGTCTTTTTTGCGCTTTAATTACTGTCGTATTGACATTTTGCTGAAGTAGTATGAGTCTTGCAGGGGAATTGCGCTTTGAGAATTCATGCTGTTTTTAAAGTTCTAAACACAGATCAGGGTCTGGGTGGGGGCCCAGGGCTGACCCCTGAGGCTCAAGGTCCAGACACCCACAAGGGCACGCCCTGCCTTGCAACCCACCTGCTCGCGTCTGGCGGTGCTTGGGCGTGGCGAACCGGTCCCACTGTGCCACGATGATGGCGGAGATGCCCAGGACGCAGACGATGGAGAGGTAGATGAGCCGCGGCTGCGGGGAGCAGTAGAAGGAGTAGTAGAGCCAGGGCACGAAGCTCCCCATGATCAGCAGGGCGATCCCTGAGTAGTCCAGCCTGCAAGAGCCACAGGAGATAGTCCAGCCTGCAAGAGCCACAGGTGGCGGCCAGTGGGGGCGCGGCGGGCTCGACCAGAGCCCCGTGGCCCGGCTGGTGTCCTGACTCAAGCCCACACACGGTCAGGCACTGTTTGGGGCACGTTTGAAGGGCATCCCTTTGCCCAGGCTATCAACAGCCACACCCCCTCACAGACACTCAATCAGGAGCTCTGTCCATCACAATCCAGCCAGGCCCCAACTTCCATGCAGGAAGGACTCTGAGTATTCCCCAGTTCTGACGGTTCTAAAGCCAAAGCCCTTACAGTGGGAGCATTACTAAGGGGGTAGTGTTCTCTTAGTCGACTTTAATGATAAAAATGTTTTACTTGTTGCTGGTGTTATTGAGAAAAACAATAACTCAGCAACACTTCCAGAACCAAAAACAACAACAGAAACAAGCGAACAGAAGCCCAGGCTCAGTGCTGGGGAGGACGGGCGCCTGGCGCTTCTGATAAGCTATCCTGGCTGCTGGGCGGCCGCTCCCACGGGGGGCGGCACTCTGACGGGAAGGGGGGCGTGGCCGGGCACTTGGTGCACGAGAGCAGCGGCGGCACTGCCAGCCTCTGGACAGCGCTGCGCTGGGATGACGTCTACCCACAGCAGGCTGTGTCTATGGAGGAGGCCGCAGTGAGAATTTTCAGGTCGGACTTAACAGAAAAGCTTCCTGACCCTCTTAACACCCATGAAACATCAGGGAATCTTGATGAGCCCCTGCAGTCGCCAGGAACCCCCAGCACCCAATCACAGGGCATGATGACAGCGCGCGGCCCTTCCCCACCGCCATCCCTGTGACTCACTTGGAGAAAGTCCGGGAGACTTTCTCTGAATGACAGTAGACAGTGTGAAAGAGCCAGGAGAAGCTGAGGCAGAGCACCGCTCCCAGGAAGAACATCCCGAACACCACCTTCTCCTGGAGCGGGGCCATGAAGTACATGTTTGGCCTCAGCATGGTCAGGATCCCCAGGAAGAGAAACAGCACAAAGCCTGCAGCAGGGAGAGAAGAGGAGTCTGAGGAGAAAGGCAACAGGCGATGCTTTAAACCAGCCCTGACGCCACAGGCTGAGCTGTGGACCCAGAGACCCAGACCAAAAGGAGCGTCTGCTGAACACCGACATGTCCTTTATAGACGGTGGATCTCCGACGCGACCACAGAGGACATCCGTTCCAACGTCTGCCCCGCTCACACTCAAGTGACGAAGGGCCCTGCGAGCTCCCCGGCTGTAAAGACACCACCAGCTCCCTCATGATCGCGACAGCGGTATTTCTCCTTCCCATGGACAAAGGCCACACAGCTCCCGGGCAGGAAGCAGATGAGCCCGACGTCCCCCGGGGCCTCACCAAGCAGGTGCGTCCAGATGTTGCCGGTCTCCGTGTGGATGCGGAAGATGCTCTTGAAGCAGGCGCGGAAGGAGGGCATGGGCGGGCGGTGGCCGTGCAGCAGGTAGTCATTGTCCTTCAGCCAGTCCGGGAGCACGTCGTATGGGATGACCCTCCAGCGGCCCTCCCAGACCTGCAACCACGTGCGCTCTAAGCGGGGCTGGGAGCCACGAGCCTCCTCAAGGACGCGGCGTGCAGGAGAGCATCTGCTGGGTTCCAGAGGGTCCCGGGGAGCGGTGGGGGCCAGCCCGGGGCTGCAGACGCCAGACAGCAGGAGCAAGGCTGCCCCCAGACCCCCGCTTAGAGTGTCTTTGTTCTTGTGTCAGGAGGCTTATCTGGATGTGCTTAGCTGAGCAGGTCAGAATACGGCAGGACCTCCTCTCAGCTACCTGAGAAATACACATTTACCACTCCCCCCACACTCTGGTGGCTGTCTGTCATCGTCCCCCTTTGAGCAGCTAAGTTCTCACTGTGTTGAGACTGACTTTTCAGAGCAAGAGTTCTTAACCTAGGACGTAAAGACAATGGACAGTGTCCAGAGAGCTGGTGAGCAAGGCTAGTATCAGAATTTGTGACTCTGTCACCCGTGGAAATCAGCTATTTTCATGTTAGTTTTGCAGATATCAGTTTCTACTCGTCACCACTCAGAAATGACAAGTTCTGATAACACAGCTCGTCATGAATGCGTGTTCAGTGTGTTGATAAAGGTGTAGTGCTCCCGTCTCAGCCCCGGGTGGGTGAGCCCGGTCCCTCCCCGCCAGGACAGGACCTTGTACACGAACTCCTCCATCTTCTCCATGGCGTGGTGGGCCTGCAGGGGCAGAGTGAGCACTCGCACCTCCTCCTCCTCCTCCTGCGGCCCTGGGCAGGCCTGCTCCTCCTCGGCCTGTGGGGAAGGGGAGAGCGGCTGCAGCCCTGGAGGGCCTGGGGACGTGTGCGTCTGGTGCCCACGAGCCAGGCCACGCCGCCCACGGCACACAGGCCTCGGGTCTGCTCTCCGGAAGCAGGATGGTGCCTGAGTCTGCAACATCACAAGCGCTGGGGGAGAGCGCGCCGCAGCGCCCGAGGCGCAGGGTCAGCAGCCCAGGCCTGCACCCAGGCCCTGGCAGCCCACCTCTGTCTCCAAGACGGTGGCCCTCAGCTTCCCCCAATTTCCCAAACACTTCTCATTTAGACCGCTGCACGAGGAGGAATAAGACAGAGGCTCAGAGATCTGCTAAGACTCTCAATCTGATCGGTGCCCCGTGCACCAGCCCTGGGGCCCAGACAGTGTCCACCTGCTCCGAGAGGAGCCAGGCCTCAGAGCTGGCTCCATAGAAGCAGCAGCAGGAGGGCCTGAGAGGGCTCGCCTCCGGGGAGACCTCCAGAGCCGAGGGGGGAGGGTAGTTCCTCCGCGGGGCAGGTTTTCCTCCTGCGATGCTTCCTCTTAGATCTTGTGATAGAGGAACACCCCCCACCCCCCTGCCAAATTCATCCTCTGTCCGTCTTGTCACAGAGTCCCTGGTCTCCCTCCAAGTGGGGATGCTACTGGGGTTTTGCTCAGGCAAAACGAAAAGCCCACTTGGCTGTACATGAGGCCCTGCCAGGCCCCTCCAGGAACAGGGTCTTATCTCCCCCCTCCGCCCCTTGGGGACTCTGAAGAATGAGATAAAGTGGCCAGGTGCGGCCTCAGAGCAGCCTGGGGCAGCACCTGCTCCTCCCACGAGCCTTCCAGCTGGCCAAAGCGGCAGGGTCGATGGTATATGGAGCCTGGCCTGACTGCTTCCTGCCTTCGTCAGGACAGACAGTCCAGGGCGCTGTGGCTCTGGGGAGACCAACAGGTCTCAGGAGAGGCTGACCAGGGAGATGACTTACTTTGGTTGGGCTGGTGACCGCCCGCTTGCCCTTCTCCTCGAGCAGGGGTCCCAGCTCGGCCAGCTCCACTGTGTCGGCCGCCCTGTTGCTGGCGGGAGCCCCGTTGCCCTGGGCCACCGCAGGTCCCTTGTGAGACGACATCAGGATGGTACCTCGGGGCCCTCTGGCTTCAGCCTGGGGAGAGCGTGGGGTCTCTTGGCCCCAGGGGCCAGAGAGCTCCCTGTGATGGGGACACTGGAAGCAAACACAGACACAGGGTGTTGACAGCTTATCCTTCTGATGTCTCATTTCTGAAGTCAATACTGAGAGACAGGTCCCCACTCATACCCTCTCCAGTCTCAGAGGCCAGTTAACTGCATCTCTCCTCCTCTGTACCATCAGCCTTTACTGAGGCTTCACTAACCTTAAAAACCGAAAACCTAGTTGCTTCAAAAGATCTGTGTGTTTGGCACCAAACTGTCACCCCAGAAAAACAGCTACCCACCCCACATCCCTTCCACAAACACAGAGCCCGTTCAATGAGCCGAGTTTATCCTGGTTCCCAGAGCTGGCCCTGGAAAAGCCTGGCTCCGAGACTGAGCGGCAAAAAGAGGAAGCCGAAGCCTGGCTGTAATCACCACAGGCCACCCAGGCTGAGAAATGAACCAACTGCCAACTGAGCTCAGTGGGCTTTACCTACAAACGCCCTGAAACGTGTGTGCCGCCTACAAAAGTGCTAGCGGCCCCAGGAGTTGGCTAGTGGCCCGAGGGTGAACTTCTCTGCAAGGTCTACTGCTTCTGTTGGAGGATCACCGCCCAGCTCTGTGAGGAGAGCACACTCTGGCTCTCCAAGCCGGCTCAGCACGGGCCTGTCCCGGCGACCACAGACCCCACTCCAAAGAGCTTTGGAGCTGAGCCAGCACACGGACCCTGCAGGAGGCGGTCTTTAATCAGGCCTCCGGAAGATAAGAGGAACATTAAGAGGAGGGGAAAAGTGCCCCAAGGCTTCTGACCCCACCCCCCAACAAAGGAATTTACTGCTCACAGCAACAGCAGCCAGAAGAGTAACTTTTCCTGCACGGGTCACCTGCGCCCTGGGAGCCACCAGGCAATGCAAAGATGGCCAGGCAACACCTGTGCGGAGCAAGCTGCCCCGAGGAGGAAGCAGAGCTCGGGCTGCCTCTCACCAGGCAGTCAGCGCGGCCCCGCTCCCAGAGGGCAGCGTCTGTCTCCCCAGTGGCCGTGCACGTCCATCTTGGACACATGTGCCTGCTCTTTCACCCAAGAGTCACCTCGATCCCTTCTCAGAGATCAAGGCCGGATCTACGTAGTCAGGTGAGGGCAGCCCACAAGTTTCAGAACGGCCATGCCAGGCTCAGCCATCAGCACAGCTGAGAGCTGGTTCAGGAGAGCAAATGGCCGTAAGCTGTGGTGCCGACACACAGGCAGCGGCTGCCCCTCCACACACGCAGGGCTCTGACAGGAAAGATGCCAGCCCACAGCTGCGGCCAGACAAGCCCCAGGAGAACAGGAAGCCAGAGGCCCGTGAAACCCTCAGGAGACAGGTGGCCCACGTGAGCAGAAACACTGGGCAATCCCTTTCAACAGGCTGACCACAAAACACATTTCCTCAAACTGAAGTACTCCCGAACAAACAGCTTTAGGAAGAAACAATTTACACTGCAGTGAAAAATACAGATAGCTTTGGGCATCCCAGAAAAGCATGAAAAGGGGAATATACTTAGCTAGAATACAGTACTCAAGAGGCAGCCACTAGGGTTAAAAAATAGGTATCTTCTAAGGTTCTGGGACGCAGTGCTACACAGATCACTAATTTATACATATCTCTGATTGTGGTCAGAACCTGTATTTCAGGATAGGTCCTTCAGCAGGACAGCGCAGGAGAGCCCTGGGCTAGGATGGCGCACACCCGGCGCAGGTGAGTGCTGTGGGCCTGACTCACCAGTGGGGGTGAGAATGATACACATTATATGTTGGGCAGTCAGGGCCAGAGAGCAGGCGCGGACTCCAGCCTGGCGCACTTCCTAACTTCCTCACCGGGTCTGATGCTCTCATGCCCTCAAACCCAGTGTCCTCCTAGGAGGACCTCAGTCTTGTGGCAATCTTCAAAGGCTTTCCTCGTTAAGTTGAAATCACCTTCTGTCGCTCCTGAGCCCCTTTGGCTCCCACACCCCACCCCCAGCGTTATCTCTAGACCCAGAGTCACTAACTCTGACAGGCACCCGTTAACTCACGAGCCAGGCACGTCACAGCTCATCTCACAAGACACACTGCCACGCATCAAAGAACAGACGATGACGCTCAGCGGAGGCCACGCCACCAGAATGAGCGGAGTCCACTGTCCAGCGGGGTCTTCCAAACTCCCAACACAGGGAGAGGAAGGGGGCGGTGGTCTGGTAAGAAAGAAAAGCAAGTAACGCTAGAACCTGAACGTCTGCTTGGCAGGGTGGGCCTCTCACAGACGCCTGGCGATCGGGACAAGCGAGCCTTTCGGTGTCTGCTGTGTCACGCCAGCACCAGCCCCTGGGGTGTGAGGACGGACTCTGTGAGCACTCAGAGCCAGATGGGCTTCACTTTCCCACGAGCTTTACTTCTGATTTTTTAGTATTTCACAGGTTTCTTCTTATAATTTTTTAAAGATTAATTTTATTTATTTATGGCTGTGCTGGGTCTCTTGCCGCGTGGGCTTTCTCCGGCTGCGGCTGCGGGGGTCGCAGCTCTGGCTCTGGGGCGCAGGCTCGGCAGTCGTGGCGCCCAGGCTTCGCTGCTCCCTGGCATGAGGGGTCTTCTTGAACCTGTGTCTCCCGCGTTGGCAGGTGGATTCTTTACCACTGAGTCACCAGGGAGGCCCTCACAAACCTTCCTATCCTTATATATTCTAGAGGAAACACCTTTCTCCTGAAAACCGCCACATCCGATCAAGCAGTTATAATCGGGCCAAACTCCACTGTGCGCATTTTTGATGGGATTTCTTTGCTTCAAGCTGATGCATCTTTGCCGCTAAGCTCCCCGCTGGATAGCCTGTGACACAGGAGGGCAGGGCTGTGGGGGCAGGGCTGCCTGTGCTCCTGGGAACGAGATTATCTGGTGCCAAACTTGGGGAAGGACTGATTCTTAGTTGCCAGGCTTTGTTGGTGAGTTTATTTCCCTCACACTTTTGGAGACATTTATTTTGTGAGTCAGTTCAGAAGTTTTTTACATTATAGTACACTCCTTCTCAGGAGTCAAAGGCACAGAACTTCTAGAAATTTTTAATCTAGGGTCCCTGGGCCCTTGGAGGTTCCACAAGCTAAGCTCCTTCCTACGCCTACCTGATTCTCACAGCAAAGCAAGACTTGTTCTGTCGTGTCTGACTCTTTCAACCTCATGGCCTGGAGCCCTCCAGGCTCCTCTGTCCATGGAATTCTCCAGGCAAGCATACTGGAGTGGGTGGCCATTCCCTTCTCCAGCGGATCTTCCTGATCCAGGGATCAAATCCACGTCTCCTGCATTGCAGGAGGATTCTTTTTTTTTTTCGTTTTGAATGATGTATGCAGAGTTTTTTTTTTGTAAAGCATACACATCAAGGACCAGTTTGCTGTTCAATTGCTGCACAGATGCAGTCCCAGCAACAGGCAGAAAATGCAACGACCACAGTGCCAGAAGTAAGTGTCCATTCACATTCGGTGAGCTTGTCCTCATCAGCAGAAAGACTGACCCAAGCTGCTCAACGCTGCGTCACCTCAGTCGTGTCCGACTCTGTGCGACCCCATAGACGGCAGCCCACCAAGGCTCTGCTGTCCCTGGGATTCTCCAGGCAAGAGTACTGGGGTAGGTTGACATTTCCTTCTCCAAGGAAGATTCTTTACCACTGAGCCACCAGGGAAGCCCAAAACAAGACTAGTCAAAGCAGTGAGGACAAAGAACACAGTCATCCTCTCCACTACTCTGTCAGGGAAGGTGGTTGCACAGCACTGCTGGGGGGACCTGAGTCAAGGCAAAGGCTTACGTTTGAAAACTACTGAATTTCAACAATGGAGACTCAGCTTTCCTATTTCAGTACAAGTGTCACTGACTTAAGAGTCTGCAATAAAAACCCAGAATCTAACTTTCTTTGTATCTCTTCTCCAGGTAAAGCTATCTCAACAGAAATAGGTCGTTTTTGAATCCCAAACAGGTAAGCTTTCCAAATGCCATGACACAAGGAAAAGTAAACAGGAATGTGAAGGCGCTTCATTCCAGCCCTTGATTTTAATACCTGGCTTCTAAGAATCCGCCTGCAATGCAGGAGACCTGGGTTCAATCCCTGGGTTGGGAAGATCTCTTGGAGAAGGGAAAGGGAATACCACTCCAGTATTCTGGCCTAGAGAATTTCTTGGACTTATAGTCCATAGGGTCGCAAAGAGCCACACACGAAAGCCAAGGCAACTTTCACTAACCTCACTTAGTTCACCAGTATGATCACCAGTAGGTGGGGTTGTGTTCCAAGTGTGTCAAACAGTTTCTTTTTGGCTTTATATTAAAGAAGTCAAGGAAATTTCTTAGGGAAATAAAGAAGACTTATTGGCCTAGAAAGAAGTGAAAATTTCTTTACCTGTTCACAAATAAACGTGGCATTGTGGCTACAGAGACAAGGCAGAGAGGAGTCTGGCCTCGATTTTAAGAGGAGGCAATAACTTATCTGTTCTACTAGTACCACTACAAGGCTAAATGCCATAAAGTGCTAGAGGAACTCAGAAGAAAAGCTCAGTTTGAGCTGGAATATCAGTAAAGGTTTTGTGGAAGATTTTAAGAAAGGATTTTGAGGTAAAGATAGGATCAAAGCATTCCTGAGGGTAGTGCTGTGAACCTGGGCAGGCTCAAAAGAACAGAGACCCCAGGGCAGTGAATAATCCACTTTCCACAAGGAAATCTTGGAAAGGCAATGTGAGGCCAGACTTAAGAAGAAACTGAAGACAGTCTAAAAGCTAAAATCCGCAGTGCACTTTATCCATTAGCAACGGGGGCCCACTGGGAAGAGTGTGCCCTTGTCTGAGCTTTCAACCTGCAGGCAAAATAGTTGCTTAAAATTTCTGTTTATCCCCTGGGCATCAGATAGTTTTCTTGGCCCCTGAGAACAGAAGGCTTTCAGATTCAAAAATTAGGTACAGTTTCGGGGAGACCTGCCCTGGGATGGCTGCTTACGGGCAACACACCAGTCCTTAAGACTGATGCCCCAAGAACACGGAAGTTACTCCTGGGGTGAGGAAATTCCAGGGCAGCAATCCGTGTGTCAGCGCCCCGCCTGCATCCCAGCACTGCGTGGACACTACCAAACAGCAGCAGCAGCAGCAGCAGCTGCGCCACAAGAGGCGATGCAAGCCTAGGTCTTAGTGAAAAGCCGTAAACTGACCCCAGAGCCCCTTCACTTCAGCCAGCCAGTCAGTGCAGTGCTCGCTTGATTCAAGCGGGGCGCCTATACATCCTTCCCCCGCTGTGTCTTCTCCCTCCGCGGGGGAGATGCCAGGCTAACCTAGCAGAGCACTCTGCAGGCCGCCTGTTGCTCCTCCGACACCTGAAGCTCCCTAAATGAAATTCGCCTTGTTCGTTTCCCCCTCGCCTGCGTAGCGCCGGAAACCGAGAGGAAACATCTATTCCACTAAAAACTGAAGGCTTGACCGAAAACCTCAAACATAGGATGGCCCCTATGAGAGATTTCTGAGGGAATGAAATTTCCTTTTTCCGCAAAGTACTTTAGATCTCGCTCGCATCGCAGCACTCAGGGCCACCTTACACACAGGCCAGCTGTCCACCAGCCTCCCCGTCCCCGCCGCCAAGGTGTGGGCACCGTCACGGCCTAGTAACCGCGGGGCTCCTCGGGCTGCCGAAGGCGGGGGCGCCCCGCCGGACGGCAGCTCCGAGCCGCAGGCCTGCAGCCCCTCGGCGCTCGCCTCGCGCGGCCTCGGGACCAGGCTCAGCTCCGGCCTGGCGGCCCTGAGCCGGAGCCTGAAGCCCGACGTCTCACCCTGGCGACCGGGGGGTTCGGCCGCCACCGCGGCTGTTGACAGCGGGGGACGTGGACAGCTGACGCGCTGCGGCTGGAGGCGCGCCCGGCCCCGGGCGGGGGTCCGGGGGCCGTGGAGACGCCCGGGCGGTGCAGCCCTACGGCAGCTGCCTCAGGCCCGCGCCGAGACTCCCGTGGGGCGCCCGCCCTCCGGCCTGCTCGCCACCGAACCCCGGGGAACTCACGGCAGGCGGAGGGCTGCGCTGGGGGCCGCGGCGCCGGCGCTACATCCCGCGTCGCTGGAGGCGGCCTGCGGCCGAGCGGCCCTGATCGTCTGCGCCCTCCCGGGGCCGGAAGGGGCGCGCAACCGCAGGGCGTCACCTCCGCGAGAGCGTCACGTCCTCTCAGACGCGCGGCTCTCGGCTCGCGCGGAGCCCAATCACAGGCCGGCCCCTTGGACCCGCCCCCAGGCCGGCCCCGCCCCTCCACCTGACCCCGCCCGCTCTAGCCCGGTGATCTTTGTTGTCGTTCAGCCGCTGAGTCGGGTCTCACCCTGCGACCCCATGGCCTGCAGCACCCCTAGACTCCTGTGTCGGGCAATCTTCCCGCGGTCCGGACCACAGGCCCGCCCCTCGGCCCCGCCTCCCCCCGTGGGCCCGCCCCTCCTGGCGGCCCCGCCCCCCGCGGCACGACGGCGCCTCAAGTCCGTTCCCCTCGGCCCCGCCTCCCGCTCACGGGCCCCGCCCCTCGCTCTGCTCCAATCGTAAACCTTCCCTCGCAAAGCCTCGCGGGAACCACACCCCCCAAGTTGCTAGCCTGTGCTCCTGTCGAGGAAGGAATTTCCGGGAAGTAGACTGAGCCCTGCGAAACAATCTGAATTTCCTATCCCGCACTTGTCCTCTAGGCTGGGCACTTCTTAAATCCGTCTTCTTCAACCTCATGGCCCCTCCTTTCTGCAAATATTTACTGAGCGCCCCACGAGTGTGAGGCACGAGGCCAGCAGGTTCCTGGTCGGGAATAGCAGCGCGGCATTGGTTGCCCTTTCTCGCGGACTCCAGGCTGTGGCCCGGGCTCCGGCTGATGCTGGATGGGGACCGCAGGGTGCCGCAGCCGCCATCTGGGGGCGTGACACCTCATTTGTCACAAGGCTGGTAAGTGACCAGTCCATTCAAGATGCAGAGACAGGGTGGTTTATTATAATCCTGATGTTTCAGGGTCTTTTCCAATGAGAAGAGCCGACTCAATGGACGTGAGTTTGAGCAAGCTGTGGGAGTTGGTGATGGACAGGAAAGCCTGGCGTGCTTCATTCCATGGGATAGCAAAGAGTTGGACATGACCGAGCGACTGAACTGAACTGAGCAGATGCTTCAGGGCAGTGGGAATAATTCTCCAGGTGCTGGTTAAAACTGTAGGCTCTGAAATCACATAGACCCAGGCTTCCATCGCTAGCTAGCCTCTGACCTTGAGCACGTTTTTGAACCCTCCATGATAAGTACCTCGTCTGAAAAATAGGGATAAAACAGGCTGTTTCATGGGCTCTTTGTCAGGACTGAGATAATTTATGCAGGTTTTTGGTCTGATGCTTGGCAAATCATAAATGCTTCACAAATCTTAGTCATCATGTGCTGCCCACTGTATAAAACCCTCAGAAATGGCTGCTGTCCACAGGAGTTTGCTCTCAGCTTGGCATTAAAGGCTGTCACCCACTCTCAGGCCTCACCTGCCTCCACTTGCCCTCTGGCATTTGGGCCTCAATGAACTTGTAGAGTTCTCCAACATCAACTTCTCTTCTGTCCTTCAGGCTTTTGTACACGCCGATCCTTCTGTTGGATCACTCAGCCTGTCATTCTCTGCCAAAGGATCCAAGCAACTTACAATGCCCAGTTCTGGTTTGCTTTGGACAAAGACAATCCTAGGTTCATACTCAGGCTCTTCCAGCCACTGACCAGCTATGTGACTTCCTACATATCCTGAATCCCAGACTCAGATAAAATCCCTTACAGTTATATAGTGGAAGTGACAAATAGATTCAAAGGATTAGATCTGAGAGTGCCTGAAAAACTATGGACAGAGGTTAGTGACATTGTACAGGAGGTAGTGATCAAGACAATCCCCAAGAAAAAAGAAATGCAAAAAGGCAAAATGGTTGTCTGAGAAGGCCTTACAAATAGCTGAGAAAAGAGAAGCAGAAGCAAAGGAGAAAAGGAAAGATATGTCCACTTGAATGCACAGTTCCAAAGAACAGCAAGGAGAGATTTAAGAAAGCCTTCCTCAGTGATCAGTGCAAAGAAATGGAGGAAAACAATAGAATGGGAAAGACTAGAGATCTCTTCAAGAAAATTAGAGATACCAAGGGAACATGTCATGCAAAGATGGGCTCGATAAAGCACAGAAATGGTATGGACCTAACAGAAGCATTAGATATTAAGAAGAGGTGGCAAGAATACACAGAAGAACTATACAAAAAAGATCTTCAAGACCCAGATAATCACTATGGTGTGATCACTCACCTAGAGCCAGACATCCTGGAGTGTGAAGTCAAGTGGGCCTTAGGAAGCATCACTACAAACAAAGCTAGTGGAAGTGATGGAATTTCAGCTGAGCTATTTCAAATCCTGAAAGATGATGCTGTGAAAGTTCTATACTCCATATGGCAGCAAATTTGGAAAACTCAGCAGTGGCCACAGGACTGAAAAAGGTCAGTTTTCATTCCAATCTCAAAGAAAGGCAATGCCAAAGAATACTCAAACTACCACACAGTTGCATTCATCTCACATGCTAGCAAAGTAATGCTCAAAATTCTCCAAGCCAGGCTTAATCAGTATGTGAACTGTGAACTGCCAGATGTTCAGGCTGGATTTAGAAAAGGCAGAGGAACCAGAGATCAAATTGCCAACACCCGTTGGATCATGCAAAAAGCAAGAGAGTTCCAGAAAAACATCTATTTCTGCTTTATTGACTATGCCAAAAAGACTTTGACTGTATGGATCACAACAAACTATGGAAAATTCTTCACACCTGACCTGAACTGCCTCCTGAAAAATCTGCATGCATGTCAAGAAGCAACAGTTAGAACTGGACATGGAACAACAAACTGGTTCCAAATAGGAAAAGGAGTACGTCAAGGCTGTATATTGTCACCCTGCTTATTTAACTTATATGCAGAGTACATCATGAGAAATGCAGGATTGGATGAAGCACAAGCTAGAATCAAGACTGCCGGGAGAAATATCAGTAATCTCTGATATGCAGATGATACCATCCTTATGGCAGAAAGTGAAGAACTAAAGAGCCTCTTGATGAAAGTGAAAGAGGAGAATGAAAAAGTTGGCTTAAAGCTCATCAGAAAACTAAGATCATGGCATCTGATCCCATCACTTCATGGCAAATAGATGGGGAAAGTGACAAACTTTATTTGGGGGGCTCCAAAATCACTGCAGATGGTGACTGCAGCCTTGAAATTAAAAGGCACATGCTCCTTGGGAGAAAAGTTATGACCAACCTAGACAGCATATTAAAAAGCAGAGACATTATTTTGTCAACAAAGGCCCATAGGCAAGGCTATGGTTTTTCCAGTGGTCATGTATGGATGTGAGAGTTGGACTATAAAGAAAGCTGAGCGCCAAAGAATTGATGCTTTTGAACTGTGGTGTTGGAGGAGACTCTTGAGAGTCCCTTGGACTACAAGATCAAACCAGTCCATCCTAAAGGAAATCAGTCCTGAATTTCACTGGACGGACTGATGCTGAAGCTGAAACTCTAATTCTTTGGCCACTTGATGCAAAGAACTGACTCATTTGAAAAGACCCTGATGCTGGGAAAGATTGAGGGCAGGAGGAGAAGGGGATGACAGAGGATGAGATGGTTGATGGCATCACTGCCTCGATGGACATGAGTTTGAGACATGAGTTTGAGTAAACTCTGGGAATTGGTGATGGACAGGGAGGCCTCGTGTGCTGTAGTCCATGGGGTCACAAAGAGTCGGACACGACTGAGAGACTGAACATTTAGCACGATGCCTGCAGTATGGTTGTTAACTAAAAAGCGTTCTTCTCCTCCTCTCAGAATCTTTTCCAAACTCTTACCATCTGCACCTTCTATCTGTTCCATATGGGCTTCCCTGGTGGCTCAGAGGTTAAAGCATCTGCCTCCAATGCAGGAGACCCGGGTTTGATCCCTAGGTCGGGAAGATCCCCTGGAGAAGGAAATGGCAATCCACTCCAGTATTCTTGCCTGGAGAATCCTATGGACAGAGAAGCCTAGTAGGTTACAGTCCACGAGGCCGCAGAGAGTCGGACACGACTGAGCACCTTCCCCTTCCCCTTCAGTGTTCACCATGTTGTAGTTATATATCATTGTCTTCCTCTAGACTATGAGTTGTTTGGGGTCTAAGAACAGTGAATCCTCAGGACCTAGCACAGGGCTTGGTACATGGAAGTCCTTAATGTCTGTATGGATAAGTGGATTGAGTGAAGAAGACAGAAACTCGTGCAAGACAAGGAATGAGCTTCTGTGTAGGGAATTCTCTTTGCTGGGGTGCTTACTCTCTGAGCCCAACAATCCTAAGCAAGATTTTCCTTTTTGGCGGTTAGGTGTCCAAGTGCTCACAGAGCCCAGTACATACACATGCCAACTGATCAAGACATGCTTGAAGGGACACCAGGAGCAATTCAGTACTGGCTCTACCCTGGGAGGGCCCACAGCCATTCTTTCTGGGGCCCCAGGAGAAGTCATACACAGTTCCATGCAGAAAAACAATGCCAACCTTCCTCCTGTCCTGATGCGTTGTTCTGTGCCAGTGTGACTAACAGAGGATCTGAAGAGGGAGAGACCCTGCTGTGATGCCAAGAGGGAGTGGACTGGGCCCGGTTGCTGGAACAGGAAAAGGGCAGTCAGGACAGATGGGCCGAACTCTGTCCAGGCACCAACCAGTCTAGCCAGGGCTGGTGAGGTCAGGTTACTTTTTAAAGGACCAAGGCTTCTCTTCCAAATAGAAAGACAATACTTTGACTTATTTGCCATGCACCCTGAAGAATAAATGCAGTGAAGGGCCAAGAGAAGGCAGGAGAGCAGGAGCGGCCAAACCCAGGACCACTGTGAGGGCACCTGGGCTCCAAAAGCTTCCCTCTCACTTATATTCTCCTTCATCCTCCTGAGGCGTCTCCAGGGAGACCCTGCACTTCTGGCTTTGCTGAGACAGCTGCTGAGAGGAGTGTGGACTTTGGGGACAGCTCACGTTTCAGCCAGGGCATAACCACTCCGAGGTTCAGTGGAAGACCTGAAGAAAATTCTATGCTGGGAAACAGTTCCTCCTCACATTCTCAGCGTGAAAAGCCTTGGAAACAAGGGCCCCAGACACAACAGCCTCTTAGGTGAACCCCAGGGCCTGCGCTCCATTTATTTGCATAAGCCAGAGGTTTCTGCCACAGTAGCAATCTCAGACCAGGGGCAGCCCCCTCCCTCCAGCCTCGGCAGGTCCAGAGTGAGACAGACACCAGACACAGTTCAGATTCCTTTCTCTGAGGCTGAGACCATTTCCTCCACTCCCTTGTCTCTAAAAAAGGTCTGTAAGTCTGCACCCCCACCCCCATACACAGTCTGCTATGGGTTAAGTGCCAAATGTTAAATGAAACCCATTACACAGAGTTCTTTCACACAAAGAAGACTGCGATGCCATCGAGGAACCAGCCAGTCCTGGAACAAGTGTGCACGCTTCCCTTTCTCCGACTCATGGGAGAGTGCTCCAGGGGCCTGACCTGCATGTCATCACAGGGAGACTGGGGCCTTCCAGGGGAAGACTTGGCCTTGGCCCTCTTCCATGGCTATAAGGATGTCGTTCCTGCAGGGACCATCCAGACCTGAGCTCTGAGTAAGGCAAATAGGCTGATACTGTTGGGAAGGGCGTCCAGGGCTTACGGCCTTTGGGTGCTGGCTGGGGGCAGGGCCAGCAAAGCAGGGCCAGGGAGTGCGGGAGGCTCAGTAGGTGAAGCGCATCTTTGGCGAATAGCCCAGTTTGTCCAGGCTGGGGTGGCAGGCCTGCTGCACCATCGGGGGTGGTCCACAGAGCAGCAGCAGCGTGTCCTCCCCGGGGGCGGGCAGGTGCTCCCGGATCATGTCCGCAGAGACGAAGCCCTTGCTATAGGCCCAACCTGCACGGGAGAGGAGAGCGCGCCCTTCCAGAGCTGTGCTGGCCGCGGGGGCAGTATGGGCAGGGGAGGGTGCTCCACACCCTCCGGCTTGGCTCCTCAGAAGGCCTCCAGGTGCAGCAGCACCAACGGTCAGCGGGACAGCCAGCCCTGCCGCCCCCAGTCCACAGAAACCGCAGGGGAGGGTCCAGGGGAGCACTGAGTCCATGCACTCGGAGGCTGGCAGCATCAGCGGGCTTCACTGAGACCAGAACCCATGGAAGGGGGAACCCTGGTCTGGGACACCCAGCAATGGGGAAGGTACCTTCTGGGGGGTGGTCCAGAGTGAACCAGAGCTTAAAGCGGTTGGGGTGTCGGGCCTGCAGCTCCTCCAAGTCCTCTCGTAAGATTATGTCCTTTTCAGTCTGAAATGAAGTGGAGAAGCAGTCTTTAGGAACCTTCTCAGATTCCAAAACACAAAAAGTTCTCTGCTATAACAACTCTCCAACCAGGAAAGAAAAAGCAAGCAGAAGTTCAAGGGTATAAGCAAGGATTTGAGGGAGTTGGGATGAAGGGAAGGAGAGGGAAGGAGCCTTTATTATGGAATGAAGATGCACTGTGTAACAGGAAACTCAAGGAGCCAGTCTCTACATTCTGTAAATGTTTTCTCTTTCTCTTTCCTCAGGGGTCAGGGAAGGAATGTGGCTCAATGCTCTGTCCTGCTTACTGTGGGGAGGACCCTCTACCGCAGTGGGGCTCTGGGCAGAGGCTGGGGCAGTGTACCCATCGGGACCACCCTCCCCACACAGTAACTATGAAATCCCAGGACTGAGAAAAGCAAAGCAACCTGATTGGCAAACAGCAGAGAGCACTGGGTAGGATCTTCTGGGTCTTTCAGGATGGCCCGGATCAGCTGCAGCATTGGAGTGATTCCTGTGCACAGACACCCCGCGATGAGGCGTAAGGCCCACTTCCCATCCCTGCCTGTGAGCTGCCCGACCCGATCAGCTTAATTCTGCTCACTCAGCCTTTCACTCTGCTTTCCTTCATGTCCTAATCCTCTGTGCTTCTCCTATGACTTCACAGCACCAACATCTCTGGACGGATGTGCCCTTTATCCCAGACTCACTAAATTCCCTATCTGGTAGGTGACTTGGGACCAGGTGCTCAGTGTTCACATTAAGTTCATATTGTTGAAAAAAAGACTCAAAGTGAAAGTCGCTCAGTCATGTCCGACTCTTTTTGACCCCATGGGCTATAGTCCACGGAATTCTTCAGGCCAGAATGCTGGAGTGGGAAGCCTTTCCCTTCTCCAAGGGGATCTTCCCAACCCAGCGATTGAACCCAGGTCTCCCACATTGCAGGCGGATTCTTTACCAGCTGAGCCACAAGGGAAGCCCTCATGTTGTTCAAATCCTTCTAAAGAACCAATCCAGAACTCTCCTGAAGTCTGCTGGAGGGTAGGGCTTGATATCCCAGATGACTGTAAGCACCTACTGACTCCGTGATGAGGGTCCTAGGGCCCTGGACTTGCAGGTTAAGTGCTTGAGCTTTGGAACTGGGCAGAGCTGCACACTGACCCTGCTCCCAGCCATGTGTGGAAAGCATTCAACCTCTCCGAACCTCCGTTTTCTCATCCCTAAAAAGGGAAGGCTCATACCTACGTCACAGGTACTTACAAAGAGACTAGCACAGTGTCTGCCACAGGCAAATGTCCAATGCTAGTTTTCTTTCTTCTCCACTGTCCTATTCCTAGCTGCTTCTCTGTTCTCACCCACAATTTATTAGATTCATTCAATTTGAGGTCTTGGGAGAGCCCACCTGATCTTTCTCTCATACTGTCAGTTAAAAATAAATTTTGGGGGGCTTCTACCTGATTATGATTTTGTTTAGCAGCACCCAGGGAGCTCTAGGCATTGCTGGGGACGCCCTAGTTTGGCCATGATTACCAAACCTTCTGAGGGACACTCGGAGCTGTCACGGGCACGGTCACAGTGGAGGGAGGGAGGGGCAGCCCTGGGCCATGCACCTGTGCCTCCGGCGATCATTCCCAGGTTCCTGGCCACACGCGCTTCTGGTGGAGCCTTTTTGTTGGGCTGGATGTTAAACTTCCCTGAGAGGTTAAGCGGAGAGATGGGAGAAAGAACACAGTCAATTCAGCGAAGTAAGAAAACAAATGCAGAGTCGAAAACATGGCCCAGGCCAGCTCAGCAGCTGCTGTGGAATCCGATCCTGGGGCGGCGGTGTTGGGCCAGCCCTGACAACGAGACACTTGCTGGACAATCAGGCCAGGACTGTCTGTCCCACATGATGAGCAACAGGGAGTCATTAGCCGGCTCCCGCAGAGAGTCACTCCCTGGTGAGGGCGACAGGCACGGGGCCAGGTGTGACTCTACCTCCCCAGTGGCCCAGAGCAGCGCCCAGGCTGCCTAATGCACCCGCCGTTCCCATGGGAAGGGCAAGGGCCATCGTCATCCCTGGCTCTCTGCAGCTTGGTCTGAGGGTGAGTCTCTGAGGCAGTGCAGGAGCAGCGTGCTTTTGTTAGTCATCCCCACGGCTGTCATGGCTGCTGAACTGTGCGGATGCGGAACTGATCTTGGGCACATGGGGCTGCGGAAGATGCCTCTGTCTAACACCGGGGCTGTGTCCACAGGCGGGGCAGGCGGGCCTCACCCACGTGCACGCATACACAGAGCCACACTCTGCAGAGAGGTCCGCAGGCACCAGAGTCGTGGGGGTGGGCCGTTACCTTTTCCGGTATAAGTGAGCAGCCCACTTGGCCCCCGAAACTCCACCACGTCCCCAATCTTCAGGCTATCCAGGTACTGAGACATTTTCCCTCCCTCAGGAAATTTGGGGTGCACACCCTTCAGATAGACCTGATAAGACAGAATGGAAAGAACTTTATTTGAATGTCCCTGGCTTCTGAGTCCCCCTGGTGACAGAACCTTCCTGAAGCTGGGCAGGGATGACACCCGGGCTGTCTTCACATTCACAAACGACATGCACCGCCTCCTATCCAACACATCGTGGAAGTTTCTACTAAGCGCAGAGGGAGGAGGATAAGGGCTCTGGGGGCTCCTTCTGACCCTCTTACCTTGATGACAAGATCCACGTAGCCCTGGTCCTCATCGCTGGTGACAGGAGTGTACGGCCTGATGACCAGGCTGCCATCGATCCGGGCAGAGAGGTGGACATGTTTGCCTGGGGACCACGTGCAGAGCTGCCTGTGGACGGGCTGCACTCGGGCTGCCTGTCCAAACACTCTGGGGGGTCTGAGCGGAGAGAAGCGGCTTGCTCCCTGCTGGGGCCCCGTGAGCTACCAGGCAGGGAGGATGCTACCCTTCGAGGCCCTAGCTGGACCCTTCAAAAGCTGCTCTCTGCAGAAACTCTTATCAGTGACTGCCAGGACTTTGCTGGAGAGCTGAGGGTCTGGGCAATGGGGAGATGGGCAGAGTTTGCTCAGGAACAGTATTTGCTCAAATCCTGCAGGAAGGAGGGGGAGTGCTGAGTGCTGAAGATGTCTAGGGGCACCGAAGCCACGCCCAGAGTGGCCCAGGGCACCTCGCAGCCTGAAGGGGAAAGGGGGACACAGCACAAGGGCAGCGGAAGGGGCGTGCCGTGCAGGAGACCCCAGGAGGGGAGGCGCCCTGTCAGGGCACCAGGGCCAGGAGCCTGCGCCACCCTTCTTACCCACAGGCAGCCCCAGAACGTGGTGAGCAGTGGGCAGGGCGAAGCGGAACCTCTTGGTGTTGTGGTTCAGGGTCTGGAGGACAGATGACAAGCGAGTCACCAGGAAGGTCTGGTGCGGCCAAGGCTCCCGGGCACCCCAGCCACGGTCTAGCGGAGCTCCGACCCCGCCCCTACTACACAACTCACAGTCTTGTCTAGCAGTCGGAGCCGGTACTTCTCACTGGGGTCCAGGAGCGTGACCGGCGGCCGGCGGGACCTCCGCACCAGGTAGGCGCCCAGAGCCACGCCGAGCAGCGTCAGCAGCCCCACGCCCAGGGAGGCCAGCAGGACCGGGCTCTGCAGGCAGAGGGGGCAGTGACAGCCGCGCTGGGGAAGAGCCCAGGGCGCGGGCGGGGACGGGCCCCGGCGACCTGCGCCCCAGGAGGGCTAGCCCGGACTCCGGCCCAGGGGCCAGCCGAGGCCCGGGGGCAGCCTGGGGGGGGCCCCCAGCCCGAGCGTGCGGCCCCGGGACCCCGGCATCCGGGGAGGACGTGAAGCCCTGCTGGGCGGGGCCGGCGGCGACAGCCCCTGGTCCGGACCTGAGTGCCGGGTCCCAAAGCGGGCGGAGTGCCCCGGCGCGGGGTACGGGGCGAGGGTCTTACCGGCTGCAGCCCCATGGCGAGACCGCGGGGCCCGCCGCGCAGCCGGCCGCCGGATCCCACAATGCGCCGCGAGGAGGGAGGGGGCGGGGCGGGCGGGGCGAGGGGGCGGGGCC
>SJYG01000624.1:611204-642925 GCA_006410535.1 Litocranius walleri | reverse complement strand
CGGGGCCTGGTTGGAGGGGGTCTGGGCGGGTAGGTGGGCGGGGCCACCGGGCGCCCCACCCCTTTCCCCCAGACCCCGCAGCCCTACCCGGAGGGCTGCCGCTCCAGCCCCTCCTCCCCGGCCTTCGGTCGGTAGCCGCTAGGACCGCTCCGGCTCCAACAGGCAGAGTTCTGTCAAACGTAGACAAACCCCGCGGGAGCTGGAAATCTCAAGCGTGCAGATGCTCAGCGAGAGACAGGCTCAAAGTAGAGCTGGAGGGCCTGCCAGTAACTAACGGTTCTGTAGTCACCTTGGTTTCTCAACAGGCAGAATTTCAACCGGAGAATTCACAGCCTGCCCGAGTCTCCTCAGAAATGACAGGGGCTGCTTCGTTGTCTGCTTCCGTGACTGGTTTTCCTCGCATCCGGCCATCAGGCTCATTCAGGAGCTCACTTTGGGTCCAGGTCAAGATTCTCCAGCTTGCTGGGTGGCTCAGTGGTCAAAAATCGCCTGCCAATGCAGGAGATACGGGTTCCATCCCTGGGCCAGGAGGATGCCTGGGAGGAGGAAAGGGCAACCCACTCCAGTATTTTTGCCTGGAAAACTCCATGGACAGAGGATCCTGGTGGACTGCAGTCCATGGGGCCACAAAAGAGTCAGACAGGACTGAGCACAAGCTTCCTACCGGGATCTGGGTTCTTCTGCCTCCAGGGCCGAAGACCTGGCGTTGGGGTTAGAGGAAACTGAATCAGAACCTGGGCAACTTACCCAGCCTCTCTATGATTCCTGTCTACAGATGGATGTGTGTTATCGTCTGTCTGGTTCATAGGCTGATGTGAGACCCAAGGGAGACATGTAATGTACTTAGCGTGTGGCCTGTCACAGAGCAAAGCTCTCAACAGGCGCCAGCGGCTGCCCTGACTCGGCAGGCAATACTGATGCTCGGTCCGGGATTGCAGCTGAGCTCTGCTGGCAGGAGACGCCTGGGACAGGAGGAGTCAGACACGCATGCTGGCAGCCGGGAGCGCGCACTGGCCAGGATGGCCATTCTCTCTGGCACGCAGCCCCCCGCTGGAGCGGCGTTTGCCCTGGATTTCTCCCTAGCCTTGAGTCCTCGGCTTGTAGAAGCCCATCTTCTCACCGCATCTTCGCATGGTCTTCCCTCTGTATGGGTCTGAGTTGGCACCCTTTTTCTGCTTGGTCAGACTAAATATTTCGGTGGCATACAGTCTGTTTAGCAACTCTTCTACTTTGCTGCCGAAGCATGAAAGCAACCACAGATAATACACAAAGGAATAAAAGTAACTACTTTCTAGTGAAATTTTATTTACAGAAACAGACGGTCGATCCTCATCCAGCGTTACCAGAACCCCTCAGATGAGCTGATACTCAGCCCCTTCCAGACCCCACAGAAAAGCACTCAGAGACCTGTTCTGGTGGAGGGGGGCGGAGTGTCAGCCAGACTCTCCAGTCTGGAGCTAGACACACAGACACACTCCCAAGGGATCCAAAGGATACCAGCTCAGGTGATGAGCACTGGCCGCCAGGCTCCCCACGAGATGCCACCCGATTCCTGCCCATGCCCCGCCCATGCCCGGCCATCCAGCCCCTCAGAACCGCCTTCACTGGACAAAGCTCCAGGCCCAGAAGAGCTCCCTAACTCCCTCCTCCTGAGATGACCTCCCTTCTCCATCAAAGCCCTCATGCCTTCAGCGACTCTGAAGGACACTGATTGTCTCTGTGTCCCATTGATTTTCCTCTTAGGTGACTCTGTCGGGCTTCTCCTTTGAGCAAAGTGACTGGTGGGAGAAGCTTCCATAGCTGGTAAGACTTGGCTGTCAGCCTCAAATGACATGGCGAGGGTACTGCTGGTTTTACGGTCCTTTAGGAATTTGTATTAA
This sequence comes from Litocranius walleri, assembly GCA_006410535.1. Lineage (NCBI taxonomy): Eukaryota > Metazoa > Chordata > Mammalia > Artiodactyla > Bovidae > Litocranius > Litocranius walleri. Next base: position 641,045 of record SJYG01000624.1, on the reverse strand, counting down.
TGGGATCACACAGTATGTGGTCTTTTGTGTCTAACTTCCTTTTTGCATTGTGTTTGTGAGATTTATCTGTATTGTTGTGATCATAGTTTATTCATTTTCATTGCTGATTAGTGTTCCATTGTATGATTAGATCGAATTTATCAATACCTACCTGTTCTACTACTGATGCCCATTTGGGGGCCGTCACAAATGATGCTGCTATATGCATTATCTTCCGTGTCTTCTGGGGCACAGGCACTTGGGTTTCTGTTGAGAGTGTGCCCAGGAACGGAACTGCCCCATCGTAAGGTGCTCGGTGTTAGAGGCACTGGATTCTGCAAACAGTCTTCTAAAGCAGTTGTGGTGGTTTGCCCTTCCACTCGCAGAGAGGGGCATTCTTGCCTCTCTACATCGGAGGCTGACAAACACTGTCTAAAGGGCCAGACAGTAAATGTTCTCGATTTTGTGAAGTACAGAGTATCCGTCACTCTATTCAGCTCTGGCCTTGCAGCATGAGAGCAGTCCCAGACCGCGTGTAGAAACGTGACTGCGGCCGTGCTCTGATACAGTGTATTGGTGAAGCGGTCCGTGCGCTGTGTTTGGTCCACAAACAAAGGGTTGGCTGCAGTTTACCAGCCCTTGTTCATTCTTTCCAACGTGCGGTACTTCTTAACTTCAGACGTTTTGATGTTTGCAGTTCTTTGAGAAGTGAGAGGACCTCTTTGTGAAATGGTTCCTCATCTGCACAGCTCCTTGTTGAGACTTTCAGCCCATGGGGCTGCCTGTCTTTCTCTCACTGATTTCTGCTTGTTCTTTATATTCTTCTGGGTGGATAGTCTTCGTCTGTCACATGTCAACAATACTCCCACCGTGTAGCTTGCCTTTCCTTTCTCTTTATGATGCTTCTTCATATCCTGTTAAATTTGGCCTATATTGAAGACATCCTTCCTTATATTTTCATTGCTCTTTTTCTTCTATTTTTACCAAATTCTTGTGATGGATGCTTACCTTTTTAATTTTTAGTCTCATTTATTTTACTTATTAGTCTCACTTGTTTTCACTTAAGACTGTAAATTTCCTTCTGGAACAGGATTAACTGCATGACCTAAGTTTTCCTATTAGTAGTTCCATTATGATTCAGCTGTAAATATATTCTAGCTTCCATAATGATTTTTCTTTAGCTTATGAATTATTTAGAAATATGTGTTTATTTTTAAAGTATGGGTTTAAAAATCTTCCTTTTGGTCATTAATTTAGAAACCAGGTGGGTTAGAAGCTGTGTTGCCAGAGGCCTTGGAGTGCCTCTTCAGTCTGGAACTTGCTGAGCTGCTGCCTGGTCGGTTTTCATGCGCGTTTCCAGCTTTTGTGTTGAATGTGTGCTCCTGGTTGCTTCCCGAACCTTGAGATCCTGTCCTTTGCTCATCGCCTGCACCCTACTCCGCCTACTATCACAGACCCTGAATTCCCTCAGGGCGAAACCAGCTTAAGTCATTGTTTACCTATCTGGAGTCCCATTTCTGTTTAATTATTTGGTCTCTGAGAATTTCATATATTGTTTTCATCCCAGTAATCAGCAACTCAATGGACATGAGTTTGAGCAAGCTCTAGGAGCTGGTGATGGACAGGGAAGCCTGGTGTGCTGCGGTCCATGGGGTCACAGAGTCAGACGCGACTGAGCAGGTGAACTGGACTGAATACGCGTAACAGCGACGGTTAAGGGTCACACCTGGGATATTTAGTTGTTTTGTTTTGTTCAAAGAGTTTCTGCATCTGCTCATTTCTGGCTGCGCTGGGGCTTTCTCTAGTTGCAGTGGGCAGGACTCCTCTGGTGGTGGTGCTCTCTCCATGTGGGGCACAGGCTCCAGGCTGCGTGGGCTTAGTAGCCTCTAGGCATGTGAGATCTTCCCGGACCACAGATCAAACCTGTGTCCCCTGATTTTTAACCACTGGATCCCCAGGGATGCCCTGTTTAATATAAGGGTTCATAGTCAGACAAACTGCCAGTAGCAAAATCTTCAGTAGTTTCTTTATTTGTGATTACACTGAATAGAAATGTATAGATATTTTTGCATAAATTAATAAATTCTGTATTGAAAATATTGTAATGAATTCTGAGTATTTTCATTTAATGATTGTATCTTGAAGATCTTTTCAAGTCATACTTAAAAGTTTTTTTTTTTTTTATAATAGCAATCAGGCAATTTGAAACTTCTTATTTCAGACAACTAGAAAAAAGCTGAACAAAATACCTACAGCATCTGTTTGAAAGCAATAGCAAGCTATCAAGGTAAGGAAGAATTATCAGACTAATGCAAAAAGGGTTTCTGTCAGCTGAAAAAAGCCTTCAGTTCAGTTCAGTCGCTCAGTCGTGTCCAACTCTTTGCGACCCCATGAATCGCAGCACGCCAGGCCTCCCTGTTCATCACCATCTCTCGGAGTTCATTCAGACTCACGTCCATCAGGTCTGTGATGCCATCCAGCCATCTCATCCTCTGTCGTCCCCTTCTCCTCCTGCCCCCAATCCCTCCCAGCATCAGAGTCTTTTCCAATGAGTCAACTCTTCTCATGAGGTGGCCAAAGTACTGGAGATTCAGCTTTAGCATCATTCCTTCCAAAGAGATCCCAGGCTCTCCGTGGGAGGTGGGCGCACAGTGGAGGTGGCTGGCTGGTGGGATGGCAGATGAAGAAGAGGATCCCACCTTTGAGGAAGAAAATGAAGAAATTGGAGGAGGTGCAGAAGGTGGACAGGGTAAAAGAAAGAGACTTTTTTCTAAAGAATTACGGTGTATGATGTATGGGTTTGGAGATGACCAGAATCCTTATACTGAATCAGTAGATATTCTTGAAGACCTTGTCATAGAGTTCATCACTGAAATAACTCATAAGGCAATGTCAATTGGAAGACAAGGTCGGGTACAAGTTGAAGATATCGTCTTCTTGATTCGAAAGGACCCAAGAAAGTTTGCTAGGGTTAAAGACTTTCTTACTATGAATGAAGAATTGAAACGCACTAGAAAAGCATTTGATGAAGCAAACTATGGATCTTGACATCTTTTCTGAAGCTTCATTATGTTCTGGGGAAACCATACTTAATAACTGTATTTTCCATGGTAAGGCCCTGATACCTAACCATGTGAATGAAAAATGGAGAACCACAAAGTTTTCAGGCTTTATTTTCATGTTTTCAATTTTAGAGTGATATATGTGCCTTTAATTGCCTGCCATTATATTACCCTACTTGAATGACATATTAGATTTTAATGACCACATGTAAGTCAAAGTACCTTTGGTTTGCAAACCTTTCAGTTTCTTCTGACTCTTGACCATCTCAATGATGAATTAATATTTATGTATACTTGTGCCATTGTAGGTTGTACTATAGCTGTTTAATAGGTGAAATCTAAATGGCACCTTTGACTTTGATAGGTGAGATGTGTTTCATATATTTCTAAAGCTTTTAGACCAAAGTAGTGTAAGTTATTAAAAGGTGGTGAACTGGTTTGTGTTTATTTTAAGGAGAAAACAATATTAGAAAATACATCTTTTGTAGGAGTGTTTATTTGTCTTAAGATAATATTCTTCTTTAGATAACAAGAGTGATTTTTTTATTTTTTGAGAAACTAAGAATTTCCTATGAATGGTTCTGTGTTGGAAGACATACTGGATTAAAAATCTTTGGGGTTTATAATATACTGTTTGTCAGATTTTTTTTTTTTCAGAACCTGGGCAACTTACCCAGCCTCTCTATGATTCCTGTCTACAGATGGATGTGTGTTATCGTCTGTCTGGTTCATAGGCTGATGTGAGACCCAAGGGAGACATGTAATGTACTTAGCGTGTGGCCTGTCACAGAGCAAAGCTCTCAACAGGCGCCAGCGGCTGCCCTGACTCGGCAGGCAATACTGATGCTCGGTCCGGGATTGCAGCTGAGCTCTGCTGGCAGGAGACGCCTGGGACAGGAGGAGTCAGACACGCATGCTGGCAGCCGGGAGCGCGCACTGGCCAGGATGGCCATTCTCTCTGGCACGCAGCCCCCCGCTGGAGCGGCGTTTGCCCTGGATTTCTCCCTAGCCTTGAGTCCTCGGCTTGTAGAAGCCCATCTTCTCACCGCATCTTCGCATGGTCTTCCCTCTGTATGGGTCTGAGTTGGCACCCTTTTTCTGCTTGGTCAGACTAAATATTTCGGTGGCATACAGTCTGTTTAGCAACTCTTCTACTTTGCTGCCGAAGCATGAAAGCAACCACAGATAATACACAAAGGAATAAAAGTAACTACTTTCTAGTGAAATTTTATTTACAGAAACAGACGGTCGATCCTCATCCAGCGTTACCAGAACCCCTCAGATGAGCTGATACTCAGCCCCTTCCAGACCCCACAGAAAAGCACTCAGAGACCTGTTCTGGTGGAGGGGGGCGGAGTGTCAGCCAGACTCTCCAGTCTGGAGCTAGACACACAGACACACTCCCAAGGGATCCAAAGGATACCAGCTCAGGTGATGAGCACTGGCCGCCAGGCTCCCCACGAGATGCCACCCGATTCCTGCCCATGCCCCGCCCATGCCCGGCCATCCAGCCCCTCAGAACCGCCTTCACTGGACAAAGCTCCAGGCCCAGAAGAGCTCCCTAACTCCCTCCTCCTGAGATGACCTCCCTTCTCCATCAAAGCCCTCATGCCTTCAGCGACTCTGAAGGACACTGATTGTCTCTGTGTCCCATTGATTTTCCTCTTAGGTGACTCTGTCGGGCTTCTCCTTTGAGCAAAGTGACTGGTGGGAGAAGCTTCCATAGCTGGTAAGACTTGGCTGTCAGCCTCAAATGACATGGCGAGGGTACTGCTGGTTTTACGGTCCTTTAGGAATTTGTATTAATGGGATCACACAGTATGTGGTCTTTTGTGTCTAACTTCCTTTTTGCATTGTGTTTGTGAGATTTATCTGTATTGTTGTGATCATAGTTTATTCATTTTCATTGCTGATTAGTGTTCCATTGTATGATTAGATCGAATTTATCAATACCTACCTGTTCTACTACTGATGCCCATTTGGGGGCCGTCACAAATGATGCTGCTATATGCATTATCTTCCGTGTCTTCTGGGGCACAGGCACTTGGGTTTCTGTTGAGAGTGTGCCCAGGAACGGAACTGCCCCATCGTAAGGTGCTCGGTGTTAGAGGCACTGGATTCTGCAAACAGTCTTCTAAAGCAGTTGTGGTGGTTTGCCCTTCCACTCGCAGAGAGGGGCATTCTTGCCTCTCTACATCGGAGGCTGACAAACACTGTCTAAAGGGCCAGACAGTAAATGTTCTCGATTTTGTGAAGTACAGAGTATCCGTCACTCTATTCAGCTCTGGCCTTGCAGCATGAGAGCAGTCCCAGACCGCGTGTAGAAACGTGACTGCGGCCGTGCTCTGATACAGTGTATTGGTGAAGCGGTCCGTGCGCTGTGTTTGGTCCACAAACAAAGGGTTGGCTGCAGTTTACCAGCCCTTGTTCATTCTTTCCAACGTGCGGTACTTCTTAACTTCAGACGTTTTGATGTTTGCAGTTCTTTGAGAAGTGAGAGGACCTCTTTGTGAAATGGTTCCTCATCTGCACAGCTCCTTGTTGAGACTTTCAGCCCATGGGGCTGCCTGTCTTTCTCTCACTGATTTCTGCTTGTTCTTTATATTCTTCTGGGTGGATAGTCTTCGTCTGTCACATGTCAACAATACTCCCACCGTGTAGCTTGCCTTTCCTTTCTCTTTATGATGCTTCTTCATATCCTGTTAAATTTGGCCTATATTGAAGACATCCTTCCTTATATTTTCATTGCTCTTTTTCTTCTATTTTTACCAAATTCTTGTGATGGATGCTTACCTTTTTAATTTTTAGTCTCATTTATTTTACTTATTAGTCTCACTTGTTTTCACTTAAGACTGTAAATTTCCTTCTGGAACAGGATTAACTGCATGACCTAAGTTTTCCTATTAGTAGTTCCATTATGATTCAGCTGTAAATATATTCTAGCTTCCATAATGATTTTTCTTTAGCTTATGAATTATTTAGAAATATGTGTTTATTTTTAAAGTATGGGTTTAAAAATCTTCCTTTTGGTCATTAATTTAGAAACCAGGTGGGTTAGAAGCTGTGTTGCCAGAGGCCTTGGAGTGCCTCTTCAGTCTGGAACTTGCTGAGCTGCTGCCTGGTCGGTTTTCATGCGCGTTTCCAGCTTTTGTGTTGAATGTGTGCTCCTGGTTGCTTCCCGAACCTTGAGATCCTGTCCTTTGCTCATCGCCTGCACCCTACTCCGCCTACTATCACAGACCCTGAATTCCCTCAGGGCGAAACCAGCTTAAGTCATTGTTTACCTATCTGGAGTCCCATTTCTGTTTAATTATTTGGTCTCTGAGAATTTCATATATTGTTTTCATCCCAGTAATCAGCAACTCAATGGACATGAGTTTGAGCAAGCTCTAGGAGCTGGTGATGGACAGGGAAGCCTGGTGTGCTGCGGTCCATGGGGTCACAGAGTCAGACGCGACTGAGCAGGTGAACTGGACTGAATACGCGTAACAGCGACGGTTAAGGGTCACACCTGGGATATTTAGTTGTTTTGTTTTGTTCAAAGAGTTTCTGCATCTGCTCATTTCTGGCTGCGCTGGGGCTTTCTCTAGTTGCAGTGGGCAGGACTCCTCTGGTGGTGGTGCTCTCTCCATGTGGGGCACAGGCTCCAGGCTGCGTGGGCTTAGTAGCCTCTAGGCATGTGAGATCTTCCCGGACCACAGATCAAACCTGTGTCCCCTGATTTTTAACCACTGGATCCCCAGGGATGCCCTGTTTAATATAAGGGTTCATAGTCAGACAAACTGCCAGTAGCAAAATCTTCAGTAGTTTCTTTATTTGTGATTACACTGAATAGAAATGTATAGATATTTTTGCATAAATTAATAAATTCTGTATTGAAAATATTGTAATGAATTCTGAGTATTTTCATTTAATGATTGTATCTTGAAGATCTTTTCAAGTCATACTTAAAAGTTTTTTTTTTTTTTATAATAGCAATCAGGCAATTTGAAACTTCTTATTTCAGACAACTAGAAAAAAGCTGAACAAAATACCTACAGCATCTGTTTGAAAGCAATAGCAAGCTATCAAGGTAAGGAAGAATTATCAGACTAATGCAAAAAGGGTTTCTGTCAGCTGAAAAAAGCCTTCAGTTCAGTTCAGTCGCTCAGTCGTGTCCAACTCTTTGCGACCCCATGAATCGCAGCACGCCAGGCCTCCCTGTTCATCACCATCTCTCGGAGTTCATTCAGACTCACGTCCATCAGGTCTGTGATGCCATCCAGCCATCTCATCCTCTGTCGTCCCCTTCTCCTCCTGCCCCCAATCCCTCCCAGCATCAGAGTCTTTTCCAATGAGTCAACTCTTCTCATGAGGTGGCCAAAGTACTGGAGATTCAGCTTTAGCATCATTCCTTCCAAAGAGATCCCAGGCTCTCCGTGGGAGGTGGGCGCACAGTGGAGGTGGCTGGCTGGTGGGATGGCAGATGAAGAAGAGGATCCCACCTTTGAGGAAGAAAATGAAGAAATTGGAGGAGGTGCAGAAGGTGGACAGGGTAAAAGAAAGAGACTTTTTTCTAAAGAATTACGGTGTATGATGTATGGGTTTGGAGATGACCAGAATCCTTATACTGAATCAGTAGATATTCTTGAAGACCTTGTCATAGAGTTCATCACTGAAATAACTCATAAGGCAATGTCAATTGGAAGACAAGGTCGGGTACAAGTTGAAGATATCGTCTTCTTGATTCGAAAGGACCCAAGAAAGTTTGCTAGGGTTAAAGACTTTCTTACTATGAATGAAGAATTGAAACGCACTAGAAAAGCATTTGATGAAGCAAACTATGGATCTTGACATCTTTTCTGAAGCTTCATTATGTTCTGGGGAAACCATACTTAATAACTGTATTTTCCATGGTAAGGCCCTGATACCTAACCATGTGAATGAAAAATGGAGAACCACAAAGTTTTCAGGCTTTATTTTCATGTTTTCAATTTTAGAGTGATATATGTGCCTTTAATTGCCTGCCATTATATTACCCTACTTGAATGACATATTAGATTTTAATGACCACATGTAAGTCAAAGTACCTTTGGTTTGCAAACCTTTCAGTTTCTTCTGACTCTTGACCATCTCAATGATGAATTAATATTTATGTATACTTGTGCCATTGTAGGTTGTACTATAGCTGTTTAATAGGTGAAATCTAAATGGCACCTTTGACTTTGATAGGTGAGATGTGTTTCATATATTTCTAAAGCTTTTAGACCAAAGTAGTGTAAGTTATTAAAAGGTGGTGAACTGGTTTGTGTTTATTTTAAGGAGAAAACAATATTAGAAAATACATCTTTTGTAGGAGTGTTTATTTGTCTTAAGATAATATTCTTCTTTAGATAACAAGAGTGATTTTTTTATTTTTTGAGAAACTAAGAATTTCCTATGAATGGTTCTGTGTTGGAAGACATACTGGATTAAAAATCTTTGGGGTTTATAATATACTGTTTGTCAGATTTTTTTTTTGTCAGATTTTAAAAGAACTCATTTTCCCAGGTCAGATTAAAACTTCTGAAAGTACTTTCAGTAGCAGGAATGACATTGCTGAAAAGTTGATGGCAGGTAGGCATTTAGGGTAGTGTTTTATTAACATATTTGTTAGTATTTATTCATTCTGAAAATGTATACTTGACTAAAACCAGGTGTGGCTATGGAAACCACTTTTGTAGCTCACAAATTCTGTGTGTATTTAGCTCGTTGTATTATCCTTGCACTTAGCTGAAAGTATGGATTAAAATTGCATTTCAAGGGATCACTGGATCTTACTCTTTGTGAAACTGAATGTTTTGCGTGCCGCTTATAAGCATTATCTATGAATCAGTATTTAGGAAGATTTCACTTTCTTAACCTATCAATGTAGAGAATAAAGTATGAAAAATTAAAAAGAAAAAAAAAAAAAGATCTCAGGGCTGATCTCCTTCAGAATGGACTGGTTGGATCTCCTTGCAGTCCAAGGGACTCTCAAGAATCTTCTCCAACACCACAGTTCAAAAGCATCAATTCTTCGGTGCTCAGCCTTCTTCATAGTCCAACTCTCACATCCGTACATGACCACTGGAAAAACCATAGCCTTGACTAGACGGACCTTAGTCGGCAAAAAAACCCTTACCAAATTTTAAATGGAAATCCACCCAAAGACTTTGCATTCATTTTACTGGTTAACATGTATTGCAAGGAACATGGTATTTTTTATCTTTTTTAGATGTGTAGCTCACTGGTAAAGAATCTGCCTGCCAATGCAGGAGATGCAGGTTTGATCCTTGGGTTAGGGAAGATTCCCTGGAGAGGAAATGGCAACCCATTCCAGTATTCCTGCCTGGAGAGTCCCATGGACAGAAGAGCCTGGCGGGCTGCCGTCCACAGTTGCAAAGAGTCGGACACCACTGAGCGACTGAGCGTATGCACACGCATGGTCTACCGTGATGTTATTCTGTTTCTAGTGAAGTGGCTAAATATATCCCAGGGAGAGGCAACTAGTTATATTCAAACACTATTTTTTAAAAAAGTTAACTTCAGGAAAAATTTCAAAACCCTACAAAACCCTTTCATTTATGTTATTGGGCTTCATCAATTTCGTTCATCAAATGAAAGAGAACTGGTACCTATATTGCATTTAATTTTAATTATTGATTTTTGCATTAAGTTCTTTTTTGGTGTCACTCAAGTTTGGTTCATATTATTACTACTAACCTTGAGTCTGTACCCAAATGTTTCCTGAATAGATATAGGCAGGAATTTGTGATTCTGACTCCTTATTTTTCGATGGGCATAGAAAGATTTCTAAGTTACATATTGTTTCTTTCCTCTAGAAGATTATAGCTGCTGGTTCAGCTATTCATAACTTTATGAGGCAGATAACGAACATTTCAGTTCTCTGGTGAAAGTAAACTGCCCTCTCCTTAGAAAAATGCACGTGTGTAAACACAGTTCTAGCAGAGTCATGAATACTTGGAGCGTCCGTTCCTGAGTCCCAGCTGAGCAGGCTTTCCTCCAGCAAGGTCTTAACCTTGACACCTTAGAGGCTTGGGTCTTCCTGTGGTGTATGTGTCCCCCCCGACCCCAGAACTCATACCCTGAGATCCTAACCCTCAAGAGGAGGGCAATAGGAGGTGGAGCCTTTGGGAGGTGAATGGGACTTGAGGGAGGGGTCTTTTCAAATAGGATTAGTGCCCTCATAAAGGAAGTCAGAGAGCCCCCTGCCCCCTTGGTGCACATGTGAAGACGCAGCAGAGAGACAGTGTCTGTGAACCAGGAGATGGGCTCTCCCCAGACACTGAACCTTCTGGCACGTTGCCCTTGGACTCCCAGCCTCCAGGACATGAGAAGTAGAGTTCTGTTGTTTATAACCCCTGGAATATAACAGCCTGAGCTGACCAAGACAGGCGTGTGGACGTGAGCCGCCGTCAGCCCCCTCCACGATCATGGTGCTGTCATGAGCGTGGTGGAGTGACAGGTCCTTCCTGGAAAGATCTTGGGATGTTATCACTGTGTGCGGATGAGAATCAAGGCAGTTCCTGGTGTCTCCCTCCCGCTCTCTGGACCCTGGAAGCCAGAAGGGTGTTGTCTCATTGGTGGCCCTCGCTGGTCTGCACCTACTCTCTGAAGCAACCTACGAAAAGCAAGAGCTGGGGCGACGGTGCCTCTCAGCTTGGCTGGGGCAGGCCCAGTTATGCCTGCTGACCTGTGCAGTCTCACTAATGCTTCCTTTCACTGTCACTCTCAACAGTGTCCCAGGCAGGAGAACAAATTACCTGCTCGCCCAGCCCAAGAGTGGGCAGGCTTTGACCAATTCCTAGCTTTATTTCTTGCCAGCCGAGCCGATTCCATCCCCAAGCCCCACCCTTCCCGGCTCCCCGCGGTGCGGTCTACCCTTCCTCTGCCTCCTCATACTCCGTGGTCTAGACTTTGATCTGCCTGATCAGAAGCCAGGACTCCTGGGCCTCCAGCACCAGCAGCCGGATGCAGCCCAGCGCCTCCAGGGAGTCTTCTTCATAAGACACCACCTGGTCCAGGCGTCCCTCCGCCACGGGCCGAGCAGGCCGCAGCGAGCGCAGCCCTGGAGGTCCTCCGGGCCGTGGCCCAGTTCCACGTGCCCTCGCTGCGGCTGGTGCTTCCTCTTTGTCAGAGCCTGTCAGCACCTCGACGCACGTGACCTTCTGGGGCTCCTCCAGGATCACTGTCAGGCAATCGCCCCGGATGGGGTTGAGGGTGGCGAAGCCGTCCTTGTTCAGGGTGTAGGCATACTGCGGGATGTTGCTGGACAGCATCACCGTGTCTGTGGGCACACTGGCTGTGGGGTTGTCGAATTCGCCAAAGACCTTCTCCTTGTCTGCAGGGAAGCAGGCGCTCTCCAGCTCAGAGCGGTTGCCCACGTGGTGGAAGGCTGAGGAGCCAAAGCGGATCGGCGTGTTCTGGGCCAGGAGAAGAGGGAACTCAGAGAGAAGCACGTGCGTGGGGGTGTCCTTGGGGAAGATGAGGAGGAAGGAGGCCAAGTGGGGGAGGTCGCTGGAGTGGAGCACCTTCCCCGCGAAGCTCAGGCTAGAGAGCTCCGGGTCACTCAAGGCAGCTCCTTCCAAGCAGACAGCGTCCAGTGGATGGTGGAAGTGAACTTGGGCATGCAGCGAACCCGGTCATCCAGCATCAGGAAGTATTCGGAGACGTTGGCAGCGAAGTTCATGAGGAGGGCGTGGTCGGCCTTCTGCGTGGAGTACAAGGCCTCGCAGGGCGAAGGGTGGTCCTCGGGCCTCAGGGTCCCCAGGGGAGGGGGCCCGCCGAGCTGGCCCCGGAACACCAGCAGCTGCCGGGCCTCGATGTGGGTTCGGAAGAAGTCAGAGATGTTGGCCACCGTCTGGCTGAGCCGTTCAGGGTTGGGGTCCGACAGGGACACCAGCACCACAACACAGCCCAGCTCGGGGCCCGAGGACGCCTGGAACAGGGAGCGCAGGGTATCCAGGAGGCGGCTCTCGCGGGGATGCAGCGCCGAGGAGACGCCCACTGTCAGCAACTCTGGGGGTGGGGGGCAGCAGTTAGCACCTCCCGAGGGTGGGCAGGTCCCAGGTCTCCCCCTACAGCCGCCCTAAGGGCCGGTACCCAAGAGGAGTGCCCACTTCCGTTCCCAGGGAGAGCTGACTGCTGGGCAGGAGAGGGATGTGGCTTGCTTTCCTCTCTGTTTTGAAAGGCTGTTGGCCAGGGCAGGGGGCGGAGGGCAGGGGTCGTGGGGGGTGTCCTTTGAAGGACAATGCTCCCTCCGATGGAGAAGGTTGCCAGATCCAATGGGATGTTTGCTGGCCTTGAACTCAGAGTTATCCCAGTGGCTGTGTGTCTGCCAGACCTGGGTTGGAGGCTCTTCGGGGAACTGTGTAGACCCACGGGACCTGGCAGTGCAGGGCCCAGGGGTCCCTATCACTGCCCCGCCCCGTCTGGCCAGGCTCTCTCCCACCTGTCGCCCTCCCCGAGGGGCCTGTCCTGAGTGAGTTTCTCTGACGGACAGTCCTTCAGAGGCTGCTCCGTGCTTCTTGGCGTGTCGCTCGTGCGGGCAGTGGCAGGTGCAGACCAAAGACGCCTGCCCCGCACTCCGCGGCCGGCCCAGGTTTGGCACCCTCTGTCCCCGCCCTCCTCTTCCTGGCCAGTCTGTGCCCTGGTCCGCCGTCTCCCAGTCTAGCCGCCACCCTGCGCCTACTCACTCTTTTCACGGGGAGGGGCCCCGGCCAGGAGCTTGTACTTGGCGCATTGGAGCCCCGGGGAGGCTTTCTCCATGTCCTTGAAGGCCTGCAGATGGTTCTTGACTTCGGAGCTGATTTGCTGCTGAGTTGCCACAGAATTTTCTTCTTTTCCTCTTGCTCAGAGGAAGGTGAACGTCAGCCCTGGCTGGGCTTTCCCCTGAGAGCCAGGTTAGGCAAGGCTGGGATGTGGCCAACCAGTACCCCCCTCATCATGGGCACACACAAGGCTCTCTAAAAGGGGTGAAGGGGCCCAGCTTGTGCAGAAGGCCGACGGAAAGGGCCTGGCTCATGCAGCATGGAGACTCACCTGCCCCTACCTGGCCCAGGTCTGGCTACTCCACCCTCCAGCTGGCAAAGGCCACCTAACTCGGCTCAGCCCGTGCTGGGCTCTGCGACAGACGCTGAAGGCTGGTGTCTGGTCCTGTGCTCAGCTCTGTTTTGGCCAGTTCTGACCGCACACACGTCTCTGAAGCACCTTCCTTCACCCGCCCTACGCTAAACTTGGGCTGGTCTGAGGCCTTCCAGAACAGCGTGGGCTCTAGGCCCGGGCATGGCCCGGGTGGGACTCGGTCTCCTCCAGGTGCAGCGGTGCCTGCTGCTGGGGAGTTCCTTCGGGGCTCAGGGATGTGGCCCCCAGGTGGCCCTCCTGGCAGGCGGGTCCTGGCAGCCCCTGTGCACGTGAATGCCCTCCCTTCCTCCTCGCCTTTACTCCAACTTTGTATCAAGGCTGGCTTAGCATTGATCCTGTCTCTGACTCTGTCCTGATCCTTCCAGAGCTTTCTCCTTGGAGCGCACACGGTGAGGCTAGGGCGTCTGCGTAACTGGAAAGACTCCCCGCTGAAGGACCGGCATGTGGTCGGAGCTCCCTCTGGGGACTCACCACTAGTAAACTGTACATAAGTTGCTCTTCAAGCCTCTCTTGGAGGAAGGAGCCCAGGAGGATCAGGGACACGACGACTCTGAGGAACTTGCAGAGGCAGCCGTGCATGGTGCGCGGACCAGGAGCGGCTCTGCGGAGACAGGCGGGTGTGGGCCCGGTGCGCTCCGGCTCCGCTGCCTCCCCGCCTCTCCTGGAGTCTCGGGGAGCCTTCCCGCCCTGCTGACCTGCCCCTGCTGATGGCCCCCGGGAGACCGAGGCCAAGGCTGATGGCCCCCGGAGATACCGAGGCCAAGGGGGCTGGTCGTGTCCAGCCCCCTCCCCTTCCTCCCTTCCGTTGAGGCTTCCAGCTGAGACTGGAGCAACGTCTGTCCTGTATCCGCTCTTGAAGCAGCAACCCCGCCTGAAGGACGCGTTGCCAAGAGGACAGGCAGGGCTTGGCATCAATCAGGCCTTCCTCAGGCCTCAGACTCAGCTGGTGTCTCTGCCCGGGTGTGACTGGCCAGCGACTAGGGCTCCTCTGTCAGCTCTGCTCCTTCCCGGGCTTATGGTTGACAGATTACGAGGTTCTGAGCCAAGTCAGAGGGACCGAGGGAAGCTGGTTAGTACAAGTCTCTTTCCCACCCCAGCTGGTCAGAAGGGTGGAAACCTTAAGTGGCTGGAAATTCCTAATCACGTGACGTCTTGACCAGGTTTAGAGTGTTACGTCCATGGAGATTTTTATCTCATAGAAAAGGTGCTTTGAGGGTTTATCAGAGAGCAGAGATTTCCCTGAGATCAAGGAGAAAACCCTTTAATGCTGCAGGACGGGGGCCCAGAGGGCTCTTCTGAAGTGGTCGAACCTGGGCATCCCTCCCCGGGGACCCTGCTTGACAACCCTTGTTCACTTTGAATGGAGGCTGCCCAGCACCCCAGCCTCGTGGCAGGTACCTGCTTCTGGATGAGGCTAGGGTCAAGTCTGCAAGCCAGCTCTCCAGGCTTTTGTCTCAAGCCCAGGAGTCTGGAAGTTAACTGTCAGTTTGAGTCAGTAGATGAGGGGTGGGTATTGAAGAACCCCTTCCCCGACCGGAGAGCTCCCATCCTGCCCTCCGTCCCAGGCTGCATGCTGGGTCCCTAAGCCATCACAAGTTGGTCCCAAAGCTCCAATTCTCCCTCAGGCCCAGGACTGCCCAGGCCTCTGAAGTTCCCTTCTCTTCTCTTTCTCTGGCCTTTTTCGTTATTAAGAATATATTTCAGTTCTTTCTTCTCTCCCTCCCCAGCTTAAGGTAAAGAGAATAACTTTACTTATATAAACTGCAAAATGATTACCACCATAAATTAACATTCATCGCCTCATACAAATACCAAAAAGAAAAAAAAAAGGAAAAAAATTGTCCTCATGATGAGAAGTTTTAAGACTTACTTCCTCAGCAGCCGTCAGATATACTCCACAGTAGCAATCACGGCGGCCGCCTTGCTGCCCATCACATCGCCAGGACTCACTTATCTGATGCCTGCAAGCTTGAGCCTTTGATGGCCTTTCTCTAGTGCACCCTCCCATCCCACCTCTGGTAGCCACAAGTCTGGTCGCTTCTGTGGCTGCTGTTTATTTATAGATTTCACAGGTCACTGAGATCGTACAAAGTCTGTCTTTCTCTGTCTGACTCATCTCATTTAATAGAATGCTCTCAGGTTCTGCCCTGATCACAGACAGCGGGATTGCCTTCTTTTCGTGGCCACACGGCATTCCTTTGTGTGTCTCTGTGTCCATCACGCTTTCTTTATCCGTAATAGTGTGGTTTTGACACGTCCACCTACCTAAGAACTGTAAGTCTTCTAACCGGACAGAACCTTTTGAACTGAAGACTTTGCTCCCCTCCTCTCTTCCCCTCTTTGAATCTTCCAAGCTTTCCCCCTCCCCTCCCTCTTTTGTCCCTTGGGAATCAAAAAACAAAAAAAGCAAGCAAACAAAAGCCATTAAAAGCTTTGTTCTGAAGTTAGGATGGCTATAAAGAATCTCTAGAAAAAAGTTTTTTTCTTGCATTAAAAAGTTATGTATAGGGACTTCCCTGGCGGTCCAGTGCTTAAGGCTGTGGGTCACAGGTTCGGTCCCTGGTCCAGGAAGTAAGGTCCCACGTGCTTCATGGTGCGGCCAGAATAAATGAATAAAAGTACTTTAAAAATTTAAATGGTCATGGATTACGTTGATGTTCAATGTACTTTTTTTCTTTTATGGTCACTGCTTTTTAAAATCCTGTTTAAGAAATATTGTATACTAGAGTTGTGAAGATATTCTCTTATGAATCTTTCTAGAAGCTCTACAGTTTTGGCTCCCCCCAGCGTTATTGAGTTATGGCTGACAAATAAAAGTCATATCCGTTAAGTGCACAACTTGATGCTTCGATGCAGAGCCACACTGTGAAGTGATTGCCACAGCCACCTCACACGGCTGCCTCTTCCCTCCTTCTCTCCTCTCTCTTCTCTTCTCTTGGTCACTCTCCTTTGCGGTGAAGGCCTTTAAGACCTGCTGTTTCAGCAAATCTCATGTATAAAACGCAGCATTGCTGACTATAGCTGCATTGCTGTACCTCAGCTCCCAAGGCCTATGCGCCTTTGCTTCTTTTGATAAGACCTCCCCCTCTTCCCCTCTTCCAGGTTCTGGCAGCTGACATTTCTGCTCTTTGCTTCTGTGAGTTTCTCTACTGGAGGTTCCACCCAGAAACGAGACCAGGCGGTAGCTGTGTCTCTGTGCCTGGCTCACTTCGCTCAGTACGAGGTCCTCTAAGTTCATCCGTGTTGTCTCAAAAGGCAGAGTTTCCACCTTCTGAAAGGCTGTGTGACACTTCCTTCAGCGTCTAGACACCACATCTTCTTTACCTGTTCCTCTGTCAGTAGACATTAAGGTGCTTCCTTTCTTACATAATGCTGCAATGGATGTGGCCGTGCAGGTGTCTTTTTGAGGTCCTGATTTCCATTCCTTTGGATACATGAGCACCAAGAAATGGGATTGCTGGATCGTGAGTTAGTTCTGTCTTTAATTTTTGAGGAGCTCCCATAACGGCTGCACCAATTTATGCTCCCACCAACACTGTGCAAGGGTTTACTTTCCCTCAATTCCTAGCCAAAACTTATTATTATTATTCTTAGTAAAAGCAATCCTGACAGAAGTGAGGTGATATCTCACTGTGGCTTTGGTTTGAATTTCCCTGATGACTAATGAGGGGCTCCCTGGCAGCTTAGACTCTGCCTGCAGTGCAGGAGCCTCCTGATGACTAATGATGCTGGGAATCTTTTCATGTACCTGTTGGCCATTGGCAATGTCTGCTTTTGAGAAATGTCTCTGAAGGTCCTTTGCTCATTTTTAATTAAGTTGTTATTATTGTTTTTTTGCTGTGGACTTGAACGACTCCCTTACATATTTCATACGTTAGCCCCTTGTCAGATAAATATCCTGCAAATAAATGCCTTCTGTTCAGGGGCTACCGCCCCGTTTTCTCCTCTGTCCATGGTTTCCTTCACTGTGCAGAACAGTGCTCGCTTTGAACTTCAGGCCTGTGTTCGTCTCAAGTTCACATCTGCGTGTGGTGTGAGGCAGGGGTTGAGGTTCGTTTCTTTGCACGGATACCCAGTTGTTCAGCACCGGTTTTGGAAAACGCGTCCCCGCGCCTTCCGAGTTACCTTGGCATCTCGGCAAAATCCGGGGAGGGCGTAAGCCTGCGGCTGTGTCGGCTCCCGTGTCGTCCTGCAGACCTGTTTCTGCCTCAGTCTGCGCGGCAGCAGGTCGGGCCCCTCCCCCTCCGCGGGGTCTCAATGCCGGTGTCCCGGGTGTTCAGTTCCAGAGCCTGCGTGGGCCCCCGTCCCGTTGGCTCTCCCGCGTGGACGAGCAGGCGTCCACGTGCAGTGCCATCTCTGTGACAAACCACAGCGGTTTCTGCGCGTCCCTGTTTCTTGGGGATGGTTCTCTAACCTGGCGCCTAAGCCGTACCATTTTGTTAGAATAATGTATTAGTTTTTCAGTTTCTAGGTCAGCTTTGCTGACGGATGCCTTACAAACATTTTTACCGTGCGGCTCACTGCGCTTTGGCAAACGTGTGCAGCTGTGGGGCCGCGTCGCCGCCGAGATGGAGAGCAGTCCCCGGAGAGGCGCTCTGCGCCCTTTACAGCCAATGTCCGCCTTCCCTGGCCCCAGCCCACACCCGGGTCTGCAGGACCACCGACACGGTTTCCGTCACTGTGGTTTGCCTTTTCTAGAATTCACCTATGTCTGTCTTCCTGATTTCTGAGGAGCACTTCAGCTGCCTTAGCGTCTGAGCACAGTGAATGAAGCTGCTCTAGACATTAGGGGGCAAGCTTCTGGGTAGATGAGAGGCGATGGCTGGGCTGTGTGGCAGGTGCAGCTTCCACTTCGTAAGAAACGGCCGGGCTGTTCCCCGAGTGGCCGCACCACCATACACCGCCACCAGCTGCCTGCTTGGCAGACTCGCACTTCAGTCCTTCAGTCTGAGCCATTCCAGCAGGGCTGTGTTGGGGCCTCACTGCGCTTTATCCCTTCTGTAAATTAAGACGATTTACATACAGTGAAACCCACCTTCTTCCTTGTAGCGCTCCCTAACTCTCACCGCACACATCCAGCTGCGTAGTCACCGTTGTAATCAAGCCGGAGCCGGCGCGACACCATCGCCTCCAGAGCTCCCCGGGTGCCTTTGGAGCCAGCCCTTTTCCTCACTTCTAGCCCCTGGTGACCATGCTCCTGCTGTCTGCCCCCAGAGTGTCCTGGCAGTGGAGCCACGCCGTCTGTCTCCTCGAGCCTGTCTCTTCCCTGTTCATGCTGCTGAGAATCACGTTTTGCGAAGCTCAGAGCAGCCTCCGTCCTCCTGCTGTCCTCCTCCGTCCTCGCGCTGAGTGACGCCCTACTGTGCGCGTGGGCCACGGCATCTTTGCAGTCACAGTTTGCTGGATGTTTGGGCTGCTTCTGGCCTTTGGCAATCACAGATAAAGCTGCTGAAGACATTCCCTTTCAGGTTTTGTCTAATGTGTCTCTATTTCTCTCAGATAAACACCCAGGAGTGCAGCTACCACGTATATGATGTGGTGTTCACATTACAAGAAACTGCTAAACTCTTTCTAAAGTGGTGCCTCTCTGTAAACACCCACTGGCATTGCACGAGAGTTCCAGTTGCTCTTCAGCAATACCTGCTTGTCAGTTTAAAAAATTCAACCCTTCCCATAGGAACACATGTAGTATCTATTAGCAGCCATGGCTTATGGTGGGCTGGCTAAATTTGTAGGTGTGCCCACCGAAATGCAGACACAGTGTCTCCGGGTCCTCACTCACCAGTGGCTCCAAAAGACAGTGGTGAGGGAACATGCCGGGGGGATGTGCCAGGCCATCAGCTGGTATAGAAGCGGGTTGGGGTTGCGTCCTTGCTGACCCATGACAGCAGTGAACTCCCTGGCAGGCTGGTCAAGAGCCTGGAAGTGTGGGGACAGCGTCCAGGCTGGAGGAAGGAGGCTGGATGGCCGGGGACGTGCATGGAGATGGCAGGTTCACATCTGCCAGGGAGCACCCGTGGTGAAGGAGGGGCTGGGGGACGAGGAGGGCGGGCAATGGAGGCCCCCATGGTGCCAACACGGCACATGTGTGAGCTGAGTGGCCACAGGGAGCCCCATCCAGATGAGGACTTGTTAAGGCTGACTCTGCTCCTGTTGTTCTTGGATGCGCAGCCTGCACACAGGACCGTGTACAGAGACACCTGCGAGCGTCCTTCCCCAGGAGACCAGCCAGACGCCTCCCTGCTGACAAGCGGACCGTCTTCTTGGGATGGGCACTCTGTCCGTGTCTGAGTTTGCTTGCCTGCCTGAGGCGCCCAGGCAGGATCCCCCTCTGTGGGGCCAGTTCACTGGCATAGGTGCCAAGGGCACAGCCCCAGACCAGGAGACCCCACCCCCAGCAAAGGGAGAAGGAGTGGGGCTCGCGCTGCCCTCTGACAGGCGTGTGGGGCGCCTCCGGGAGCTGGGCTGCCTGCGGTGTACTTGCAGCCCCAGCAACCAAGAGATTGCGAGGGTGGGCGTCGCCTCCCGTCCACGTTCTCCGTGCTGAGAATGGTGCTCCCCCACCCCACTCCCAGCAGACAAGCAAACAGATCTCCAACCGGTCTCCGACCCCATCTAGCTCAGAGAGCTGCGGTCTCGGAGGTGCCTTAGCTCCGTGACTCAGCGCTGTGCCCTTTCTCTGGCACGGTGCCACTCCTGGTGACCCCTGTCTCACGTAGGCACAGCAGCGCCACTCAGGTGGGCTGGACACAGTGCCCCAAGGTGGCCCACCAGCACCACCGTGCGTTCAAAGTGACCTGCCCCCAAACTGGCCATAGACACAGCGTGCCTTCTGTTCAGGGGCTACCGCCCCGTTTTCTCCTCTGTCCATGGTTTCCTTCACTGTGCAGAACAGTGCTCGCTTTGAACTTCAGGCCTGTGTTCGTCTCAAGTTCACATCTGCGTGTGGTGTGAGGCAGGGGTTGAGGTTCGTTTCTTTGCACGGATACCCAGTTGTTCAGCACCGGTTTTGGAAAACGCGTCCCCGCGCCTTCCGAGTTACCTTGGCATCTCGGCAAAATCCGGGGAGGGCGTAAGCCTGCGGCTGTGTCGGCTCCCGTGTCGTCCTGCAGACCTGTTTCTGCCTCAGTCTGCGCGGCAGCAGGTCGGGCCCCTCCCCCTCCGCGGGGTCTCAATGCCGGTGTCCCGGGTGTTCAGTTCCAGAGCCTGCGTGGGCCCCCGTCCCGTTGGCTCTCCCGCGTGGACGAGCAGGCGTCCACGTGCAGTGCCATCTCTGTGACAAACCACAGCGGTTTCTGCGCGTCCCTGTTTCTTGGGGATGGTTCTCTAACCTGGCGCCTAAGCCGTACCATTTTGTTAGAATAATGTATTAGTTTTTCAGTTTCTAGGTCAGCTTTGCTGACGGATGCCTTACAAACATTTTTACCGTGCGGCTCACTGCGCTTTGGCAAACGTGTGCAGCTGTGGGGCCGCGTCGCCGCCGAGATGGAGAGCAGTCCCCGGAGAGGCGCTCTGCGCCCTTTACAGCCAATGTCCGCCTTCCCTGGCCCCAGCCCACACCCGGGTCTGCAGGACCACCGACACGGTTTCCGTCACTGTGGTTTGCCTTTTCTAGAATTCACCTATGTCTGTCTTCCTGATTTCTGAGGAGCACTTCAGCTGCCTTAGCGTCTGAGCACAGTGAATGAAGCTGCTCTAGACATTAGGGGGCAAGCTTCTGGGTAGATGAGAGGCGATGGCTGGGCTGTGTGGCAGGTGCAGCTTCCACTTCGTAAGAAACGGCCGGGCTGTTCCCCGAGTGGCCGCACCACCATACACCGCCACCAGCTGCCTGCTTGGCAGACTCGCACTTCAGTCCTTCAGTCTGAGCCATTCCAGCAGGGCTGTGTTGGGGCCTCACTGCGCTTTATCCCTTCTGTAAATTAAGACGATTTACATACAGTGAAACCCACCTTCTTCCTTGTAGCGCTCCCTAACTCTCACCGCACACATCCAGCTGCGTAGTCACCGTTGTAATCAAGCCGGAGCCGGCGCGACACCATCGCCTCCAGAGCTCCCCGGGTGCCTTTGGAGCCAGCCCTTTTCCTCACTTCTAGCCCCTGGTGACCATGCTCCTGCTGTCTGCCCCCAGAGTGTCCTGGCAGTGGAGCCACGCCGTCTGTCTCCTCGAGCCTGTCTCTTCCCTGTTCATGCTGCTGAGAATCACGTTTTGCGAAGCTCAGAGCAGCCTCCGTCCTCCTGCTGTCCTCCTCCGTCCTCGCGCTGAGTGACGCCCTACTGTGCGCGTGGGCCACGGCATCTTTGCAGTCACAGTTTGCTGGATGTTTGGGCTGCTTCTGGCCTTTGGCAATCACAGATAAAGCTGCTGAAGACATTCCCTTTCAGGTTTTGTCTAATGTGTCTCTATTTCTCTCAGATAAACACCCAGGAGTGCAGCTACCACGTATATGATGTGGTGTTCACATTACAAGAAACTGCTAAACTCTTTCTAAAGTGGTGCCTCTCTGTAAACACCCACTGGCATTGCACGAGAGTTCCAGTTGCTCTTCAGCAATACCTGCTTGTCAGTTTAAAAAATTCAACCCTTCCCATAGGAACACATGTAGTATCTATTAGCAGCCATGGCTTATGGTGGGCTGGCTAAATTTGTAGGTGTGCCCACCGAAATGCAGACACAGTGTCTCCGGGTCCTCACTCACCAGTGGCTCCAAAAGACAGTGGTGAGGGAACATGCCGGGGGGATGTGCCAGGCCATCAGCTGGTATAGAAGCGGGTTGGGGTTGCGTCCTTGCTGACCCATGACAGCAGTGAACTCCCTGGCAGGCTGGTCAAGAGCCTGGAAGTGTGGGGACAGCGTCCAGGCTGGAGGAAGGAGGCTGGATGGCCGGGGACGTGCATGGAGATGGCAGGTTCACATCTGCCAGGGAGCACCCGTGGTGAAGGAGGGGCTGGGGGACGAGGAGGGCGGGCAATGGAGGCCCCCATGGTGCCAACACGGCACATGTGTGAGCTGAGTGGCCACAGGGAGCCCCATCCAGATGAGGACTTGTTAAGGCTGACTCTGCTCCTGTTGTTCTTGGATGCGCAGCCTGCACACAGGACCGTGTACAGAGACACCTGCGAGCGTCCTTCCCCAGGAGACCAGCCAGACGCCTCCCTGCTGACAAGCGGACCGTCTTCTTGGGATGGGCACTCTGTCCGTGTCTGAGTTTGCTTGCCTGCCTGAGGCGCCCAGGCAGGATCCCCCTCTGTGGGGCCAGTTCACTGGCATAGGTGCCAAGGGCACAGCCCCAGACCAGGAGACCCCACCCCCAGCAAAGGGAGAAGGAGTGGGGCTCGCGCTGCCCTCTGACAGGCGTGTGGGGCGCCTCCGGGAGCTGGGCTGCCTGCGGTGTACTTGCAGCCCCAGCAACCAAGAGATTGCGAGGGTGGGCGTCGCCTCCCGTCCACGTTCTCCGTGCTGAGAATGGTGCTCCCCCACCCCACTCCCAGCAGACAAGCAAACAGATCTCCAACCGGTCTCCGACCCCATCTAGCTCAGAGAGCTGCGGTCTCGGAGGTGCCTTAGCTCCGTGACTCAGCGCTGTGCCCTTTCTCTGGCACGGTGCCACTCCTGGTGACCCCTGTCTCACGTAGGCACAGCAGCGCCACTCAGGTGGGCTGGACACAGTGCCCCAAGGTGGCCCACCAGCACCACCGTGCGTTCAAAGTGACCTGCCCCCAAACTGGCCATAGACACAGCGGTCCCGAGACCAGGGGCGTGGTGTGCCTCCCCCAGGACCACTGCTCAGGAGGCCTCAGCTTCCACCATCGACCTTCTCCAGGACCTTGCTCTTCCTCCTCTCAGCAGACACCTTGCTGGGCGATTCATGGAGAGATCAGACCCTTTCTGGCAAGAGCAGAATCACCTTCCCAACACTCGAGAAGAGAGCAGGCCCATCCCCTGTCCCCCGCCGTCTTGCCTTCCCTGCCCCCTCGGCCTCATTAGGTCAGAAGAAGCTGCCCTCCTCCTGTCCGAAGCGAGACCGCAGGCAGAGGACCTGGGCATAAAGAAACTGGAATGCTGCCTGGAGCCACGGCCTCTCTGGCCGCACTGGGCGGTTTCTCCTGTTATGGGGCACGCGCTCTAGTGGGCACCAGGTCTGTAGTGGGGGCGCTCAGGGCTCCCTTGCTGAGGTGCTCGGGCTTAGCTGCCCCGCGGCCTGTGGGATCTTAGCCCCCCAACCAGGGATCGAAGCCACGTCCCCCGCATCAGAAGGCGGATTCTCAGCCACTGGACTGCCAAGGGAGTCCCTGAGCTACTTTAAAAAACATCAGCAAGCGGAGCAACCCCCCAGCCCGCCCTCAACACAGCAGGTGCCAGGGGCGTGGGGAGCCTTCCCTTCTTTCTTCCAGGAAGCAGGATAGGATACCTCTCCCCAACCTGACCCCGCATGGAAGATGTTCTCCGTCTACTGGAAGGAGCGTGACGATGTTGCTGTCAGGGGCAGAGAGTGGACGAGAGAAGTCTGCAGACACAGACTTGGTTCAGCAGCATTCTCATCTTCTATCACTTCCCTGCGTCTGCGGTTCCTTCTGCACAGTTGCCCCTCTTCATTCAACCCACCAGGAAAGCATTTACGTTTTGCCGCTTCTCTGGGTCTTAATTTCCTCAGGAAGGCACCCTGGGTCGCATAAAACCAGTGGGAAATGAGTGTGAACGCTCCTCTCCCGTGTACCTGCCCTGTGTCCATTTAGTTCCCAGGACCAGCTCTCGTGACCTATGCTAGGACGTTTCTGAGCATAGAATGGCAGGAGTCCATTCCAGCTCGGCAGCCCTCATGAATATTCAGAGCCCATCAGACTGGTTTCAGGGCTCCCCAGGCGACTAGTCGTAAAGAACCCACCTGCCAGTGTAGGAGGTGTAAGAGATGAGGGTCCGATCCCTGCGTCGGGAAGCTCTGGAGGAGGGCATGGCACCCACTCCAGCATTCTTGCCTGGAGAATCCCGTGGACAGGGGAGCCTGGCCGGCTATGGTCCACCGGGTCGCAAAGAGTCAGACAGGATTAAGCAACTTAGCCCGCACACTGGTGTCAAAGTTGTTGTTATGAGAGACGGCCACGGGGTGGTAGCATTGCTTCAGGCGCAACGCTGGTTACTCAGGCGACCAGGGCCTGGGGGGAAGGTCCCGTTCCTTGCTTGTCAGTTCCGCCAGAATGTGCCAGAAGAAAACCCCAAGGCTTGCGTCTCAAGACTTCTTCCCCTGCCCCCTTATCCCCCAGAACATCCCACTTCCTGCAACAGCACCATGGGGTCGGTGCTGGCATCGCAGGTGGGGAGACCCTAACTGAGGAGGCTGGAGGTGGGACGCCCATCCCCAAGACGGGAGCCCAGAGAGCTCTCGGAGCCCCTCCCCGAGGCCCCAGCCCGCGTGGCCTCACGGCAGCAGGGCCTGGCCCAATCTGGACACTGTGGGCTCAAGCAGGGGCGCAGGCCCTCCAGGGCCGTCAGAGGCGCTCGTGGGCGGGCACACCCTCCCAGCGCCCCCAGCCTCGGGAACGAAGCTTGCTCAGGCTCCGGGGCTGTGACCCCAGCTCAGGCCACCAAGGTCTGTGGGGACAGGGTCAGCGTTCTGGTCTTCTTTTTTCCATATATTTGGAATTGGAGTCTATAGGTGATTTACAACGTTCTAGTTTTTTTCTTTTTTCTTTTTGATCTACAGCAACTTGATTTGTTTAGATGTATATATTTCTTTTTTCAGGCTCTTTTCCCATACAGATTATTACGGTGCTGAGTGGTGCTCCTTGTGCTGCACAGCAGATCCTTGATTGTTTCATAAATACTCGTGCGCATATGTTAGTCTGAACCAGCTAGTTCCTCCTGGCTTCCCACCTTTCTCTGGTGGTAGCCGTAAGTTTCTTTTCTAACTCTACGAGGCTCCTTTTTGTTCATTCATATACGTGTTTAGACTCCACCAGATGGTGACTGCAGCCACGAAATGAAGACGCTCGCTCCTTGGAAAAAGGGGACGACAGAGGATGAGATGGTTGGATGGCATCACCCACTCGATGGGCACGAGTTTGAGTAGGCTCTGGGAGCTGGTGATGGACAGGGAGGCCTGGAGTGCTGTGGTTCATGGGGTCGCAGAGAGTCGGACACGACAGAGCGACTGAACCGAACCGAGACTCCACCGAAAGGTGATGCCGTGGGTGCTTGTCTTTCTCTGTTTCACTTGCTTCGCTTAGCACGATCTTCTCTAGTCTCTTCCCTGTGGCAGGAAATGGCATTATCTCCTCCTTTTTGATGGCTGACTGATATCGCATTGTGTATATGTACCCCATGCTCTTTATCCACTCATCTGTCCTTCTGCACAGCTGGGAGGGTGGAATAAATTAAGAGATTGGTATTAAAACATACACACTCAGTTCAGTTCAGTTCAGTCGCTCAGTCTGAACTCTTTGCGAACCCATGAATCGCAGCACGCCACGCCTCCCTGTCCATCACCATCTCCTGGAGTTCACTCAGATTCACGTTCATCGAGTCCGTGATGCCATCCAGCCATCTCATCCTCTGTCGTCCCCTTCTCTGCCTGCCCCCAATCCCTCCCAGCATCAAAGTCTTTTCCAATGAGTCAACTCTTCGCATGAGGTGGCCAAAGTATTGGACTTTCAGCTTCAGCATCAGTCCCTCCAAAGAACACTCAGGGCTAATCTCCTTCAGAATGGACTGGTTGGATCTCCTTGCAGTCCAAGGGACTCTCAGGAGTCTTCTCCAACACCACAGTTCAAAAGCATCAATTCTTCGGCACTTAGCTTTCTTCACAGTCCAACTCTCACATCCATACATGACCACTGGAAAAAACCACAGCCTTGGCTAGATGGACGTTTGTTGGTGAAGTAATATCTCTGCTTTTTGATATGCTATCTAAGTTGGTCATAACTTTCCTTCCAAGGACTAAGCATCTTTTAATTTCATGGCTGTAGTCACCATCTGCATTGATTTTGGAGCCCCCAAAAATAAAGTCTGACACTGTTTCCCCATCTATTTCCCATGAAGCGATGGGACTGGATGCCA
Source organism: Litocranius walleri (assembly GCA_006410535.1). Lineage (NCBI taxonomy): Eukaryota > Metazoa > Chordata > Mammalia > Artiodactyla > Bovidae > Litocranius > Litocranius walleri. Next base: position 614,786 of record SJYG01000624.1, on the reverse strand, counting down.
TGATCTTCATTTTCTGAATGTTGAGCTTTAAGCCAACTTTTTCACTCTCCTCTTTCACTTTCATCAAGAGGCTTTTTAGTTCCTCTTCACTTTCTGCCATAAGGGTGGTATCATCTGCATATCAGAGATTACTGATATTTCTCCCGGCAATCTTGATTCCAGTCTGTGCTTCTTCCAACCCAGCGTTTCTCATGATGTGCTCTGCATAGAAGTTAAATAAGCAGGGTGACAATATACAGCCTTGACGTACTCCTTTTCCTATTTGAAACCAGTCTGTTGTTCCACGTCCAGTTCTAACTGTTGCTTCCTGACCTGCATATAGGTTTCTCAAGAGGCAGGTCAGGTGGTCTCTTTCAGAATTTTCCACAGTTTATTGTGATCCACACAGTCAAAGGCTTTGGCATAGTCAATAAAGCAGAAATTGATGTTTTTCTGGAACTTGCTTACTTTTTCGATGATCCAGGGGATGTTGGCAATGTGATCTCTGGTTCCTCTGCCTTTTCTAAAACCAGTTTGAACATCTGGAAGTTCATGGTTCACATATTGCTGAAGCCTGGCTTGGAGAATTTTGAGCATTACATTATTTAGTCAGCTATACTGTAATATAAAATAAAATATTTTTTGGTTAAAAAGTCAGTTTTGGTTAGGGTAATCCTTTAGAATAAATGCAGCTCTGAGCGATTAAAATTTAGATCAACCAGTGAAAATGGTTTATCGCCCATTGTTCTAAAGCACTGCCCCAGGGAACGAGCTGTGCTGGGGGAGCAGTGTGCCCCTGCCCTTTTGCTGTGGGTGCCCCTGCCCTCTCGTTGTGTGTGCCCCTGCCCTCTCGCTGTGGTCCTTGGGCGTCTGACTGCGGCGTCGGCGTCTCCTGTTTCAGGGCCAGGGCTCCAGAGTGCAGGCCCAGTAAGCGCACTGGTGAGCTGCTCCGCAGCTGGTGGAGTCTGCCTGGATCAGGGACTGAACCCTCATCCCCTGCCCTGGCAGGAAGTCTTATCCCCTGTGCCACCAGGGAAGCCCCTCGTGGAGGTCACATTACATGCACTCCCCCTGCATCAGGGGCTCCAGCTCCCCTCCCCTTTGTACAGGAGGCGGCTTGACAGGACTCGTCGTTGTGGCCGGTCTCCCTGGCCGCCGCCTCCACGGGCCACACTGCGGATGCACAGACTCCCTTTGCTGTGGTGGTTCAGTCGCTCAGCCGCGTCTGGCTCTTTCGGGGAGGTTGTGGGACCCGTCTTCACTGTCCTAGGAGGCTGCCTACACTGATTTCCACCTCCTCAAGCTGTACCCTTAACTCAACATGAGTAAAAATCCACTTCACAAGCGTATTTGCAGTAGTGAATATGACGTTATTCCACAGCGCACTCTCGGCCTCTCAGGAAGCCACTCCATCACTCCACCCACCCTGATACACAAAAAGCAGGAAACCGAAACCTGTCGTCCTTGGGCTCATTCATCTCTGGACAGCAGTCATGCTAATCACCCGCATTACTTGAGAAGCATTTGCATTCAAACCAGCTGTCTCCGGAGCAGAAACTGTGCCCCTAACCTAGAATTGTTACACAGAATGATGCCCTTCAGCACGTCCTACGCTTGAAGATCCTCCCTATGGAAACAGAAAGTACGGCAGAGCACAGGTCTACCAGCCGTCACTGTCATCTTAATTGCCTATCGTCATTGCAAATCCTTTACCTGATACATGAAATTAATAACTCTTCCCAAATCATGAAAACTGGCTCATTCATGATACTGAAGCTACAAGTACACAGATGGTGAAGATTTACATGTTGGCTCTTCCATAATCCCCACAGCAGGTCTGACACCAGGAAAATTAAGATGCGTGGAAATCAACACCCGAGGAGGAAAGAGCAGACACTGAAGACTAGTTTCACCTCAAAATGTTCACCACTCACGAGCTGCTCCTCCATTGGGCCTAAAAGAGCCTACATCCATCCCAGGAAGCCTAAAGTGCAGAATCCTAGCATCGACGGGGCCAGGCCCACGGTGTGGACCCTGATCAGGAAGGGCCATTCTCCAGCATTCAGACAGGACAGAGGGAGAAGGGGACCCAGGGACTCCGGAGCCCACGGGGACGGGCTCTCCAAGCTGCAGGACGGACAGGCCCCTGGGGTCCCAGCCCCCGCGCCCTCCTGAGCGGGATCGTGGGCGCGTTCCACGGCAGCCCGAGCACCTGTCAGGGTCCCGTGTCCTGCGTGGGGCCCTGCTCTTGGGGTCACAGCACACACTCTGCAGGGTCCTTCCTGCCACACGAGCACAGGCCACAAGCCAGCAGCCCCTCCCCAACATCGGGGAGAAGTGGGCAGAGTGTGGGCATCAGAGGAGCCTCACTCAGACCACAACACCCCTGGGTGCCAGGGGGACGGGTGAGGCAGGTGAGGCTGAGCCCCGGAGGGGGACAGGGGATGGGGTGAGGTCCCCCCGGAGGGCGGACAGTGGCCCAATGGGCAGCCGGGCGGGACTGGCTGTCTGTAGCTGCACCGCCCTCCTCGAGCACCAGCACCGTGTCCCTGAGAGAAGCGTCTTCAGATGCACACAGGCAGATTTCAGACAGAGATCAGCTCTCGCAAAACGACCCGCTGGCAAACACTGGCAACTCAGTGGCCAAAGTGGGCACTGGTGCTGGCGCGGTGGGCAGGCGTGGGGTGATGCGTCCGTGCTGGTGGCGTCTAGGGCTGGTGGTGAGGGTGCCAAGAAGGTGGGCACTCCGGTTGCTGATCATGGGGATGGGATGGGACATGTGTTTTATTTCACTAAAAATAAACTCTTGGAGGGATGTCCCCCCCATCGGTTGAGATTCCATTTTGACTCCCGTGTCTTACAAATGTGGGGGCCCAAGCACCGTCCCCACCTCAGGGGCCATCAGGGCTCCTTCCCAGGCCCCTGGGCGGTTCTCGGGGAAGGCAGCTGGGGTCCCCCGAGCTGGGTCGGAAGGACGCAGACAGCCGGCCGTGCGAGTTCGATCTGAGACACGCTGTGACGCTGAAGAGACACCAGCCAGGTTGTGGCTCAGCAGGACTCGGAGCGGCAGTGCTCAGAGGCCGGACCTCATGCGAGTGCGATCCCGCAGGAGAGCACAGAGCCGGCAGCGCCCTCGGCCCGGCGGCGGGGGTCTCGGAGGGGGCGAGCAGCGCGCAGGTAAGAGCACATGCGGGGTCTCGGGCACAGGGTCCCGACCCATGCGGGTGGGGAGACCCCACAGCCCCCAGACCTCGCGTCACGCTCCGGCCAGACGGAGCGAGCGCCCCTGTCTCCGCGCCTTCCCCGCAGGCCTCGCCCCGCGCCCCCGGCCCACCACCGGCTCCGCTCCGGTCTCAGCGCCCCGCCAGCTGCAGGAATTGAACTGCTCGGACTGAAGGCTCAGAAAGCCGCGTCCGGGCTCCCAGCTCAGCGCCCGCCCCACCCCCGCACTTCAGGGCGCCGCCGCCTCGCAGCGCCAGGCCTGGGCAGCGCCAGGCCTGGGCGCAGCTCCCCGGGGGGCACAACGGAGCTGGGCGGGGGCGCCCTGCGGTGCTGGTCCTCTGGGAGTCCCCCGGAGTCTCCCCCTCCCCATCCCTCCCCTCC
>SJYG01000624.1:598920-611040 GCA_006410535.1 Litocranius walleri | reverse complement strand
CCCTCTTTCCCTACCCGACGCGCTTCCGATCTGGCGCCGCCCTCGGGGTGCAGCCTGCTGAGAGTGAACAGAGAAGTCACTTCATTTCTGCTTGGTGGTTGAAAAAGACTGAAGTTGCTCAGTCGTGTCCAACTCTGCCACCCCCATGGATTGTATCCCGCCAAGCTCCTCCATCCATGGGATGTTCTAAGCAAGACTGCCGGAGTGGGTTGCCCTTTCCTGCTCTGTGGTTAGGGACAAGCAGTTTTTTCCCTCTAAACATGACATACAGTCACCCCTCCGGCCTCACATCTCCTACCTACAGTCCAGGGTGGTGGTGAGCAGTGGGCATAACGTCCAAGCCAGCTCTGCAATGACAGAAGTGACGTTAGGCCCACCTGAGGCCCTCCTGTGGCCGGCGCACCTGCGCCTCACAGTTCCACTCCGAGTCAGGACCTGCAGGTAAAGTTCCTTTACACGCGGAGCCGAGGCTCACAGAGGCTGAGTGACTCATCAAGGCCGGGCAAGGCAGGACCTTGGCTGCTTTGATTATGAATTTAAATTATTTGCACAGCACACATTCTACCAAATTGGGTGTCTTATAGAGACCAAGAAAAGCGTATTTTAAAGAAATTGCTTCCATATTTTAGCCAACAAATATTTGAATAATTTCTGATTCTATGAAGCAAATAGTGTGTGAGCCATCCTGATGGGGGAGAATGTGTGGACTAGCATTCAGGTCTGTCTGTTGCCAGCTTCTGCAGCTCCCGGGTGCTCAGCTGGGGTGGGGCTGGCCGGCGCGGGGTCTCCGCTGTGCTTGCTCACGTTAGCGTCAGCCTCGCCCCTCGGCTGTGGGCTGCTTTCCTCATCTCTCTCATCGTCGCTGGGCCTGGTCATCTGTGCGGCCAGTGTCCCTCCACGTACGGCGAGTGGCCGGAGAAGAGCGTTCTCGGGCAGTGGCTCTGGGGTGGGATTTGACCATTCGAATATCAGCTACTGACAGGGAGGGAGAATACCGCCACAGCGGCACATTAGAGCTGTGTTATCTCAGCTAGCTGCCAAGGCGCTGAGCCAGCCAGAACAAGGAAACTAGAGACGGAGCAACTTTGCTCTAGAAAGGCTGAGTCCTGCCTTGCTCACATCACCAGGCCGCTCTGCTCAGTGTTGATGCCATGAGGCTCATTCATTCAAGTCCATCCTTCCATGAACCCAACCTGCACGCATAGAGCACAGAACCTCTGCAGGTGCTGCCTGCTGTCAGGGTCACAACTGGGAAAACAGCAGGGCAGGTGTCCCAGGTCTTCCCAGACCAGGGACAGAGAATCTAGACAGACACTGAGCCAGTGGACAGACAGACACTACTGTGCAGACAGAGGTACGCACATGCACACACCCAGGTACACACTCACATGCACACACACACACCCAGGTACACACTCATGCACACACACCCCAGGTACACACTCACATGCACACGCGCACCCAGGTACACTCACACACCCAGATACACGCTCAGACGCACATGCACACACACCCAGGTACATGCTCACATGCACACACACACTCAGGTACATACTCACATGCACACAGCCCCCCCAGGTACACACTCACATGCACACACATCCCCAGGAACACACATGCACACACATACCCAGGTACACATATGCACATGCAACCCCCAGGTACACGCTCACACACACACACCGAGGTACACACTGACATGCACCTCCCCAGGTACACAATCCACACACACACACACCCAGGTACACGCTCACATGCACACACACACACCCAGGTACACCCTCACATGCACACACACCCCCAGGAACACACATGCACACACACACCCAGGTACATGCTCACATGCACACAGCCCCCCCAGGTACACTCACATGCACACACTCACATGCACACACACTCACATGCACACCCCCCAGGTACATGCACATGCATACACACACCCAGGTACACGCTCACATGCACACACATACCCAGGTACACGTTCACATGTACACACACACCCAGGTGCACGCTCACATGCACACACACACACACACCCAGGTACACGCTCACACACACACCCCCAGGTACATGCTCACATGCATATACACACCCAGGTACACGCTCACATGCACACACCCCTCCCCCAGGTACACACTCACATGCACACACACACCCAGGTACATCACACTCACATACATACACACCCAGGTATAGGTACAAATGCACATGCACTCACACACCCAGGTACACGTTCATGTGCAAATACACACCCAGGTACAGGTACATGCTGACATATACATACACATCCAGGTACACGCTCACATGCACATACATACCCCCAGGTACACATTCACATGCACACACACCCCCAGGTACACCACGCTCACATTCATACACCCAGGTATAGGTACACATGCACATGCACACACACACCCAGGTACACGCTCACATGCACACACACACCCAGGTACACGCTCACATGCATACACACCCCCAGGTACACACTCACAAGCACACACACCCAGGTACACGCTGGACTTGAAAGGGAGGCTGGTGTTTGAGGAGGACTAGGATGCAGTCTTCGTAACAAAGATGTGACTGTTGTAAGATGCAACTATGCTGAACCAAAGTGGCCGAGCTGGGCCTTGATCAGAACCCGCTGCCCGCAGGGCAGGGGCTCCATGGGTGCAGTGGTAGCCCTTGTTGAGATGAAAATGAGGCTCTCCTTTGGCGGGGAAGCCTCGCCTCCTGGGTGGGGGGCGGCGTGCGGGTGCGGAAGCTGCCTTGCCTGCCGCGCTGTCTTCTCCGCACCAGGGTTTGGCCGTTCATCTTGTCTCTCTGTCTGTCTCTCTCCATTCACTGTAAGCGCTAAGAGATTTTGGATTTGTCTTTCTTGCTGAATTCGCATCTGAATCCCCAGCATCAAGAGAGTGGCTGGCATGCAGGTTGGCATGTAGCATACAGCGTGGCTGGCATGCTCAGTAACCGTTTGTTGAATGAATGAATGACCGTTTATTCCCAGGGAGTCGAGGCTGGGTGCTGGACGGGCCACCCATCCCCAGGGCCTGTCAAAAGGCCAGAGAGTCTTGCCGCTGGGAAAGGGAATGGAAACTCGGGGGTCCTGGGGCAGAGCAGTTGGCTATTTGGCGCCCTGCGGAGTCTGTCCTGGAAAGACAGTTTTCAGCTGGTGCAGTGGCCCGGGCTGCAGGCCCTGAGTGGATGATTCTGGGGGACCAGGAGGAAACAGCTTTCCCCGGAAGGAGAATGGCCGCTTTGCCAGCCGACAGTGAGACTTGCTCCGGCCTTCAGACCCAGTCCTGCACCTGCTGGGCCGTTACCTGGGGTGGGGTGGGGGCCACCTGTGCCCCACATCCTGTTGTTAGGGGAGCAGCCTCTGAAGCTGGGTGTCCCGGATTAATCCCAGTTCTGTCACTGACTTGCTTGGTGACCTTCCTGTGTCTCCACTTCTCTGCCTGTAGGTGGGGTGCCGTGAGCAGTCCCCTGGTGGTTGTGAGGATGGGAGGAGCTTGTTTGGATCTGCGAGCCTGGCAGTGTGTGCCGGCATCTCAAATACCACGTCCCCCGTCCTCCTCCTTCCGGGGTGCCCACCCCCCTCCCACCTCTGCCCCCGGCTTAGGCTCCCCTCCAGTGGCTCGGGGCACAGGGCCGGCCCCTCCCACCCTGCCCGTCCTAGGCACGCTTGGCACCTCTGGTCATGGGAAGAAAGGCCTGGCATGAGTCAGCCCGCCTGCTCCCCTGCCGCCCCCAGCTGTGGAGGCACACCCCTCTTCCGAGGAACTGGGGCTCATCCGCCCCCAGCTGTGGAGGCACACCCCTCTTCCGAGGAACTGGAGCTCACCCGGCCATGGCCCCCAGCCTTGTGCCTGAATCACTGTTCCCGTGGGCCTGGGAGCAGGGCAGGCTTGCCTGGCTGCTCTGCTTCAGTCTGTCTCGTGGGCCTTTCTGCGCCTCCCACCCTGGCCAGCTCCAAGGCTGGTCCCCCCGACGACCTCACTGTCAGACTTTCCCACATGCCTCTTACTCTGCAGCCCCAGCTCTGCTTTCTGGGGAGTCTTCCCTCCCATCTCCCCTCTCCTGTAGGCCTGCTCCTCCAGGAAGCTTTCCTGGACTGGGAAGGGATTCAGCATGGTGTGGCTTACACACGGCGGTGGGAGTATCCCCTGGGGGCTGGCGGGAACGCAGACGTTCAGGGTCACATTTAACCACAAGCACATTCCAGCCTGAGACCTAGTGAGCGAGGTCCCTCTCGCGGTTCCGACCTGACAAGATGGACATTCTGCAAAGCTGCGTCAGCTGGTCGGGCTGACTGGGCTCGGGGGTGGGAGGTGTCTCAGATTCTGTGAACAGCGATGAGGGCTGCTCAGGCCCCACCCTGAATCTCCGTTCGACAGCGGGCTGCCCACCAGCCTCTCCTATTTGCTGGAGGCTGGACATGCTGACTCCACCACGAGGCTGCCCCGTGGGGCTGGGTCAGCTGAGGCCGAGGGTCCTCAGGCCACGCCTGTGGTCCCTGCTAAAGTGCTCCAGAAGGGCCTCTGCCTGGGACCCCAGAATCTCCCTTTACCTGGGCTCAGGTTGACTGAGTGTGGCTCAGACTGGCTTCCTGCAGGTAGACAAGGTGGGGTGGGGTTCAGGTCACCCCAACCTTCTCTTCCTCTCTCTGCTGCCACACTCATCCACGTGTGGGCTCCCGAGTGAGGATCGCCGTTTAACCTCACATAGCCCAGATTTTCCGAAACTTAGATTCCCTTTGTCACTTAGCAACCATGAAGGTCTTGTGGGAATAACCTTGGGAAATGCTAATCTAATTCCATACACATGCACACATGCACGACCACACGTGCACACACACGCACATGTATGCACACACATGTAGATGTGCAAACCCGTGCACACACATGTATGCACACACGCACATGTACACACACGTGTGTGTGTGTGCGCGCGCACACACAAGTACCAGTCACTGGGGCTTTCATGTGGGGCTCTCTTGGGAGGGGTAAGCTGAGTCTGGAGGCTTCTCCGCAGCCCCTCTGGACAGAGGCCGTGGGGTGGGGCAGCCTCGCCCAGGGTTGGCAGGGCAGGTCGTCCTCACCAGCTTTTATTCTGAGTCTCAGATGTGGTTGTTCTCCCCAGTCCACCACTGCCCCTGGAGCGGGCAGCCCTGCTGGCCGTAACGGGGTGTGTGTCCCACCCGAGGGCCAGAGGGCAGGGCATGTTGGGGCTGGAGCAGTTTCTGGGAAGCCCAGCCTGGACTCTTGCTGACACAGGGGTTGGATGGAGTGGAGCTGGCAGGGATGGGCCTCCCTGGGCCTCCTGCAGAGGGCAGGGGTGGAGGCGGGAGGCTGTAGGGTCTGGGCACCCAGTGTGGGTGCCCCCGGGGGCCTGGCCAGGAGCTGGGATGGGTGAGGGCCGAGGTTCAGGCTTCCAGGGCTCCCAGAGGGCAAGCCGGGAGTTGGCCTGACTGTGGGCAAGTGCTGCCCACATGCTGCTAAAGAGGGGGAGCAGCGGGGGCCTGGCCTCAGACCCCGTTCACCTTCTGTCACCTGCTAGCGGAGCCAGTTTCCTTGTCTGTGACCTGGGAGTGGTCATGCCCACCTTCTGGCATTGCTGTGAAGACTTAGGTGATTACTGTGTGGCTGCGCCTCCATGTGACCCCATCCCACAGCCCAGCGCTCCTCCAGGACAACGCTGGGCCCCAGAGTGCAGGGACTCAAGGCTGGGAATATTCAGGATGACACACCCGGCTGTGCTGGTGGCTCTGGGCTGGTCTGCCTGGGCCTCCCTATCCTTATCTCTGAATCGACATTAAGTTTCCTGAGCTCTGCCCGTCTCACTGGGGTGAAGAAAAGGGATACCCTAAGGCTTTGCAAGGTAACAGAGCTGTCTTGTGGCCCCTTAGAAAAAAGCCTACTGCTGACGAAAGGTGACTAACTTCCGTTCAGTCATCGTCCGGCTGTGCAGGGCGGCAGAAAGCCCTGCATTCCGAGAGGCAATGCGTGAGGCCTGTGGTGTCTCCAGGGAAGCCTGGGCTCCAGGGACCAGCTTCCTGGCTCAAGGTGGACGAGCCGTGGGCAGCCTGGGCGTGGGGTCTGGGACACTCGGGCTCAGGGCTCCAGAGGCCCTTCCCCCATAGTCCAGGCTGCCAGCAGCTCCTGCAGCCCCGCTCTGAGCTGTCTGTTTCTGGCCCAGCAGAACGCTGCACTCTCGTCTGAAAGTTCTCCAAGAGGCCAGCGGGGCCTGCACCCTGCTGACCGGACACAGCTGGGCTAAGCCCCTCTGGCAGCGCACACACCGAACGCAGCACCTCTCGCGGAATCGGAGTCCTTGACAGCTGGCTGTACTTCCCGACATCATGTCGCCTCCAGGCTCCCCGGGCAAGGAGGCTTGCCACGTGGACTCCGTGGTTGCACACACTGGTCTGAGGACAGCAGGCCATGTTGCGTCTGCACCTTAGGGTCGTCGTGGACAGGCCGTCTCCCAGCAGCGCCCGCAGTGCAGCGTGTGGTGCAGAGTCCAGGGGCCGCCTGTTTATGGCAAGCGAAGGGCGGTCACGTGGTGGGGGGCCCGAGGGCCTTGGGGAGCTGCTCACTTTCTGAATTTGACCTGCAGGCCAGCGCTGGCGGGTGGAGGTCCACAGGGCTGCCTGCCCTGAAGCTGTGTGCTTTCCGGGTGTACACTTTGCTTTAATGTGCGCCTGTTCAACTCTGTTGTGATCCCAGGGACTGCAGCCCACCAGGCTGCTCGGTCGGTCCATGGGCCTCTCCAGGCAAGAATACTGGAGTGGGTTACCATTTCCTCCTCCAGGGGATCTTCCCGACCCAGGGATCGAACCCACGTCTTCTGCAGTGCAGGCAGATTCTTTACCACTGAGCCACCTGGGAAGCCCTTGCTTTAATGGCAGTTCACCAATTAAGCATGTCCTGCCTTCGAATCTGCAGTTTGATCTCACGTTCTAGAGGCTCCAGACCCAGAGTGTCAACAGTCTGGGCCGAAGACAAGTGGTTCTCCTCCCCCCGAGCTGCCCTCCCCCAGCCTTGCTGACTGTCCCCAACTGAGGGATGACTCAGGGCTCAGAGTCACAGCCTCGGAAATGTCACTGCCCTCCCAGGCAGGGAAGGGTCCTTCTCCAGCCTGCCCTAAGCCTTCCCAGGCCCCTTCAGCTGGGGAGCCCACAGCCGTGTGTCCCGCCACCTCCTGGGGCTTCTGCCCTGTGACTCAGGAAGTTCCCTGTGTCTGTCCTGTCCCTCATGGGCCTCTTGGGGCGGGGGCCCCCAGCCCGTCCTGCAGGACCCGGGACGAACAGGCCTTCAGGAAACACGAGCTCTTCTTTCAGCCCCGAGGTCTGCTTTCCAGGGGCCTGCCTGGCTGTGCTTCCCTGGACAACCTGTGTGAAGCTGGGCGCGTCGGTCCCCTCCCTCAGGGGACTTATCTGTAAGATAAGGGCTGCCACAGCAGCCTGGGCCGCAGAGTCCTCGCCAGGTACAGGGAGGCGAGAGTGGCCCCTGGGGCCCTAGCGGCTCCCCCAGTAATCCACTGCTCAACAACGTTCAAAGAAATGCCAGCAATTTATTGATTTCCTATATTTCCAAAAAAGCAAACACATAGTGTACCCCACAGGGAAACAGGCCTGGCCAGTGCCCAGTTCTCTCACAGACACAGAGCGGGGGGCAGGAGCAGGCTGCAAAGGGACCCCTTTCCCTCTCTGGCCTCTCGCTCCGCTCAGCCCCAAGCAGATAGGAGCAGCTCCATCTCTGGTCCAGGAGCAGCTGGGTCTGCGCTGCTGGGCTGGGCCCACCAGGTGGGTCTGCTGGCCAGTGGCCCGTCTGCCTTAAGCCCTGGGTCGGGGCTGCATAGGGAGACCCCCATGGTCTGGGCCCTCCCCAACTTGACCTTGCATTGGAGTGTCCTGTTACGGGCATCGAGCCCAGCAGCATGAGGCCAATATGTCCTTCCAGCCCAAGCTGGGCCTGCAGACCCCGAGCTCCTTCTCTAGGGCCTCAGCCACAGCACCGCCCACCCTGCAAAGGTCTGCCTCTTCTAGAGTGACAAGCCTGGCCAGCTGGCCGCAGAAGTCACGCGAGATGGCCAAACCAGGCCTGGCCTGACTGTCCACCCGGCCCACTGAAACGTCGCCCACCCCCCAGCAGAGGCGGGGGCCCTCCCTGGCACTGCCACAGACCCACTGGTTGTCGGCTCCTTCCCTCTAGCTCTGACTGGACTGGGCGGCCCTCTCTCCCTGGGACCCCTAAAGCCGGGGACTCTGGACTCTCTCTTTCCTCCAGGAGACTGTGGGCCACGTGAACGGGGTGTGGTCCTCATCACTGATATATCCTAAGGGCTGGCAACACCGCCTGGCTCCTCGCATGTTTCCTGGAGAAACAAACTCCCCCAGGGCCCTGGGAGTGGCAGAGGGGATGGTCTTCTGGGACCAGCTCCCCGTGGGCCTGAGAGGGAGGCAAGCCTGCATCACGGGGGACGGGGCGGGCGTGGCACAGAGCCCAGCAGCAGAGAACACTGGCTGCGTGGCCCGCCGTCATGCGTCTGCGCCGACCTGGCCTGTCCAGCTGTCGTCTCCGGCAGGGGGTCCTTGGGGCCGGGGTCTGACTGCTGGGGTGAGCAGTGGGGCTGGTCGGCGGGGAGGGTAGGGGACCCGCGGCAGGAGGAGGTATGAGGCGTGCAGGGCCAGGTGCCCAGTGCCGACTGATCGCTGCCGGCGCCGCCGGGCCGGTGGGCTGCAGCCAGGAGGCCTGGCGTGTCTCAGCCCGCAGACGAGATGCTCTGCCCAAGCCCTCTCCGGGACCTGCTCTATGCTCACACAAGTCTGGGGATCTGGGGCGGCCAATGCTCCTGGCAGGCTTCTCATCACACTCTCTGCAGTTGTCACAGGCGGCTGGGCGTCAGGGAAAGCGGGGTGGCCTCTGGCTGATCCCTGACATGACGGCTCCCTTTCCTAGCCAAGTGCCTTCCTCCGAAACCCTGCCTCGCTGGGGTCTCAGCAGGTCTCAGGATCCAGGGACTGACTCCTGCCCCACCCGGGCCAGCTCCTTCACTGGGGACATGAACAGAGCCGCCGCTCTCCCACCGCTCACGAGGTTCGACGCCACTCTGCCTCCTTCCTCCCCAGCACGTGGGTTACTCGCCCCTGTAGGCGAGGGCTCCCAGGTGAGCCTGCTCTGATGGGTACTCGCCCTGCCGGAGTGGTCGGCCGCCCCGAGACCTACTCTCCGTACAGACTGCACGCAGCAAAGCCAGCCTGCCTGTCCCTGCCGTCCAGCAGACCCCACGGCCACCCAGCCCCAGCCCCAGGCCCCGTGGGAGAGCCGCACGGCCATGCCAGATTTCCCAGGAGATACACTGAGCCCCGCCAATCTCCGTTCCTGCAAAGCCGCCTCTTGGGGTGGGTGGCAGGGGGTGAGCCCCAGCCCCAGTCGTGGGCCTGGTACTGGTGAGGGCCTGGCACCCACACTTCGGGATGACGGGGAGCAAAACCCCAAGCACAGGTCACCCACGTCTATGAGCGCAAGGCCTGCAGCCACCGTGAGCTCAGCTCGCAGCTCACCCAGCCCTGCAGTTCCAGGGCCTGCCTTCCACACACACGTACGCACACACACACACACGCGCGCACACACACACACACACCATACATGTGTATATATACCATTTCTCAGCAAAAGAAGTATTAACATCAAGACATAAGCCCCCTTAACTCAAGAAAGCCCCTGGCTCCCCTCCCCCACCCCCAGTGCCTGTCAGTTCCTCCAAGGAAAAGAAAGAATCTAAAAATATTTTCATCCACCGCAGCGTCCCAGTGTGCTCGTGGCTGGCTTTGAACATCTCCAAACACTGCAGGTGGACAGACACGCCTGCAGCAAGGCCCGGGTCTGCTCAGCTGGTCGGATCACGTCTGGAAGACGAGAAATCTCCAGTGAGCACCCCGGTCTCACCAGCTGTCCCCTCCTAGCATGTCCACACAGACATGCCCAAGCCTGGGGTCAGGGCTGCCCCTGAGATGTTTGCAGGTTGCGTGCATCAATCAGAGACCCCCATGGCCCTGTGTCCACCCCGGTGGCAGACCGCGTGTGTTGGGCGCCTGCTGACTGGGCTCGGCTCTGTGCCTGCCCTTGCGCTGTTGGGACGCATTTGCCAGGAGGTGGGGCGGTCTGAGGTCTGAGGGCACCTTCGTCTGGATTGAAGTTGTGGCCCCTGCCCCACCAGCACGCCCCAGGCCGCTGGGGCTCCCAGAAGTCCCTTCAACTCAGAAGGCCCTGTCCCCATGCCTGGCTCTCTGCAGGTGGGGCGACATCCACTGACCCTCCAGGGATGACCAGGCCAGTCTGAACACCTAAACATGGCCCTAATCCCTTGGGATGCTTGTTTAAAATGTATTTTCCTGGACCTCACTCCGGAGCCACTGAGTTAGGACTGCTGGGGTTGGGACCAGGCATGTGTGGTTGAGCAAGCATCCCAGGTGAGCTTGGGAAGGCTAAGGCTTAGGAGCCCTTGCCAGCGATGCTGGATCTGAGTTTTTGGTCCCTGGAATTGTCAGCTAGAAAGAAGTCTGTCCACGCTAGGCACGCTGCAGAGACTGGACAGTGGCCTGTAAGGAGAGGAGGTGAACTGCAGATGCCCGAACCCAGAAGCACATGCTGTGCCATCGCCGGGGGGCCCTTCACGCTGCAGGCCACGCACCACCTGTGTTGTGCAGTGAGCAACCTACACGGCTGCACCCGGCAGTTCCGCCCAGACCTCTGGCCTGTTGATACCACCAGCCCATCCTAAAGGAAACCCGCCCTGAGTAGTCACTGGAAGGCCCGATGCTGAAGCTGAAACTCCAATACTTTGGCCACCTGATGGGAAGAACTGACTCATTTGAAAAGACCCTGATGCTGGGAAAGATCGAAAGCGGGAGAAGGGGACGGCAGAGGATGAGAGGGCTGGAAGGCCTCAGCGACTCAGTGGGCATGGGTTTGGGTGGACTCCAGGAGTTGGTGATGGACAGGGAGGCCAGGCGTGCTGCAGTCCATGGGGTTGAAAAGAATTGGACACGACTGAGTGCCTGGACTGAACTGAACTGAATGTCCTGCGTCAGACAGTTGCTGGCCAGGCAGTCTACACGGCAGTCCTCACAGACCCGGTATCAACCAGACCAGAGCCTGCTTCTGCGTCCCTGGGGAACAGGGCCGGGCCCCTCTCTCTAAGGCTGGCCGGGACCACGGCAGGGAGCCTAGCCTGGAGGTGCCCCTGCCCCGGAGGGGGTGATTCTCACCTGCAAGCTGGACGTGCGGGCGGCCCCTCTCAGAAGCGGGAGGTGAAGTTCCTGAGGCTGTTGGCCCCGGCTAAGGTCCCCAGCATGCTCCTATCGAAGCCTTGCTGCAGGAGGCACAGCAGCTGCGTGAGACACGCGGGCGCAGGCGCCACAGGCGTCCCCGCGCTCAGAGGCTGCCCCCAGCACGCCTCCTCGACGGCCCTGCCCGGGGCACCTCCTCAGCCCGGGGCAGGGGTCCGGCCCTGGACCGCGTCATGAGGGGCCGGCCTCTCCCTCCCAACGCAGAGCCGGCAGCGCAGAGGGCTGAGGCCTCACCTGTCTGAGCAGCCCCTGCAGCTCCCTGCTGGACCACATGTCGGACAGGAGGAGGCGGGCGGCCTCCGCAGCCTTGGGGGAGGCGCTGTGGGGCGGAAGTTCACGGGGCTGAGGCTGGCCCCAGGAGGACGAGCCAACCCTCTGCCCTCCCCTGCTCACTCCCCGGGGCAGCCCCGCTGGCGGCACTCCTCATAGTGGGCACACCCCACGGATCTGCCCGCTCAGAGGTACCCGGGGTTCTCTCTGGGGCGCCCGTCCTGTCCCTTGGCCTTGTCCTGCGAGGACAGAGCTCCGTGGGCCAGATAAGTCCTGCACAGCTGGGGCTGCCGCTGCTGCGCCTGCTGGGGGCCCACGGGACTCAGCGTCCCTTGGTTCCCGGCCAGGACGGGTGCTGCCCGGGGCCTGAGAGTTAGGCCTCAGCTTCTGGAACCTCCCTCCTTCGAGCCTCCCCACCAAATTCCCACCCTGCAGGCCCCTGCCCCCCTCCACGCCACCTGCTGGGGCTGCAGCCCTGCTGCCCTGCCCCCTCCACC
>SJYG01000624.1:551581-574375 GCA_006410535.1 Litocranius walleri | reverse complement strand
GGAAGTGAGCGGATGTGAAGTCATGGGTCTTGTCTGAGTCCCCAGAGGGGGCTGTAGCGCTAAAATATGGAGATTGATGTCTGGAGGGAGGACAGGAAGATCCTCAGGGTGAGAGCCAGGAGGTGGGGTCTAGTCTGCTGCCCCGCCCCCAGCCGTGAGACCCTGGGCCTCACTGGGCCCGGGTGTCCTCAGCTGTGGAACGTCAGCCTCGGTGGGCTCTGACACTCCCCGAGCCTGGTCCTGAGGACACGGCTGGGCGTGCCCCACCCTTCGCCTCAGCTCCCCCGCTCCCCGTTCCCCAAGGTTCTGGGCTCTGGGCTCTAGCAGTGTGCCACCCCGTAGATCTGGTCTCCAAGGGCCAGGAGGCTGGAATGAGCAGAAGAGAATGGACAACCGACCGGCCAAGGGTTTTCTCTGGACCGGTTCTTTCCCTCAAGCCCCTGGACGGTGTCAGATTCACTTCGCTTCATTCTATTAAACACGCTCTACGATCAGCTTTCTTGACTTGTGATATGTGTGTGTACATGTGTGCTAAGTGACTTCAGTCAGGTCCAACTCTGCGACCCCATGGACTGTAGCCCACCAGGGCCTCTGTCCCTGGGATTCTCCAGGCGAGAGTACTGAGGTGGGTTGCCATGCCCTCTGCCAAGGGATCTTCCTGACCCAGGAATCAAACCCTTGTCTAATGTCTCCTGCACTGGCAGGCGGCTTCTTTACCACCAGATGCCACCTGGGAAGACTGACTGTGACATAAATGGTTGTAAGTTATAAGTAGTATAAGTAATATGATGACGTATATATATATATCTGGAGAAGGAAACGGCAGCCTACTCTGGTACTCTTGCCTGGAGAATCCCTTGGACAGAGGAGCCTGGTGGGCTGCAGACCATGGGGTCTCAGAGTCGGACACCGCTGAGAGGCCGACACACACGCACATCTCTCACCTATATTTAAGTTAGAAGGCTATTGGCCAAACAGAATATAAGGTAGACTCATAAGGCTTTTTAAACACTTTAGAACTTTCCTTTTTGGACCCCCCTTGGCATATTTAGATAAAATCCATGCTCACCAGTCTTTGTTATCTGAAGTTGATTCAATGTTTCAAGCCTGAGAAGTGAGGGTCTCAGAAGGCTCACTGTCATTTCTGCTCAAACACAGGTCCTGACCACACAGAAATGGGGCTGGTTTTCTTAGAGGGGGCCCTAAAATGGCACTAATGACCAGTATGTTTTATGAAGATTTTTAGGGGTCACGAGTAACGGCAGAGCTGGTACCTTCCAGCGGCTCAGCCACGGACGCCTGCGCTCGCCTTGCCCGCGTCCTCTCTGGGTTTCTCCCAGCTCCCTGCTTCTGGAGGGCAGCTGCAGGCTCCTCTGAGGGGGGTCCGCGCGCCCCCAGCCCAGCCCTCTGGGCCGGTTTCTGGGGAGGGGGCGGGGCGAAGCCCCGGCGGGCGCACCGTCCCTGGGACAGCGCCTCGGCCTGAGGCTCGCCCCTGCTCCCGGCCGAGTCCCGGCCTGCAGGGCTCCGCCGTCCCGGCTGGCGCGCTGGCTCCAGCAGCAATTCTTCCACCTCCCCCCCGCCCCAAATCCCCGTGTGCGCGCAGCTGTGCGCTGTTCCCAGGAGCCTCCCGAGCGGAGCCAGGACGTGCCCCGGCAGCGCCGGCCCTGAGTCACGTCTGAAGTCCCGCCAGCGAAGCAGCGAGGCCGGGAGGGAGCGGTTCTCACCAGGTGTCAGCAGGCAGGCACCGCGAGGGGGCGGGGGGCGGGCTCAAGGGGCAGGAGAAACGCTCAGCCCTGCCACACTCGGGCTCCGGGAGCAAGCCCTCCGGAAGAGCGCCCCGCAGCCCCGGGCGAAGGTCCGCTGAGACGACCCCTCCCGGTCCACCTGCCGGCGCAGCCCGGGGGAGGCCCCCCCAGCGCAGGTGAAGCACCCACGGAGGGGAGCGCCGGCACGGATTCAGAGCCACAGCGCCCGGTTCCGATTGGGCAACGCACCGCCATGGAGACAGACCGCAGCTGCCCAGTCAGCAGCTTACTCATCCTCGCTGCCGCCCAGTCCAGGGACCCGCCCTCCTCTCTCCTCACCCTTGCCATGGCATTATAAGTCATCTCCCGATTCTGCTGGGTCATCAGCCTACGCGTCTACAGCCCTTTGCTCACATCTGTGCCTGAACCACCAACCTGCTGGGCTCACTGTATTCAGCAGGTATCGGCACTGGTGTTATCAACTGACAACAAGGATCTGAAAAGGAGGGCAGACTATGCACAGCAAACCTAGGTAAACCCGTGACCTGCAAGAAAGGCAAGCCCAACCCTGAGCTGCCAGGCAAGCCGCAACGGAGGACTCAAGGAGGAAGGAATCAGGGGGTGACAAAGAGCATGTAACCTCTCTCTGGCCCGGGACCTGGACGATCAGGGTGACATCTGTGAGCAATGTGGGCTCAGAGCCAGAGCTGCTGAAGCCCGAGCCCCAGAGCACAGAGCCCAGCGTCCCCCGGGAAGCTGTCCCCACCGCACAGGCCCCAGGGGCCTCGCAGAACTGCTGGGGCAGTACAGGCTGATGTGGACGTTAGCAAAAATAGTCACAGAATCTGCAGACTGGGCAAAAACCTGGGCGTCACCTAACCCAGCGCCCTGATTTGGAGTAGAAGACTCCTGTGTGGGCTTGTGTGGTTGAACCAGAGCATCTGGTTCAGTGCCTGGCGTGGACTTAGGGCTAAAGAGGTATTTGCCCAGTGATGGGTGATGGGCACAGAGGGTGAGGCTGCAGAGAAGGACGGTGACAGGGCCCGCATGAAGGCACCGAGGACAGTCCCACTGTGCTAGTCGAAAAAGTCTCTTAAGAAGGACTGTGCTCAGGCTTTTTAATGCACGTTGTTTCATTTAGTCCTGAGGACAACCCAGAGGTAGACTTTGTCAGACGCATCCTACACGGGGAGAGACTAAGGCACAGAAAACACTCACCCAAGGTTACAGTCCCAGCAGCAGCACAGCTACAGCCTGAACATGGGTCTGCCAACTTACAGACTCAAGCCACGCTGCGCCCTGGCACACACTCTCTTACTCCAGAGCTGCTGCCGCCAAGGACGCCCCCGCCCCCAGCCTCAGGGGACTTCCAGAGTCCCGTCCTTGGTCATCAGCACACAGCAAGGAGAGGGGGCTCCTAGGGATTTTTCTAGAAACATCTAAATATGCCCATGACCGGACCACAAGAATTCAAACTTCTTTCAGATCCATGAGTAAATCGGACATAGGAGAAAATGGACTTAAAAAAACAAATGATGTTTTCTTTATGCCTTTTCTAAAATGTTCTCATTTGATACATTTAGAAATACCCACTCTGCCCCAAAGGGGGCTGCGATAGTGCGACATGTGAAATAATGGCCAAGCAAACGGACTGGTCAGAGACGCTGCCCCCACCCCCCTTCTCAGCAGCCAGGATGCTTTCTCCTGCTCAAACCAGGGACTGTGCCCGCAAGCACCCAGGAAGCAGCTCCTTACCGGGTAGCCCCATGAGCCGTTCCCCGCCTGGAACTTGGAGTAGAAGCTGCTCCGGCTGCTGGTCCCGTAGCTGTTGTAGTTGTCGGCCAGGCCGTCGTACATGGAGCCTTGGGGACAAGGACAGGGGTTAGGACGGTGCCAGCCCTGCACTGCCCCCAGGCCTCGTCCCCTGGGCGTCAGTGCCCGCAGAGGTGGGGCACCACCTCTCCCCCTCAGCCCGCCTCCTGCACAGCCGCACAGCTGCGGGCTCAGCTCTCAGGGCCCCGGGCAGCCAGCTCTCTGCTGGGGTCTACCTGCGGTGGGCTGGCACCAACAGGTCAGGAGCTGGCCTGGGGGGCCTCGGGCCCCTGCTGCCTCAGTCCAGGGAAGCAGGACCCCTTGCTCCACGAGAAACGCCTTCCTGCTCAGGGGAAATAGCCAGGAGGTGGACATGCTGGGCCCAGAGGCTGCACTCAGGGCCACGGGGCAGCGCCTGAGGATGCGGCCAGCACCCGGCGGATTCTTGTTGCCGACCCAGATGGGGCAAGGGGCCTCCTTCCTTTCCCAGACACCCCCGCCACCAAAGGGGGAGCAGCCACCGACCTCAAAGGACCAGGAAGGAGTAATTACTGTTTTCCCAGAGCGTGTGGGCCTGCAGATGACAGGGTCTGCAGGAGGACAGAGTGTCATCACGATTATTAGGGGCAAAGTGGCTTCGGCTCGCAGATGGCAGCCTGGACACATAGCCCCTTCACTGGACAGCAGGGGTTGCCCTCAGGACAGTCCGGCTCTGCCCGCAGCCCTGGAAGCTGATGGTGACCTGCCCGGGGCTCCGCTCACGCTGCGTCTTGTGCTAAGCCTCGGCTGCAGATGCAGAATCGTAACCGTCAATGAATCCAAGCTCAAAACCTGGGACCAAGCTCCGCCAGAGAGGCTGTCCTGGGTCCAGACCCCGGGATGCATCCCATCTGGCGCCCCATTTCCTGGACCAGGAGCTGTGGCTCGACGGCCTGAGCGTCGGGAGCGAGGCCGGCCCCACAACCTCATTAAGTGGCAGCCGTGGGGAAGGCGGGTCCCGGCCGAGTCCCCGAGCTCAGTCCCGAGGCAGGGTCTGGCTCAGTCCGCTCCCCACCAGGGGCTGTGCCCCACAGGGCCCCGCACCTCCAGGAGTGGGCACTGAGCCCCCAAGCTGGGCAAGAACACGGAGCAGGGGCGGTTTTGCAACATGGCTGGAGTCCCCACCTCGGGCCGCCGCCTCTGTCTAGAGCCAGGTGACCTCAACAGCTCGCAGGAGGGACCCTGCCCCTGACTCCCCAGGCCCCCACCATGGAGGGCTGCTGGGGCCACTGGCTGTGACAGAGACCCCTGCCCTGCAGCCTAGAGGTGTTGAAACTGGTCCTGGCTCTGGACCTCAGTAGGGGCGCCTCAGGTGGCTCTGTGGTAAAGAATCCACCTGCCAGTGCAGGAGGCACAGGAGACGCAGGTTCGATCCCTGAGTGGGGAAGATCCTCTGGAGAAGGAAATGACAACCCACTTCAGTATTCTCGCCTGGAGAACCCATGGACAGAGGAGCCTGGTGGGCTACAGTCCACGGGGTCACAAAGAGTTGGGCACGACTAAAGAGGCTTGGCATGCACTTGCACTGGGCCTGGCCTTCCTCTTCTGGAGAAGGAAGGGGTGGCCTCTCTGCACCTCTAGGTCCCATGGCTGTGTGATCATAACGACTCTCGCCTCATGGCATTGAGGGAAGCCGGCCTTCTTGTCCTAGAGACAGGCTTCAGCAAGGAAGCCTTGGGCACCAAAGGCTTCATCATTGTCTGCTTGGCCGTCAGCCTCAGGGTCCCTCCAGAGGTGTGCCCGTGGCAGGGTGCCCTGGGCCCAGGCCTGACTCCCGAAGGGGCTCCCCTGAGGCTCTGACTCACTCCAAGCTCCCTGATGGCCAGGCAGCGGCATCTCTTCCCTTCTCAGGAAGCCGCCCCTCTGAATGGCGACCTTCGTCAGGAGGAGTCTGGGGGCAATCTCGCGGGCGTGGACACCCAGGGCAGGCAGCCGACAGCCGGCACGCTGCCCACCTCCCCTCTGTCCAGCACGCTCCCGCAGCCCTTCTGGGTGGGGCGGCGGGGACAGACCAGGATCCCACAGGGCAGGAACTCCTCACCCAAGGGCGGGTGTGGGCCAACCAGCTGCTTTGGATGGAAATCTGGGCTGAAGACAGACACAGGGTCCTGGGACAGGCGTCCCCAGGGGGTCCCACAGAGGGCAGGCTCCCACGGGGCCCTCGCCCTGCTCGAGAGGGAGGCGGTCAGCAGTGATGTCACTTGTCCTCTCGGCCACCAGCTGAAGCATCTCCCCAACGCCTGCACCTGCCCTCCTCCCTCTTACTTCCCACCACATGATGGTGGGGGCGGCTCTCTGCCGTGGCTCTGGGGCATCCTGTCAGCCAAGGCCATCCCTGTGACCCAGGGGACTGCGGTGGTGACAGGTGTGGGGGGCAGTTCTCACTTCTGGTTGGACCAAGGTCTCCAGGCCCTTCCAGGCAGCTCCTGAAGGCACCTTCCCAAGATCACCTGCCACGGGGGGGTCAGACTTCCTGACTCCCACTGTGAGCTGCCTGGCTTGGCCTCCTTGTGAGAATGAGGCTGCCATCACACCGGCCAGCACTGCTTCTCTGGCAGAAGGCAGCTGCTTGTGGGCTGCAGTTTCGAGGGAGGGGAGTCCAGATACCTCACACACTTGCAGTCACAGCTTGCAGTGTGCCAGGTACTCGAAGGGGTGCAGGCGGGAGGTGAGCCCTGCTCCCACAGCAGAAACAAGGGCTCCCTCTCCTGACTCCGGGGGTCTGGTTGGTAAGCGCCACCCTCTGAGTCCAGTGCAGCAGGAAGAACATGGGGCTTCTCTCTGAGAGTGATGGACCAGCTCTGCTGGCTTCTCCACTGGCCCCTTGACCTTTCTGGACACCACTTCTAGGAAGCCTTCCACGATGACCCCCCACCTGGCCCCTGCATCCCGGGTTGCCATCCTCTCGGTGCTGGGCACGGTGAGGTATGGTGTCCCCCACCGAGCCCGCACCTGCAGCAGGGCTCTGGGGTCCTTCACTCCACTCGGCCAGGCCCCCCCTCACCCAGAGAGGCCCCCGGTTGGTCCGTGATCTGGGGAGAGTGGAGCCGGAGTGCCCACGGCCGCGGCCCTGGAGGGGGCGGGAGGAAGGGCCCCAGCACCGCTCACCCCACACTCACCCCGCCTCCGGGAGCACGGCGCCCACAGTCCTCGCAGGAAGGGCCGTGGGTCTCTCTGTCCAACATGGGTCTGCCATGAGGTGTCTGCCCACCCCCAGAAGTCGGTTCAGAGGGCAAAAGTCTGCCTTCCCCTTGGGGTCAGCATCGTCGGCCGCTCTGCCTGCTCAGAGACCTCTTTTGGGTCAGCGATCGGAGGAGACCCATGCCACAGAGGACAGCACCTGGGGCCCTCCCCTCGGGCCGCACAGGGGGCGACTAGCCCCGGGTCACCGGGGAGCCCTGGTCAGGACGCCCAGGGCTCTTCCCCCACCAGGCGGGCGGACCCACCCGGGGTGACTCATCCTTCCACCTCCAAGCTTTCCATGGCCACACCCGCCACACCTGAAACATTCTTGCTCTCCTCTTGGTGGGCCCCACCCGCTCCCCCAACCGGACCACGGCCAGCTCCTCCTGGGGAAGACCTGGGCGCTCAGGCCTCAGGTCAACGCGGCCACCTGCTGGACATGCTCCATGCTGCGCATTCCTCATGTGTGTGTGTTTGTGTGTGTGCGTGGTGGCGGGGGGGAGTCCCCACCCACGCCAACACCAGGACCGGACTCCACCTGGAGGAGGTCCTCGGGACATCAGCCAGCCTGCTGGCCAGGCTGCTCCAG
This sequence comes from Litocranius walleri, assembly GCA_006410535.1. NCBI lineage: Eukaryota > Metazoa > Chordata > Mammalia > Artiodactyla > Bovidae > Litocranius > Litocranius walleri. The sequence continues at coordinate 567,007 of SJYG01000624.1, read as the reverse complement.
GGCAGAGCCCACCCCCCCACCACCCCACTCCCACGGGCCGCCAGCCCTCAGAGAGGGGCGCCTCCGATGGCCCCATGAGGGCGTCTTCCGGCTGCTCTTGCGCTTACGTCGATTCCTCGGCACAAAAGTTTGAGAAAGGACACCTGCTACCTTTTGGCCCCGAAACGCCTTTGCTTCACCCCCTAAATCCCTCCTATCAGGGGTGCCCAGCAGAGTGGGGCCCACAGTAAGAGGGACTTCAGTGAGAGAGTAAGGACTGTCGGCAGATGGCACGGGAGACGCCTGGGCGCCTAGACCGTCCGGCAGCCCGGCGCCTGCCCTCCCACCCCCGGACATCGTGGGAGATGTTCCGTCCTCGCCCAGGCCAGCAGGGAGCTCTGGACGCACCAGCCGGCCCTGGACGCGGGCATTCTGCCCAGCCCCACAGCCACCCTGGCACAGCCCTGCCCGTCCCTGCGCACGTGTAGGAACAGACACCAGAGCAGCCTGGGCCGCCACAGCCCCGTCTCGCCTGTCCCCGCCAGCACACGTGACTCCCAAGGGCCGGCCGGGGCGTGCTCAAACCAGCTCTGAGCCTGCTTCTCCTTCTGATGATCTGTGTGCGGCCACCGCTGAGCCTGAGGGCTGAGCCAAGGGCAGGGCTGGCACAGGGGGCGGGGCTGGGCAGGGCTAACCTCGAGAGGGGTTCCAGGGTAAACGACTGTCCCCAGCTTCTGCTGTGCTGGATGCCATTTGCATGTGTGCGTGTGTGTGTGCGTGCGATGGGGCGGTCCCCACACTGGGTCTCTGTCTGAGGCAGGGCAGGGGCACAGACAAGGCTTCTTGAACTGTTGCAAGCCATCTGCCCACACTGTCCCCACAACAACTGAAGCAGAGCCTCCAAGGCGGGGCCCGGACACGCGCGCTCTTTGAAACTCCCAGGCAGCACCGCGTGCGGCCACGACAGAGCAGTGTGTGCCAGGAGGCGGTCTTTCGTGGCCGATGCTCCCTGGAGGGGGACAGGGAGGGCTGTGTCTTCTGAGCGGCCTTTTGCTGCGGCAGGTGGTTTGGGGAAACGGTCTGCAGAGGCAGCAATCTGCTTCCAGTGAGACACCTGTGGGTGGTCGCGCCCCGCCGCTCACGGCCGCGCGGACTCAGAGGGGCAGGGCTGGCCTGCGGTCACACAGCAGCTGGCAACAGCTCCAGAGAGCGCCCATGCCTCCCGGGGATGCGAGAGCTGGGAGGCGGGGTGGGTGTGCGTGTGTGCGAGGACACCTGTGCGCACACGTGAGTGCCTCAGAGATGCGGCCAATAAAGAGCCTTGCACGAGGCTACCTTCCACTCCCAGGAAACACTCTTTCGTTCTGTTTTGTTCAAGCATCACACACACCTTCTAGGAGTCACGCCCTGTAGCACAGGTAGCTCCCAGAGTTTTAAACCTAGAACCACCGGTGCATTGATATAGATAGTTTGGTGTGTGGGGAGAGGAATTTGTTTAATTTGTTTTTTTAATCTCTGTCAATGTGAGGTGTCTGCCCACCCCCAGAAGTCGGTTCAGAGGGCAAAAGTCTGCCTTCCCCTTGGGGTCAGCATCGTCGGCCGCTCTGCCTGCTCAGAGACCTCTTTTGGGTCAGCGATCGGAGGAGACCCATGCCACAGAGGACAGCACCTGGGGCCCTCCCCTCGGGCCGCACAGGGGGCGACTAGCCCCGGGTCACCGGGGAGCCCTGGTCAGGACGCCCAGGGCTCTTCCCCCACCAGGCGGGCGGACCCACCCGGGGTGACTCATCCTTCCACCTCCAAGCTTTCCATGGCCACACCCGCCACACCTGAAACATTCTTGCTCTCCTCTTGGTGGGCCCCACCCGCTCCCCCAACCGGACCACGGCCAGCTCCTCCTGGGGAAGACCTGGGCGCTCAGGCCTCAGGTCAACGCGGCCACCTGCTGGACATGCTCCATGCTGCGCATTCCTCATGTGTGTGTGTTTGTGTGTGTGCGTGGTGGCGGGGGGGAGTCCCCACCCACGCCAACACCAGGACCGGACTCCACCTGGAGGAGGTCCTCGGGACATCAGCCAGCCTGCTGGCCAGGCTGCTCCAGGGCAGAGCCCACCCCCCCACCACCCCACTCCCACGGGCCGCCAGCCCTCAGAGAGGGGCGCCTCCGATGGCCCCATGAGGGCGTCTTCCGGCTGCTCTTGCGCTTACGTCGATTCCTCGGCACAAAAGTTTGAGAAAGGACACCTGCTACCTTTTGGCCCCGAAACGCCTTTGCTTCACCCCCTAAATCCCTCCTATCAGGGGTGCCCAGCAGAGTGGGGCCCACAGTAAGAGGGACTTCAGTGAGAGAGTAAGGACTGTCGGCAGATGGCACGGGAGACGCCTGGGCGCCTAGACCGTCCGGCAGCCCGGCGCCTGCCCTCCCACCCCCGGACATCGTGGGAGATGTTCCGTCCTCGCCCAGGCCAGCAGGGAGCTCTGGACGCACCAGCCGGCCCTGGACGCGGGCATTCTGCCCAGCCCCACAGCCACCCTGGCACAGCCCTGCCCGTCCCTGCGCACGTGTAGGAACAGACACCAGAGCAGCCTGGGCCGCCACAGCCCCGTCTCGCCTGTCCCCGCCAGCACACGTGACTCCCAAGGGCCGGCCGGGGCGTGCTCAAACCAGCTCTGAGCCTGCTTCTCCTTCTGATGATCTGTGTGCGGCCACCGCTGAGCCTGAGGGCTGAGCCAAGGGCAGGGCTGGCACAGGGGGCGGGGCTGGGCAGGGCTAACCTCGAGAGGGGTTCCAGGGTAAACGACTGTCCCCAGCTTCTGCTGTGCTGGATGCCATTTGCATGTGTGCGTGTGTGTGTGCGTGCGATGGGGCGGTCCCCACACTGGGTCTCTGTCTGAGGCAGGGCAGGGGCACAGACAAGGCTTCTTGAACTGTTGCAAGCCATCTGCCCACACTGTCCCCACAACAACTGAAGCAGAGCCTCCAAGGCGGGGCCCGGACACGCGCGCTCTTTGAAACTCCCAGGCAGCACCGCGTGCGGCCACGACAGAGCAGTGTGTGCCAGGAGGCGGTCTTTCGTGGCCGATGCTCCCTGGAGGGGGACAGGGAGGGCTGTGTCTTCTGAGCGGCCTTTTGCTGCGGCAGGTGGTTTGGGGAAACGGTCTGCAGAGGCAGCAATCTGCTTCCAGTGAGACACCTGTGGGTGGTCGCGCCCCGCCGCTCACGGCCGCGCGGACTCAGAGGGGCAGGGCTGGCCTGCGGTCACACAGCAGCTGGCAACAGCTCCAGAGAGCGCCCATGCCTCCCGGGGATGCGAGAGCTGGGAGGCGGGGTGGGTGTGCGTGTGTGCGAGGACACCTGTGCGCACACGTGAGTGCCTCAGAGATGCGGCCAATAAAGAGCCTTGCACGAGGCTACCTTCCACTCCCAGGAAACACTCTTTCGTTCTGTTTTGTTCAAGCATCACACACACCTTCTAGGAGTCACGCCCTGTAGCACAGGTAGCTCCCAGAGTTTTAAACCTAGAACCACCGGTGCATTGATATAGATAGTTTGGTGTGTGGGGAGAGGAATTTGTTTAATTTGTTTTTTTAATCTCTGTCAATGAGCTTAGCAAAGGAGCAGGAAGCTGGGAAACGTGCCGTGGAACAGCCGGGCTACTCGGCATTTTTGCATGTGTTATAACAGGCCGGTGGAAATGCTGGCTACATCCTCAGCTGAGAGCCAAAAGGCGTTGTGAAGAAAGGAGGACTGGCTCCCATGAGGTTTAATCAGGACACTCTGCTCTGGGATAGGCCGCCACAGACACCCTGCCCTCCTCGCCCCTCGGCGCTGGTGGTCCCGAGGGAGAAGCCCAGCAGAGCCTGAGCCCGGCCCGTGCCCAGGACGGGACACCTTCCCAGAGAGCGGAGAGCGGACCCCTGCCCCGGGTGCAGCCTCAGACCGAAACACGGCCCACGCAAGCCCAAGAGCCACCCAGCGCGGCCCTAGACGGGGCCTGCCACCCCTCCCCCTGGGTGCTAGCCTCTGCCAGCAGGGCCTCAGGGAGAGGACACCTGCCCCACGCACCCTCCACCTCTGCCCGTGCTGCTGAGGAGGTGCAGATGGGACCCCCAGCCAGTGGTGACTCGTCTTGGGGCAGTGGGCAGAGCGGCAGGTCAGGACTCCCTGGAGTGAGGAGTGGTGTGCGGAAGGGAGTGGGCTCCAGCATATGTGTGTGTGTGCAAGTGTGCACATTCATGTGCGTGTATGTGCGTGTGCACGCATGTGTGTGTGTGTGTGCGCGCGTGGTGGTGGTGGCACGTTTGGATTTAAGTCTGAGTAGGCTTGGTCAGCTTTCAGCAGAGGCTCCGAGCGGAGTGTCAAGGGCGTGAGTGCAGCTGGGCCTTCTCTGGGGCGGGACAACAGTGCACCAGCCCCTTCCCGAACAATCCGCCCTGCTTGGACTCCCCCTCAAGGGGGCCACATTTTCCAGCCCCCATCTCCCACTGGGTGGCCACCTCCCCAGGCTCCTCCTGCTTCCCACCTGGGCTTACACCCTTTGCCCACAGGCGCCCTCAGGAAGCAAGGGCAGCCATGCCCCAGAGCCCCTTCAGGAAAAGACGGGCGGGTTCCGAGCAGACTCCTCCTGCAGGGTCTCCAGGCCCCACAGACCCCCTCCCTCCATGGGGACTGCCTGGCTGGGCAGGTTATCTCTCTGGGCCCAGGTTTTGGTTGAGGGCATGGCGTCTGCGCCAGGCCCCTTCCACGGGCCCCTTTCGCTATCCTCCACAGCTCCAGGCCCATCACAGACAAGATAGAGAGCAGCCCCGAGGGGCTGGAGCCAGGACAGGGGCCCAGGAGAATCAAAGACCTCACAGAAGCCTGCTCTCCTGCCAGGGGAAACAGAAGGAGAACCGAGTCTGTCCTGCGGCGGAGGCGGACGGCCTGGTGTGTGGTCCCCCCAGGGACCCCATCACCCTCCCTGGGAACCAGAGCACATGCGCCGAGTGAAACCAACAGGACAAAGACAGACCAGAGCCAGCAGAGGTGGTCGCGGAGCAAACAGGGGCGCCTGGGTGGCGCTTGCAAAAGGCGGGGATCCCTCCGAAGACAAAACCAGACAAACCAGAAACACCAGCTCCAGGTGGCCTGATGGCCTCGCCCAGCTACAGCGCCTGCTGGGGAACCTGGCCCAAGCCAAGGGCGAAAGGGACACGCCTACAGGGTCAGCCCTCGGAGAGGGACGCGCCGGCCATCGGCAGAGTCCACGCACACCTGCTCACGCCCCCGGAGGACCTCAGGGTGGAGGCGTGGGAAGGGGAGGGGGGGACGTCGCCACAGAGAGGGAGGCAAGGGCGCCCAGCCGGCACCCTGTTGGGGCTGGGAGGGCACATCGGGCACCTCAACTGGCTGGTTGTCTTCTCCGGAGCTGCGGCCCCCAGCGCAGGCCAGGGAGGAGTGGGCAGGGAGGGACCAATGAGCCCTGCCCCAGGGAGAGAGGAGGCCGGCTTGAGCGGCGACTGTGCTGTGCCCAGAAAGGGGCACTTGTTTTCCAGTCCCACTTCCAAAAAAGGCTGGAAGCAGCCGCCGAGGCCCCAAGCAAAAAGGAAGGTGGCCAGCGCTCCGGAAGCTGCGACTCTTGAGTGGGCGCCTTGCGGGAGAGGAGCCAGGCCGGGAGCACAGAGCCACAGGCGTGGGGGCTTGGGCGCAGAGCAGTCCTCTGCCAGCCACCTTCTCGGCCTCAGCTCCACCTGGGGCCAGTCAGGGGAGAGAAAGAGGCACGGAAGTAGAAATCGTGAGCTGTGTGTGTGTGTGAGAGAGAGCGAGCAAGCTGGTATGTGTGTGTGTGCGTGCCCCTGTGCATGTGCGTGGGACCATGGGCGGGGGTCCATCCCCTTTGTGTCCTCCTCTTCACTGCTCTCATCTACCCCACTCTCTCATGAGCTCCTGACTTGAAAAATATACCTCTTTTTTTTTTTTTTCCAATAAATAAACCTTGGCTGACCTGTACTGGTTTACAGTCTGCAGCTTCCTTATCAGCCTTAAACTGCTGGGCTTCCCTGACGGCTCAGACAGTGAAAATCTGCCTGCAGTGCAGAAGGCCCAGGCTCAGTCCCTGGGTTGGGAAGATCCCCTGGAGAAAGAAGTGGCAACTGACTCCAGTATTATTGCCTGGAGAATTCCATGGACAGTGGAGCCTGGCGGGCTACTGTCCACGGGATCCCAAAGAGCTGCACACGACTGACCGGACTTTCACAAACTTGACTAAATAATTAAGTAGGAGGTACTTGCTGACTTACACTTAATTCTCACTGGGAAATGCTTTGTGTGAAAGTCTTTGGTCCAGAACTTCCACTAAGGCGCCTGTCAGGTATCAGACCTTGCTCCCTGAGTTTCAGGGGTCCTGCCCCTTTCTCCTGCCCTTCCCTGACAGCTGGGGGACCTCAGTGCGGCCGGGAGGGGCTGGCTAGGCCCATGCCTAGATCAAGGGGTGCCCAGCACCAGGGCCCAGACAGGGGTAGGGGCAGTTCCGACCTCAAACCAAATTGCCTCTGGCCTCTAAGAGGCATACTTCAACACCGGCTGAGTGGGCAGGCGAGTCCCAGGGAGAGGGGGCTGCCCTCAGCCTCGGGGGAAAGGGCGTCCTGGACCCCTCGGCGGCCTCAGCGCTCCCAGGGTCCGCGCTGCCCTGGGGCCACCTGGGAACCACACTGCCTCCTCCGGGTGTGAGGCTCCCGCGCCTGTGCCATCACAGGGGCGCCTGCCTCCGGGGCCCGGTTCCCAGAGTGCGCGCCCCTCCGGGGTTCTCGGCGGGGTCCGTGACTCCCCGCCCATCCCAGCCAGGCACTGGGCGCCCCGCTCCACCCGGACTGGGACCCCACAGCTAAGTCCGTGAACGCTGGGGCGGGAGGGGTGAGGGACGCTCGACCACGGGCAGCTGGGCAGGATCGGACTGGGGAGAGACCCCCGGCGCCGGCTGGGGAAGAGAACCCCTGGGCTCGAGGACCCCTGGACCGCTGAGCGGTCAGGGCGGCGGCTCCAAGGTGGACCAGGGGGCAGGGCGCGCCCGCTGGGGCCCTCCGCGCGGACCCTGCCCCGCGCCCCCAGATGGGGAGCGCCCCCCGCCCTGCCACCTGGGAGGCGCGTCGGGGAGGGGCGAACGGCCACGCGGGCGTCCGGCTTTACCTCGGTTGGAGTGACTCAGGGTGGACGACTGGGAGGACTTGGACTTCTGCCGCTTGACCGTCATCATCACCTGCTCCTGCACGCGCTGCCGGCCCGACGTGCCGGTCTTCATCTTCTGGTCGGACGGCAGGGCCAGCGTCGAGCTGTCCTGGTCCTGGAAGCATTCGTAGGCCAAGGCGGTCTTGAGCGGCGAGTGGTTCATGGCGGCGGGGCGCGGGGCGCGGGGCGCGGGCCTGGAGAGCGAGCCGAGCGGCGCGAGGTGCGGGCGGCGGCGGGAGCGGGCTCTTCTCGCGCTCAGCGGCTCCCTGTGCCCACAGAGCGGCGGTCGGCGCGCGCGACAGCTCTCGGCTGCTCCCGGCGCCTCCACCCGCCGTCCGGGCCCGGCACTGGCGGGCCCGCCCTCCGCCGGACTGGATATACCGCCCCGCCCCGCGCCGCCCCCTCCCCGCCGCGCCGCTCGCCGGCCCGGGGCGCCGCGGGCCGGGCGCTCTCGGGGGCAGGGCTTCCAGCGCCGAACGTGGACCGTGGCGGCTTCCTCCTTTCTCTCCCTTTGTCCCCGTCCCTCCGGCCGCGACCTGCCGAGGCGAGGCCGCCTCCGGGGAGCCGCCCTCTGGCCCCGTCCCGCGCGCTCAGGAGTAAAGCGTGCGCTCAGCTCGGGCCGCGGGAGACTTCTCCCCAGGAAAAGAGTCCTTCTCCACGGGGCGCCCCGCACAGCCCGACGCCCGTCTCCCTCCGTCCAGGGGTCAGGGCAGAGACCAACCCTGTGGATGGGGGGCTCCCAGGCTGACGCAAGAGCACCGCCCTGTCCAAAGGCTGGGCGCTAAGACAGCTTCCGACCTGAAGGGAAGGGGTGGGGGCCGGAAGCCCACCCAGGGCGAGACGTGACATGCAAAACCATTGGGTAGCACCCCCACCCCCATCCCGGGCATGGGCTCCCCAGGGCAACACCGGGTGAACAGTGGGTGTCTCTGAAACTCCGGACTCAAATCCTAAAATGGGCTCCTGGCCCATCTTAGGGGCTCAAGAATGAAGACTGGCTAACTTAAGGTGAATTAAGGTGACATGAGCTCAGTAACTTGAACCCTGCCGAGACCCTTACAGACAAGCTGGAAGGCCGCCTGGCCTTGTCGGAGCGCCCTGTGGTGGACCTGCTACCCTGGGAAGTTGCGCCCGCTCGGCCACACTCCCTGGGGACACGTCCAGTGACGCTTGCTTATAGCCTTGTCTTCAGACCCAGAGGTTCCTATAGCCTTGTCTTCAGGCCTGGTGTGTAACAGGAACTGAAGATTTTAAACCTATGTGGATGGAAGTCTTTCTAAAGGCAGCGCTCCCTGCCTTTCCCCATTAAGCAGAAGACCCTGAGCACAGTCGTGCCCTTCCTGACACGCTGGGCGTCCGGTGCTGAGCCGCAGTGCCGCCCAGGGGCTCCTCCAGCCGCCACCCCTGCTCTCCTTTGTAGCTGGCAGTCATGAGTGAGTGAGCTCATGTCCTTCCCTTTCGGCTTGCCCTTCTGCCCTGTAGAGGGGACTCTCAAAAGTTGCGCTTGTCAGGGATGCTGGGAGGAGGAATGGAGAAGCCCGAGGATGGTCTTAGGCCCATGTGATGGTCACTCTCTGGCTGCCTGAGACGTGGGTGTTACAAGCAGCAGCCCAGCTGTTCTCTGCAATGCATTCCTGGGAGCCACGTGCAGAGCAGAATATCGTAAAGCACATCATGGTTTCAATAGAAATTGTTTGATAATTGAGGGTTAGGTCCCTAAGAACTTAGCGTCAAGTAAGCCAGAGATGTGACCAACGACAGGTCACAGATAGCCAAGTCCCCCACCCTGCAGACCTTGACCATCGCTTCCAGCTCTAAGATCCCACTTCTAGCCGCAGTCTGTCGGGGCTGGCCATCATCGGGCCCACCCTCTGCAGTTGCCTGACCCAGAGAGCAGTAGCTTGCCCCTGGTCACCAGTTACTACACGGCGAAGCCTCCATTCCCATCAAGCCTGGCTCTCCCTTCCACACGACCAGCCTCCTTGTAAAAGCCCTATAAAATGGGCCTTAAAGTTGAGGGCACACCGATGACAGAAGCGCCCATCGTCCTGTAAACACATAACAACACATAAAAACACGAGTCCATTGTCTCACACACTTGGACCATCTACAGCCTAATATGCTGGCCACAATGGATGTTAATTACATCTTTAAATAATGAGAGTTTTGCTACCTGTAGGACACAGAAGGGCCCTGTAGGGGGTGGCGGGAGTGGCCCATATCGCTACAAAAGGCCATACTTAGCCCCTGGAGTCAAAACTGATTATCTTTAGAATCGCTTCCAGATATGAAGTTTTTCTAGATGCTTCTCTATGATTTTGGTATTAATATTGTGATACATTGAAAGGCACGGCAAGTATTCGCTGTGCTCCCACCAGTCAGCACGGTCTGGGCCCTTACATGGACAGCCTGGTTTGAATCCTTACCCTTACGATCTTCCTATGAGCTGAGTACCAGCACCATCATCTTTGTTTTTCAGATGAGCAAACAGGCTTGGCAAGGTCACCAGGCTGGTAAGCTGCCTGAGCACAGGCAGCCTGGACCCAGCCCTGGGGCACTCGGGGACAGTCATGGACCGCCTCTTTGAGATGTCCCCGTGACAAGCAGCCGCTGAAAGCCTTCCGTGGACCAGCCTTTTTACAGCTTCTGTTCCATCACATGGCACGAAAGCCAGGCCTCCGGGGACCCAGCCCCAGCCACGTGCCTAGTTCGCTTCATGGTGCTGGACTGGTCCCCTCCTCTGTCCTCCCCACCAGATTTGGGGAGTGAGGAGGCAGACTCGGTAGCTCCCAAGCCCACCATCACCCTAACACCCGGACCATCTACCTTGTCTCTCCTACCTCCAACATCAAGGAGAAAGGAAGTGTGGATGTATTTGTGGATGGAGAGCGGGCTGGTGCCAGAAGCCAGCTGCAGACACGATTTTATGTCCCCACGACCCCCCATAACCTGCAGGAGATCTGGCTTTGCCAACGAGGAAGCACTCAGAACCATGAAGTCAGTGGTGCAGCAGAGACCTGGACCCAGTCAGACCTCCGCCTGGGAGAGAGGAAGGAGGGGGCTAGAGCTGCCCCAGTGGCCCCGTGAACAAGACTCTGAGCTCCCAAGGAGGCCCCGGGTTTGATCCCTGGGCGGGGAACTAGATCCCACAAGCCTCAGCGAAGAGTTTGCAGCTAGAGGTCCCGGGAGCCACAGCCAGGACTCCATACAGCCAGGGGAATAAACAGAAGTTTTAAAAAGAAGAAAGGAAGAGGGCTCGTGCCACACGTCTGGGACCACGGTGAGGCTTATTCTGGCTGGAAGACTGGTCTCAGGCCACAGCTCTTGCCATCCATCACCTCCCTTCTCCACCTGCCCCAGCCCTGCCCCGTGGGGCCCTGCTCAGAAACAGGCTGAGAGGGCCACGGTCCCCAAGGAGAGAGCAGAGGTCATGAGGGCCCCTGAGATGAGTGTGTTCTGGATGGCATGCCTGTAGATGGTGAAGATACCTTAGCGGGTGTGGGTGTCTTGAGTCGTGAGGGTGTGGGGCCGTCTAGCGAGAAAGCATCTTGGAAGAAGTTAACTCTGACTTGATTTGGAAACAAGAGTCGATTTCATCCTCAAATTTGTCGCCATGACGAGTATGAATGGGGGTCTCAGCCTCTGCCCCTGCCCTGCAGGTTGCCTGTGACCCCGAGTCCACCCTCGCAATGCTCAAGGCTCGCGGCTTTGTGGCCGAGCAGCGGACGACGAGTTCCTTCATTTGATGGTGTTCTGTGAGGACCGCCCACTTGGCAGGCCCTGTCCTAGGACACGATGCTCAGAGAGACCAAGTTCCCCTGCAGCCAGCTCACCTCCTGGAGGCGAGGGAGGCGGCCAATCCAGGCAGGACCCCTGGCCTGGGGGGAGGCTGAGAGCAGGCCCCTGGGGCTCCTGTTTTCAGTCCCCCAGGTGAGGGGGCCACCTCCACCCGAACCCCAGATGGAGCCAGAGCTGGCGGCTCCCGAGTGGACCCCGAGCTGGAAGGCACAGCCCGCCTGGCACAGCCCAGGCCTCCGGTGCCTGCCTTGTCTGCCCGCACCTGCTCTCCGCTGCAGGCAGCTGTGGGCCTCCCGTTCCGCCTGCCCAGCTGCTCTAGCTGAGTCCCTGGTCAGCTAGTGGGCTCCCCAGTGGCTCCCCAACTCGGGAGACAGAGCCTTCCCGGGGGGCCCCACCGCCCTCCCCAGCCTCTCAGCAGCCTCCCCCTCGCTCTCCTCCCTCCCAGCCCTGCCCGCTCTCCTGGTGCCCAGTGCCCACTCCCTGTCTTCGCACAGCTGCTGCTCCGTGTGCAGCTTGCTCAGGCCATCCTGTGAGCCGTCCCAGGGCTGAAGGGCTGCGCTGCGGTCCGGTGCCCGTGGACAGCGCTGTGAAGGGTGGCCTTCACCCTCTGAGGCGGTCTGGGAGGGTCAGAGGCCGGCGCTTAGGCGATCGTCTCAGCCCTGTGAACCATGGCTGTAAAGGCCACAAACCTGGCATGGCCTCAGGACCCACAGACCAGGGTGGCCTCGGGGCGTGTGGAGGAGATGCGCACAGGTGGGCGCAGGCAGGCGAGGTCCCGCACGGCTCCGTGTGGTGACGGGAGGGCCCTGTGTCTGTGCTGACAGCGCCAGCTACAGCACAGCGAGGGGTAGGTAAACAAGAGCCACGTGCACGCCTGCACCTGTGGGTCTCCCTTTGAGTGCAGAGTTCCAGAGAATAGCAAGGAGAGACAAGAAAGCCTTCCTCAGCGATCAGTGCAAAGAAATAGTGGAAAACAGTAGAATGGGAAAGACTAGAGATCTCTTCAAGAAAATTAGAGATACCAAGGGAACCTGACATGCAAAGATGGGCTCAATAAAGCACAGAAATGGTATGGCCCTAACAGAAGCAGAAGATATTAAGAAGAGGTGGCAAGAATACACAGAAGAACTGTACAAAAAAGATCTTCAAGACCCAAATAATCACTATGGTGTGATCACTCACCTAGAGCCAGACATCCTGGAATGTGAAGTCAAGTGGGCCTTAGGAAGCATCACTACAAACAAAGCTAGTGGAAGTGATGGAATTCCAGTTGAGCTATTTCAAATCCTAAAAGATGATGCTGTGAAAGTGCTGCACTCCATATGGCAGCAAATTTGGAAAACTCAGCAGTGGCCACGGGACTGGAAAAGGTCAGTTTTCATTCCAATCCCAAAGAAAGGCAATGCCAAAGAATGCTCAAACTACTGCACAACTGCACTCATCTCACACACTAGTAAAGTAATGCTCAAAATGCTCCAAGCCAGGCTTCAGCAATACGTGAACCGTGAACTTCCAGATGTTCAAGCTGGTTTTAGAAAAGGCAGAGGAACCAGAGATCAAATTGCCAACATCCACTGGATCATCCATTGGAAAAAGCAAGAGAGTTCCAGAAAAACATCTACTTCTGCTTTATGGATTACACCAAAGCCTTTGACTATGTAAAGCACAACAAACTCTGGAAAATTCTTCAAGAGATGGCAATACCAGACCACCTGACCTGCCTCCTGAGAAATCTGTATGTAGGTCAAGAAGCAGCAGTTAGAACCTGACATGGAACAACAGACTGGTTTAAAATTGGGAAATCAAGGCTATATATTGTCACCCTGTTTATTTAACTTATATGCAGAGTACATCATCCACAAGCTGGAATCAAGATTGCCGGGAGAAATATCAATAACCTCAGATATGCAGATGACACCACCCTCATGGCAGAAAGTGAAGAGGAACTAAAGAGCCTCTTGATGAAAGTGAAAGAAGAGATGAAAAAGCAGGCTTAAAACTCAACATTCAGAAAACTAAGATCATGGCATCTGGTCCCATAATTTCATGGCAAATAGATGGGAGAACAATGGAAATAGTGACAGACTTTATTTGGGGGGCTCCAAAATCACTGCAGATGGTGACTACAGCCAAGAAATTAAAAGGCGCTTGTTCCTTGGAAGAAAAGCTATGACCAACATAGACAGCATATTAAAAAGCAGAGACATCATTTTGCCGATAAAGGGCCGTCTAGTCAAAGCTATGTTTTTTACAGTAGTCATGTATGGATGTGAGAGCTGGACTATAAAGAAAGCTGAGCACTGGAGAACTGATGCTTTTGAACTGTGGTGTTGGAGAAGACTCTTAAGAGTCCATTGGACTGCAAGGAGATCCAACCAGTCCACCCTAAAGCAGATCTGGGTGTTCACTGGAAGGACTGATGCTGAAGCTGAAACTCGTATACTTTGGCCACCTGATGCGAAGAGCTGACTCATTGGAAAAGACCCTGATCTGACAAAGCTTGAAGGCAGGAGGAGAAGGGGACAACAGAGGATGAGATGGTTGGATGGCATCACCAACTCAATGGACATGAGTTTGAGTAAACTGTGGGAGCTGGTGATGGACAGGGAGGTCTAGCGTGCTTCAGTCCATGGGGTCGCAAAGAGTTGGACACGACTGAAGTGATACTACTATACATAAAATAGGTAAGTAACAGCCAAGTGCTGTCCAGCACAGGTACTAGGTAGTCTCTGCTAGATCTATAGCACAGACCTAGGTCTGTTCTGCCAGACATTCAATATTCTGTGATAATCCATATGGAAAAAGAATCTGGAAAAGCATGCGTATGTATACAGACCTATGTCTAGCTGAATCACTTTGCTGTGCATCTGAAACTAACACAACATTGTAAATCAGCTCTATTTCAATTAAAATGTTTTTAATTAAAAAATACTAAATGAAGAAAAAAAATTCAGTGCCTCAGACATACTGGCCACATTTCAAATGCCTCAGTGCATGAGTGCACTTTAGCTCAGATGGTAAGGAATCTGCCTGCAATGCAGGAGACCCAAGCTCTGTTCCTGGGTCAGGAAGATGTCCTGGAGAAGGGAATGGCTATCCACTCCAGTATTCTCACCCAGAGAATACCACGGGGTCACAGAGTCAGACACAGCTGAGAGACTAAGATGGCGACGGGCCCGGGGCCACCAGCACGGGACCCTGCCGGCCTCTCTAGGCTTCCGTCTGGGGCTTGGGTTCTGTTCTAAGAGGGTTGAAAGGTCACTGAGGGACCTGAAGCAGGAGGGAGAGTCGCTCCACAGCCGCCTCCTGCCACCTGTCAGCTCATCAGCCCTGTTTGCTGAGGAATTTCCCCAAAACGAGTGAGTCAGTGCCCCCTCCAGGGGCCTGTGTGCCTGGCACCTACCTGGCAGCCCCGGGCACTGTATGAGCCTGAGGGTGGGCTGAGAGTGTCCTTTCTCTCCCTGCTGCTCACACGGGCACACGCTGCATGCTCAGTAAATGCTGGCTGTGTTCACCCAGCGCACCTGCCTGCTCTGGAGCCAGGTCTCTGGGACAGTGGAGGCTCAGCCTTCGCTTTCCTAAAGGCTGGCTTCTCCCAGCACCTTCGTGTTCCTCTCACCGCCTGCTGGCGGGGGTACCCCCGGGGAGGCACGCGGCCCCAGCCCACCTCTCCACCTCCCGGGAACGCAGGGACCCTCTCTGCACGCCTCCTGAGAAGCCCGCCCGGGAAGTCAGAGTGCCCTGGCCCTTGCCCTTCCGGGTCATCTTGGGGTAGACCAGTCTAAGGAAGTGTCCTCCCAAGGATCTGAACGAATGAACTCTGTGGCGGCCGCTCGCAGGGTTCTGGACCCCTGCTGCGCTCGGGGGACCAGGGTAGGCCTGGACAGAGCCTGGGCTTGAGTCCTGGTGCGACCTCTTGCCACCCTAGGTGTGGGTGCCCGCAGCCCTGCGTCCCAGGCCATCGCGCCCGCAGAGTCCCAGGGACCCCAGAGCGGCTCTCCGCCCTCGAGGGGGACGTGAAGGGAGGGGCCGGGGCGGCAGAGGCCACGCCCCCAGCCCCTCGCGGGGGTCCTGGTTGGACGACGGGAGCACGTGGCAGGGACACGGTCCCGGAGGCCGCGCGGGACCCGAGGGCGGCTGTGCCCCTCGGTGCACGCCACCGGCAGGGGCCGGGGAGCGGAGGCCTGCGGAGCCGGCGAGTCTGGGCGGGTCCTGGGCGCTGGGCGGGTGATGAATAACAGCGGCGGGCGGCCCCGCCCAACTGGCTGCTGTCAGCGCGGGATCTGCTCCGCCCCGCCCTGCTGCCGACCCAAAATTCCAGTTCTGTCCTCCCCACGCGGCCAAACCCAGCGCCCGCCCCGGGCCAGCGCTGCTGTTTTGCAAACCTGTGACAGGACTGTGCTCCGGGCGGGGCCTGGGCCTCAGGATCGGGGTGGGGGTGGGGT
>SJYG01000624.1:526114-540516 GCA_006410535.1 Litocranius walleri | reverse complement strand
GGCGGGAGAGTCGGCCTGGAAGAAAACCCAAGCCCGCGGGAGCAGCAGCGGAGTCCTCCCCTCCCCAGTGCTTCGTCTCTCAGAGAAGGCGCTACTGCCGTATTTGAAGACTGAAGAAGATGGAAAGAGATGGCAGGGTCAGGAAGACAGATTGAGAGACAGTTACTAACCCACACATGATTTGGGAAGCACCACAAACAAGGCTGCAAATAGAACGACTCGAAGGAGAGGCTTGAAACCATCACAGTCAATGCAAAGAAAAGGGAAGAGCAAAGCAGTCTTCAGAGAGACAAAAATGAATACAGATCAGCCAGTGTAAGAGTAACATCCCCAAAGTAGACCGTCACACAAATGACATAGAAGACGTATCTGAGGGCACTGTACAGAAAAGTTTCCCTTAAAGGAAAAACTGGATTTACCAGCAGAAAGGGCACCAGGAAAAACTGCAGGGAGAGATAGAGAACGGCTGACACGGAGTGGTAACCTGCTTAGGTTCAGTTCAGTTCACTTCAGTTCAGTCAGTTCAGTCGCTCAGTCATGTCCGACTCCTTGTGACCCCATGAGTCGCAGCAAGCCAGGCCTCCCTGTCCATCACCAACTCCGGAGTTCACTCAAACTCATGTCCATTGAGTCGGTGATGCCATCCAGCCATCTCATCCTCGGTCGTCCCCTTCCCCTCCTGCCCCCAATCCCTCCCAGCATCGGGGGCTTTTCCAGTGAGCCAACTCTTCGCATGAGGTGGCCAAAGTACTGGAGTTTCAGCTTTAGCATCAGTCCTTCCAATGAACACCCAGGGCTGATTTTCTTTAAGATGGACTGGATGGATCTCCTTGCAGTCCAAGGAACTCTCAAGAGTCTTCTCCAACACCACAGTTCAAAAGCATAAATTCTTTGGCGCTCAGCCTTCTTCACAGTCCAACTCTCACATCCACACATGACCACAGGAAAAGCCATAGCCTTGACTAGACGAACCTTTGTTGGCAAAGTAATGTCTCTGCTTTTCAACATGCTATCTAGGTTGGTCATAACTTTCTTTCCAAGGAGTAAGTGTCTTTTAATTTCATAACTGCAATCACCATCTGCAGGGATTTTGGAGCCCCCCAAATAAAGTCTGACACTGTTTCCACTGTTTTCTCATCTATTTCCCATGAAGTGATGAGACCGGATGCCATGATCTTCGTTTTCTGAACGTTGAGCTTTAAGCCAACTTTTTCACTCTCCTCTTTCACTTTCATCAAGAGGCTTTTTAGCTCCTCTTCACTTTCTGCCATAAGGGTGGTGTCATCTGCATATCTGAGGTTATTGATATTTCTCCAGCAATGTTGATTCCAGCTTGTGCTTCCTCCAGTCCAGCGTTTCTCATGATGTACTATGCATAGAAGTTAAATACGCAGGGTGACAATACACAGCCTTGACATACTCCTTTTCCTATCTGGAACCAGTCTGTTGTTCCATGTCCAGTTCTAACTGTTGCTTCCTGACCTGCATACAGATTTCTCAAGAGGCAGGTCAGGTGGTCTGGTATTCCCATCTCTTTCAGAATTTTCCACAGTTTATTGTGATCCACACAGTCAAAGGCTTTGGCATAGTCAATAAAGCAGAAATAGATGTTTTTCTGGAACTCTCTTGCTTTTTCCATGATCCAGCGGATGTTGGCAATTTGATCTCTGGTTCCTCTGCCTTTTCTAAAACCAGCTTGAACATCAGGGAGTTCACGGTTCACATATTGCTGAAGCCTGGCTTGGAGAATTTTGAGCATTACTTTACTAGCATGTGAGATGAGTGCAATTGTGCGGTAGTTTGAGCATTCTTTGGCATTGCCTTTCTTTGGGATTGGAATGAAAACTGACCTTTTCCAGTCCTGTGGCCACTGCTGAGTTTTCCAAATTTGCTGGCATATTGAGTGCAGCACTTTCACAGCATCATCTTTCAGGATTTGAAACAGCTCAACTGGAATTCCATCACCTCCACTAGCTTTGTTCGTAGTGATGCTTTCTAAGGCCCACTTGACTTCACATTCCAAGATGTCTGGCTCTAGATGAGTGATCACATCATCATGATTATCTGGGTCGTGAAGATCTTTTTTGTACAGTTCTTCTGTGTATTCTTGCCACCTCTTCTTAATATCTTCTGCTTCTGTTAGGTCCATACCATTTCTGTCCTTTATCGAGCCCATCTTTGCATGAAATGTTCCCTTGGTATCTCTAATTTTCTTGAAGAGATCTCTAGTCTTTCCCATTCTGTTCTTTTCCTCTATTTCTTTGCATTGATCGCTGAAGAAGGCTTTCTTATCTCTTCTTGCTATTCTTTGGAACTCTGCATTCAGATGCTTATATCTTTCCTTTTCTCCTTTGCTTTTCGCCTCTCTTCTTTTCACAGCTATTTGTAAGGCCTCCCCAGACAGCCATTTTGCTTTTTTGCATTTCTTTTCCATGGGGATGGTCTTGATCCCTGTCTCCTGTACAATGTCACGAACCTCATTCCATAGTTCATCAGGCACTCTATCTATCAGATCTAGGCCCTTAAATCTATTTCTCACTTCCACTGTATAATCATAAGGGATTTGATTTAGGTCATACCTGAATGGTCTAGCGGTTTTCCCTACTTTCTTCAATTTCAGTCTGAATTTGGCAATAAGGAGTTCATGATCTGAGCCACAGTCAGCTCCTGGTCTTATTTTTGCTGACTGTATAGAGCTTCTCCATCTTTGGCTGCAAAGAATATAATCAGTCTGATTTCGGTATTGAACATCTGGTCATGTCCATATGTACAGTCTTCTCTTGTGTTGTTGGAAGAGGGTGTTTGCTATGACCAGTGCATTTTCTTGGCAAAACTCTATTAGTCTTTGCCCTGCTTCATTCCGCATTCCAAGGCCAAATTTGCTTGTTACTCTAGGTGCTTCTTGACTTCCTACTTTTGCATTCCAGTCCACTATAATGAAAAGGACATCTCTTCTGGGTGTTAGTTCTAAAAGGTCTTGTAGGTCTTCATAGAACCGTTCAACTTCAGCTTCTTTGGGGTTACTGGTTGGGGCATAGACTTGGATAACTGTGATACTTAATGGTTTGCCTTGGAAATGAATAAAAATCATTCTGTCATTTTTGATATTGCATTCAAGTACTGCATTTCAGACTCTTTTGTTGACCGTGATGGCTACTCCATTTCTTCTGAGGGATTCCTGCCCGCAGTAGTAGATATAATGGTCATCTGAGTTAAATTCACCCATTCCAGTCCATTTTAGTTCACTGATTCCTAGAATGTCAACATTCACTCTTGCCATGTCTTGTTTGACCACTTCCAATTTGCCTTGATTCATGGACCTGACATTCCAGGTTCCCATGCAATATTGCTCTTTATAGCATCGGACCTTGCTTCTATCACCAGTCACACCCACAGTTGGGTATTGTTTTTGTTTTGGCTCCATCCCTTCATTCTTTCTGGAGTTATTTCTCCACTGATCTCCAGTAGCATATTGGGCACCTACTGACCTGGGGAGTTCCTCTTTCAATATCCTATCATTTTGCTTTTTCATACTGTTCATGGGGTTCTCAAGGCAAGAATACTGAAGTGGTTTGCCATTCCTTTCTCCAGTGGACCACATTCTGTCAGAATTCTCCACCATGACCCGTCCATCTTGGGTGGCCCCACACGGCATGGCTTAGTTTCATTGACTTAGACAAGGCTGTGGTCCGTGTGATCAGACTGACTAGTTTTCTGTGATTATGGTTTCAGTGTGTCTGCCCTCTGATGCCCTCTTGCAACACCTACCCTCGTACTTGGGTTTTTCTTACCTTGGATGTGGGGTATCACTTCACAGCTGCTCCAGCAAAGCACAGCCGCTGTTCCTTACCTTGGACGAGGGGTATCTCCTCACGGCTGCCCTTCCTGACCTTGAACATGGAGTAGCTCCTCTCGGCCCTCCTGCGCCCGTGCAGCCGCTGCTCCTTGGATGTGTGGTAACTCCTCTCGGCCGCCGCCCCTGCTTAGGTTACCAAACTTCAAATCATGAAGAATTTTTCAGGTGCCCAGACAGAAAAAACCCAAATCAACACAAGAGGGAAAGTTGGGGTAGCGTCAGAGTTCCCCATGTTCAACACCAGGAGACCACGAAGAAATGCCCTCAGCACACGGAGGGAAAAAAAAGCATGGTCAAAGTCTAAAGGCAGCAGACGGGCCTTCAGACGTGGGAGCCTGTCTTGAAAACACTATCCGACAAGGAAAGGCAGAAAACTGGGAGTGATTCAAGCTAAGGGACCCAGACCAGAAGAGCTGGTGGCAAGCGGTGCGCCCATTTACACTCAGAGCAGAATAGGAGCGTGTGGGAGTCCCAGAAAGATGAAGACTCTGTAGAAGAACAAAGCTGGGGATGTGCGAGAAGGGGAGGGGCGGAATGCAGGGGCTGGCCTGCTGCGCACAGTCAGATGGCTGGATGGCCGGATGGCCTCACTGGCTCGATGGACATGAGTCTGAGCAGCTCCGGGAGTTGGTGATGGGCAGGGAGGCCTGGTGTGCTGCAGTCCGTGGGGCTGCAAAGAGTCGGACACGACTGAGCGACTGAACTGACTGACTGACTCCAGTGAAAGCCTAACGCAGAAACACCAACAGCTACAGCCTTCTGAGATGGTTTCAAAGACAATTTATTTCCTTGTCTATTGAGGGATCCTATAGGTGCAGACCTGTCTTGTGGCTCTGAAGCATTTATCTAAGGTCAAATAATGCCTCCAGCTTTTTTTTCTATCATATCTAAGCCCAAAATAAACTTAACCTTTTCATATTTTCAAAGTGTGTCGCATGACTCCATTCCTACACTGTTATTTCTGTTTGCCAATCATCTGTCTACCGTTTTATTTGTATTTAGGCTTAGAGGCCTGCCAAAACTGACATTCAGCAAATGTTCATGCTGGTTATTTGTGCATGGTGGCCTCTAGGGTGGTTTGCGACTTTCTCCTTTGCGGATTTCTGTGCTGTTTGGATTTTTATGATAAGCATGTACCACGTTAACCAAAAAACATCAAAATCACTACTCAGAAACACTGAAGAAAACGCTATAGTGAGTGTAGCCAACACCAGTCCTGGAGCAGGGGGGTCCCGTGGCCTGTCCTGGGCTCAGCCCACCTCCAGTCACGGGTCAGTGGACACGGGAGGAGGCTTCTGGGGGCAAATGAGTCTCGCTGGACCTTGAAGGGCAGGCTTGGGGCCTCTGTCTTGCCAAGCATTCCATGGATCTAACCTTCCTAGGTCTGTGGGGTAGACAGGTAGGTGGTGTCACCCCATCTTATGGGTGGGGAAACTGAGGCCAGAAAGTGAGAGAGCAGGGGCAGGGCATGGCAGAGCCCAGACCACGGGCGCACAGCACAGGCTGGACGGGAGCCTGGCAGAAAGCCGCCAGCGGAGCTCAGAGCGGGGTTCCAGGCAGCAGTTGAGCGGGACCCCGAGGGCGAGTGTCCCAGGCAGGAGGAGGGAGGCCGCTCACAGAGGCTCTGAGGGCGGACCTGGGGGCACAGTGGGGATGCCCTCTGATGAGAGAAAGAGGCTGCGTGGGGAGGGGGCAGCGGTGAGGGCTGACCTACCCCCTGCAGACCTGGGCTCCCCACAGCAGTGGGCAGTGAGGGGCTGGGCAGCAGGACCCAGTGGAGACCCCCAGGCCCAGAGAGGAGGGGTAGGGAGCCTGAAGCTCCGGCGCAGCAAAGCCCCCGTGTGCCCGCAGCCACACCCGGCTCTCAGCCAAGCCACCCTCCAGAAGGCCAGGAGGGCTCCGTCGCCTCCAGAGTCATCAGTCACGCAGAGAGTGACAGGACTGCGGCTCCTGCTTCCTCGTCCTCCCCAGAGCCCAGGGCCTGGGACTTGCCGCTCAGGACTGGGTTTTGGACCCGCTGTCTGGCCGCATCTGACCGTCTGGGAGGTGGTCACCGCCTAGATAGCAGAGGGGCCACCTCCCAGGGGTCTGGCCCCCGAGTCCAGCCTGCCGCTGGGTGGCCTGGGCCCAGTGGGTCAGCCTTCTCACCGTCCAGGCCCAGACCCACACAGGGCCCAGGACACCTACCAAGAACGTCAGTCCTGCCCCTCCTCACGTGGACCTCTCAAGCTCCCTGCTCCCTCCCCGCGGATAGAATTCCCAAACCCCACTCCAGCCTCCAGGACTCAGAAACTGCCCCACAGGACAAGCTGGGAGTAAACAGTATAGGCTTTGAAGTCCCATAAAATTTATCTGAATCACAGCTCTGCCACTCACCAGCTTTGACCCAGGCTGAGTGCACTAACCTCTCAGAGCCCTGGGCTCCTCAGACGTAATATGGAGACGATATTATCCACATGTGTCTCTGTCACGAGTAAACCGTGCGAACACCGCACTGCACACAGCAGAGGCCCCTCCTGCCGGCCCCGCCTCCGGATCACATCCACGGCTTCCTATCTACCTGATCCCACTCAGCTGACGGCTTTGGGCAGACCGGGCCTCATCTCCAGCAGCAGACAGGCGAGGACAACGGTCGACCCTCTCGGGCCTGGGGGAGGGCAGTGTGGGCTGTGGGCTGGACGGGGCCTCCAGAGACACTGGTGATCATGGCTGCCCAGAGTGATGAGACCCCACATGCGATTTAGGTATCTGAGAAGCTGCATTTAAAGAAGTGAAAAGAAACAAGTGAAATTAATTTAATAATATTTTTATTTAACACAATATACCCAAATATTAGGGCTTCCCTGATAGCTCAGTTGGTAAAGAATCCATCTGCAACGCAGGAGACCCTGGTTCGATTCCTGGGTCGGGAAGATCTGCTGGAGAAGGGAAAGGCTACCCACTCCAGTATTCTGGCCTGGAGAAGTCCATGGACTACACAGTCCATGGGGTCGCAAAGAGTCGGAAATGACTGAGTGACTCTCACTTTCATCCAAAATATTATCACTTCAGTATGTAATCAATACAAAAAATGTTGCAATATTTTTACATTCTTTTTCTCCTGTGAAGTATTTCTTCAGACTGGCCTCAAGGTTTCTCCTCACTTCACCCCACACATCAGTGACAGCCTGGGAGGGGTGTGAGTCCCAGGGTGGACCCGCTTTCCCAGCTCCACCCCTGAGGGGAGCAGATACCCAGGCCCAGCCTTGGTGTTTTCCTGGAAGGAGCCAGAACTCCTCCCCTGGGGAGGCCTGAGAGGCCCTGGCCTCCTGCCTGGTCTTGCCCACTGGGCGGCCAGCCAGGCTTGGGATCCTGGGGGAGGGGAGTGGTCACAGCCACACCTCATGGAGATAGCCCCCCCACTCCAGCCAGCACACACTGCCCACCTCAATCCCGGCACGTCTGTGGGTGGTTGTCGGGTGACAGGAACTCCCAGCCCAGCAGAGACGCCCACTGGGCGCACTATCCCCCGTGCCCACTCCTCACCTCGACCCGGCCCCCTCCCCGGGGCAGCTGTGGGTCCTGGCAGGGCCCCCTCTTCATCTGTACAGCTGGCAGGGACACCCCTTTTAGGGCGTGAGAAACGTACAAGGTCGCCGGTAAAGACCCAGGGCACACAAACATCCTCGCTGAGTGCCCGGTCACTTCCTCCGGCCCCTCCTGCTAGGAGACCGCCCCGTGAGGGCCTCCTACCAGCCCCATTCACAGTGAAGGGGTGTCCCTGGTGACCTGACCGCACCCCTCTCTGGACCAGGCCTGGTGTTAGGCCCTCAAAGTGGGTCTCTCGGAGCCCACGGCACCCCCGGGCCCCTGGCCCTGGGCGCAGAGCAGGGCTGCTCCTGGTGGCGCCCACTCTGTATCTGCCTTTGGTATTAAGGTTTCAAATACTGTTATTTGAATATTCATTTGCTCACCTGCCTGTTCTGGGCCTGGCTGCAGCACAGGGGCACCTCATTGCAGCGTGTGGAACCTCTAGCTGTGGCTGTGGGACCTAGATCTCTGCCCAGGGATCGAACCCGGGGCCCCTGCACTGGGAGTGTGGAGTCAGCCACTGGACCACCTTGCGGGGGGCCCCAAATACTGATATTTGGAAGGAGACTTCTGGGGCCCTAAATGTGCAAGTCTCATATTTACAGCCTCTCGCCTGATGGATTGTGACACGGAGCCGCCATCACACACAGCGAGATGCCGGCTGGGCGCTGAGGCTGAGGCTCTCATGACTATGAGGGTGGGGGGTGGCCAGGCCTGCAGCAGGGGGCTGCCAATACCAGGCGGGCCCCACTGCCCTTCCCCAGGCCAGAGTGGGGGCCGGCCTCCCGGGCAGCTCAGACTCACCCTCATCTGTCAACACCCAAGGGGCAGAGCGCCAGCCCCCAGCGCCCAGCTTCCTGGGGCCCTAGCGGGCACCACACTTGGGCAAATGGAGAGCTCAGAGGCACGCGTGAACTCAGCCTGGACCCTGCTGGCTCAGCGAAGTCTCCAAATCAGGCTGGGGGCACCCAGGGGCCCTCCACTGAGGACACTCTGAGGGGCCCTGTGTCCAGGAGGGCAAGGCCGTCGAGGAAAGGCTTTGCACACACAAATCGGCACCTGGAGCAGGGGGGAGCGAGGGAGACAGGCCAGCGCGGGCAGTGGGATACGGGGGCCGGGCCGGAGCCACAGGAGGGTCCCCGCCCCGATGTCTCTGAGTGACGTGCCCATCAGGCCCCGCCCCGCACGGTGCCCTTGGAGCTTCCCCCAAGTTCTTGCCTCCTGCTGGTCCTCGGCCCCTTTGCGGGGCGGGCAGGGTCCTGTTGAGTCCCAGGAGGCTCTGCCTGCCCGCGGCCTCATCTCCCTGCGTCTACCGCCCTCCGCCCTCCTCCCTCGGCCAGGGCCGGTCTACCGACGGCCGGGAGGGAGGAGGCCGTCACGGTCCTCGCGGAGAAGGGCTGGGAGCACCTAGATCACAGGGCCTGAGGAGGCAGGCTGGGAGCCGCGTCTCAGCGCTTGGGAAGCGGGGTGCAAGCTCGGGCAGCTCCCCTGACGCAGGCGGGTTGGGGGGGGTGCGGGCAGGTGCCGCGCCAGCCCCCACCCGAGAGCCGCCTCAGGCCCGGGGCGGGGAGGCCCTCCAGCCGGCGTCCTGCGCACTCCGTGCACGTTTCCTGGGAGTCCGGAGCCCACACCCTGGGCCTGGCCTCCTGGTGGGGCTGGGCGGCCTTGCCCACATCTGGAAGAGGAGGCTTCCCGGTGGCAGCTCCCTGGGCGAGGCCGGTCCTCGGGGGCCAGGCGGGTCCACTAGCCACAGTGCCCAGGGATCGACAGAGCCACACCCCCATCGCCTGGAACAGTGGGAGCGCCTCATCCCACCTCCCGGGACCAAACCCACTCCCGCATCCCCGCCATGATATGGTCTGACCGGCCCTGGCCCTATGGAAGCAGGAGCAAGCCTGGCTTCCACTGCTGCGGGCGGAGACCAGCAGCGTCCTGCCAGAGAAAGAAGAGGAGCCCGGCAGGCGCGCCTCCCCTCCCCAGGGGCTGACAGGGAGCTTGGCGGTGCCTGAGATGCTGCCGGGATGCGCCAACACGGACCAACTCCCTAATCATTTAAACACAAAAGACACCTCTCAGGAAGGAGTTTGAAAACAGAAAGTTCGGCAGCACAGGGGCCTCCTTCCACCGAAAACCCAGGAACGGTGGGAGGGGCGCGCCTGCCTCCATCTCTCCTGCCCTGCGGCCCTGCCCCCCTCCCCCAGCTCCGTGGGTCACAAGCACACAGGTCATTCCAGCTCGCTGTCCTGGGGCAGCTGCGGAGGTGGACCAGGAGGACGGACGGCCGTGGCGCTCAGCGCCCAGCACCTGCTACAGGCTCCCAGAGTCCACGGCCCTGTGGGCGCCTGGCTGAGCTGTGAGGGGGCTCAGCTTCAGGGGCGGTGCGGGCTGGGCTCCCATCTAACAGGGACTCCCATGTCCCCCAGCAGCTGGCCCTGAGCTGGGAGGACGTCCAGCTCCCCCAGGAGGAGGGTGTGAGGGTCCACGCGGGGAGCAGAGCCCCGCAGAGGATGGCCAGGGATGGGGTGCGGGCTGGCCGGCTCCACCTTGGCGGTAGGTCTGGGGCCATGCGGGGCAGGGCGGTCACCCCCAAGGAAGGCTGGAGCTGGCCGGCCGCAGACCCAGGGGGGTGAGAAGGTCGCTGCTCTGGGAGATACTGAGAAGAAGCGCATGCCTGCCCAGGGGTCACCCTCCCGGGGCCTGTGCCCAGCCTGCCCCCACATCACAGTCATCATGTCCCAGGAGACAGGGAAGCAGGCTGTCCTCCGGCCATGCCCCCGGCCACGCCCTCCCAGCCACCCACCTGCCAACTCCTGGCTGGACAGGAGCGGCACCCCCACCGCCAGGGAGGGTGTCCCATCTGAGCTTCTGCCCATGCCTGCCGTGGTGTCCTCTGTCAGCGCCCGGCCCACTCTCCTTGGCCAAGGCCATGCTCTGTCCTCGACGAGCCAGTCTGTAGTCCTGCCCCGGCCTCTGAGCCAGGCCCTGGGGGCTCCACGCTGGCAAGGCCCCTGGCAGCACTCCCTGACCCTCAGAGGGACCCCGGCTTGCGGCCCGGGAAAAGGGGACGGGTCTGCCTGTCTTCCTGAGTCCCGGGGGGGAGGTGCTGAGGACATCTAAGCAGGCCCGGACGGCAGTGCCAGGGAGAATGTGGCATCTGGCCGGGTCCTGCTGGCCCTGCCCACTGCCCACACCCCCACAGGCCGTGAAGGACACCCAGACCTCAGGGGCCTGCCTCCCGACCACCCCTGGGAAGCCCCTCCTGGTGACACCCGGTGCCCGAGCCCCAACACTGAAGACCCCAGGCTGAGGATGGCAGAGGGTGGGGGGTGGGGGCTGGGGGAAGACACCCCTCCGCCACACCGGGGACAGGGCTCCTGGTGCAGCATGAAGGTCTCCCAGAGGACCCTGAGGAGGGAGAGGGAGGACCTGCTGGCGCCCGCCCTGTGGTCCCGGCTCCAGACGCCTGCCCTGCCCCACGCAGCCCCCTTTACTGAAGGGACGGTTTGATGGGCCCGCTGCAAAGCCTGTGGCGCCACCTGGTGGTTACCTCTGCGATGGCAGGCCGCCAGGCCCGGGACAAGGGAAGGTGCCAGTGTTCTTGCTTGGAGAATCCCAGGGGCGGGGGAGCCTGGTGGGCTGCCCTCTATGGGGTTGCACAGAGCTGGACATGACTGAAGTGACTTAGCTTAGGGTTAGGTATGGACCTAACAGAAGCAGAAGATATTAAGAAGAGGTGGCAAGAATACACAGACAGTGAAGCCAGTGACGTTGCTCAGTCGTGTCCGACTCTCTGCAACCCCATGGCCTGCAGCCCACCAGGCTCCTCCGTCCATGGGATTTTCCAGGCAAGAGTACTGGAGTGGGGTGCCATTTCCTTCTCCAGGGGATCTTTCCAACCCTGGGACTGAACCCAAGTCTCCTGCATTGCAGGCAGATGCTTTACCATCTAAGCTACCAGGGAATACACAGGAAAACTATACAAAAAAGATCTTCATGACCTAGATAATCATGATGGTGTGATCACTCACCTAGAGCCAGACATCCTGGAATGAGAAGTCAAGTGGGCCTTAGGAAGCATCACAACGAACAAAGCTAGTGGAGGTGATGGAATTCCAATTGAGCTATTTCAAATCCTAAAAGATGAAGCTGTGAAAGTGCTGCAGTCAATATGCCAGCAAATTTGGAAAACTCAGCAGTGGTCACAGGACTGGAAAAGGTCAGTGTTCATTCCAATCCCAAAGAAAGGCAATGCCAAAGAATGCTCAAGCTACCGCACAATTGCGCTCATCTCACATGCTAGCAAAGTGATGCTCAAAATGCTCCAAGCCAGGCTTCAGTAGTATGTAAACCGTGAACTTTCAGATGTTCAAGCTGGATTTAGAAAAGGCAGAGGAACCAGAGATCAAATTGCCAACATCCTCTGGATCATCGAAAAAGCAAGAGAATGTTACAGAAACATCTATTTCTGCTTTATTGACTATGCCAAAGCCTTTTACTGTGTGGATCACAATAAACTTTGGAAAATTCTTCAAGAGATGAGAATACCAGACCACCTGACCTGCCTCCTGAGAAATCTGTGTGTAGATCAGGAAGCAACAGTTAGAACTGGACATGGAACAACAGACTGGTTCCCAAACGGGAAAGTAGTACGTCAAGGCTGTATATTGTCACCCTGCTTATTTAACTTCTATGCTGAAGACACCCCTCCGCCACACCGGGGACAGGGCTCCTGGTGCAGCATGAAGGTCTCCCAGAGGACCCTGAGGAGGGAGAGGGAGGACCTGCTGGCGCCCGCCCTGTGGTCCCGGCTCCAGACGCCTGCCCTGCCCCACGCAGCCCCCTTTACTGAAGGGACGGTTTGATGGGCCCGCTGCAAAGCCTGTGGCGCCACCTGGTGGTTACCTCTGCGATGGCAGGCCGCCAGGCCCGGGACAAGGGAAGGTGCCAGTGTTCTTGCTTGGAGAATCCCAGGGGCGGGGGAGCCTGGTGGGCTGCCCTCTATGGGGTTGCACAGAGCTGGACATGACTGAAGTGACTTAGCTTAGGGTTAGGTATGGACCTAACAGAAGCAGAAGATATTAAGAAGAGGTGGCAAGAATACACAGACAGTGAAGCCAGTGACGTTGCTCAGTCGTGTCCGACTCTCTGCAACCCCATGGCCTGCAGCCCACCAGGCTCCTCCGTCCATGGGATTTTCCAGGCAAGAGTACTGGAGTGGGGTGCCATTTCCTTCTCCAGGGGATCTTTCCAACCCTGGGACTGAACCCAAGTCTCCTGCATTGCAGGCAGATGCTTTACCATCTAAGCTACCAGGGAATACACAGGAAAACTATACAAAAAAGATCTTCATGACCTAGATAATCATGATGGTGTGATCACTCACCTAGAGCCAGACATCCTGGAATGAGAAGTCAAGTGGGCCTTAGGAAGCATCACAACGAACAAAGCTAGTGGAGGTGATGGAATTCCAATTGAGCTATTTCAAATCCTAAAAGATGAAGCTGTGAAAGTGCTGCAGTCAATATGCCAGCAAATTTGGAAAACTCAGCAGTGGTCACAGGACTGGAAAAGGTCAGTGTTCATTCCAATCCCAAAGAAAGGCAATGCCAAAGAATGCTCAAGCTACCGCACAATTGCGCTCATCTCACATGCTAGCAAAGTGATGCTCAAAATGCTCCAAGCCAGGCTTCAGTAGTATGTAAACCGTGAACTTTCAGATGTTCAAGCTGGATTTAGAAAAGGCAGAGGAACCAGAGATCAAATTGCCAACATCCTCTGGATCATCGAAAAAGCAAGAGAATGTTACAGAAACATCTATTTCTGCTTTATTGACTATGCCAAAGCCTTTTACTGTGTGGATCACAATAAACTTTGGAAAATTCTTCAAGAGATGAGAATACCAGACCACCTGACCTGCCTCCTGAGAAATCTGTGTGTAGATCAGGAAGCAACAGTTAGAACTGGACATGGAACAACAGACTGGTTCCCAAACGGGAAAGTAGTACGTCAAGGCTGTATATTGTCACCCTGCTTATTTAACTTCTATGCAGAGTACATCATGAGAAATGCTGGGCTGGAAGAAACACAAGCTGGAATCAAGATTGCCGGGAGAAATATCAGTAACCTCAGATAAGCATATGACA
The DNA here is from genome assembly GCA_006410535.1 of Litocranius walleri. Lineage (NCBI taxonomy): Eukaryota > Metazoa > Chordata > Mammalia > Artiodactyla > Bovidae > Litocranius > Litocranius walleri. The sequence continues at coordinate 526,947 of SJYG01000624.1, read as the reverse complement.
CCACCCTTATGGCAGAAAGCGAAGAAGAAATTTCATCAAAAAAAAAAAAAGCCTCTTGATGAAAGTGAAAGAGAGTGAAAAAGTTGGCTTAAAACTCAACATTCAGGAAACTAAGATCATGGCATCCAGTCCCATCAGTTCAACGGCAAATAGATGGGGAAACAGTGGAAACAGTGACAGACTTTATTTTGGGGGCTCCAGAATCACTGCAGATGGTGACTGCAGCCATGAAATTAAAAGACGCTTGTTCCTTGGAAGAAAAGCTATGACCAACCTAGACAGCATATTCAAAAGCTGAGATGTTACTTTGCCGACAAAGGTACATACAGTCAAAGCTATGATTTTTCCAGTAGTCATGAATAGATGTGAGAGTTGGACCATAAAGAAGCTGAGCGCCAAAGAATTGATGCTTTTGAACTGTGGTATTGGAGAAGACTCTTGAGAATCCTTTGGACTGCGAAGACATCCAACCAGTCCATCCTAAAGGAAATCAGTCTTGAATATTCATTGGAAGGACTGATGCTGAAGCTGAAACTCCAATCCTTTGGCCACCTGATGCAAAGAAGTGACTCACTGGAAAAGACCCTGATGCTGGGAAAGACTGAAGGTGGGAGGAGAAGAGGATGACAGAGGATGAGATGGTTGTATGACATCACTGATACGATGGACCTGAGTTTTAGTAAACTCCAGGAGTTGGTGATGGACAGGGAGGCCTGGCATGCTGCAGTCCATGGGGTCCCAAAGAGTCGCGACTGAACTGAACTGGGGGCTTCCCCGGTGCCCCCCAGCCCCTCCCCCTCCAAGCCCTGCCCCGCCCACACCCTCCCTGCTCC
>SJYG01000624.1:439157-502133 GCA_006410535.1 Litocranius walleri | reverse complement strand
CCACCCCTCTGGCCCCCTCTGGACCATCCTTGGGGCTCATGCCACCGTAAGGCCCCTCTGAGGCCGCCCAGTATCCCGAGCCACGCCTCACGGTCTCCTGGCCTCTGAGTCCACCATCCTCTCCCATCCCAGCCAGTGAGCCTGCTCCTCCAAATCCCCCTGAACCATCTCTGAAGCCCACCTCATCCTCTGGCCCCATCGCCACAGGCCCTCTTGAGTCTCCCCTGTAACCTCCCTTACTACCTGATGCCATTTTCCTAGCCCCTGCCCCCATTCCTCCAGAACCCCCTAAACCATCCCCATAACCAGCCTTAGGCCCTGAGTCAACTCCCCCAGAACCCCCTAAACCATCTCCATAGCCAGCCTTAGCCCCTGAATCAAAACCCCCAGAACCCCCTAAACCATCTCCATAACCAGCCTTAGGCCCTGCCCCCATTCCTCCAGAATCCCCTGAACCTTCTCTATAGTCTGCCTCACCCCATGACCCTGACTCCCCAGAACCCCCTAAACCACCCCTGTGACCCGCCTTAGCCCCTGCCCCCATTCCTCCAGGGGCTCCCACACCATCTCTAAAGGCCGCCTCCCCCACTAGCTCTACACCCCCAGGCCCAAGACCCCTGGACCCTCCTCCGTAAGCTGACCTGCCTCCTATCGACTGGGGCCCTAGAGTGCCTGACCCATCCCCACAGCCCAGTGGCTCACCGGACACATCAGCCCACCGGCCCTCAAGGGCCACCCCAGCGTGAGATGCTAATGTCTGGGGGCCCCCGTGAGCGCCCCCGGGACCAGCCCCAGCTCCAGAGATCCCCACACCGAGGCCTCTGGCTCCACCCTTGTCATGCACTTGGCCTGCCGCTCGCAGAGACCCGGACACCCCAGAGCCGTCTTTACCCGCTCCTTCTCCAGAAGCCCCCAGGCCCCCCAGGGCTCTGAAGCCCTCATCATCTCCAGTCTGACCCCAAGACCCCACTCCCCGCCAGCCCCTCGGCTCTGCCCCTATGCTTCCCTCCCCAACGGTCTCTGCTGCAGCTGAGGCCCCCAGCCCGCCTCTCCCCACTGACCCCGCTGGCCCAGGCTGGCCCAGGCTGCCAGGAAGATGCTTGCCCCCAGGGCTGCTGTCTCCCCAGCCTCTGGAGGCGCCCCCAGCCTCTACACGCACCCTGCTCCCGCCCACGGGGCCCCCGTCTGGGCTGCCCGAGCCACTCTTGAGGCTTGCAGGTCCTTCAGACGCCCTTTCTGCAGGACCACGACCATCTCTGCCTCCAGACCATGTGCCCCCGGGCACCTCTGAGCCCCAGCTGCCACCACCCCTGTCCCAAGACTCTGCTCCTCCCGGGCCCCTAGCACGGCTGAAACCTGCAGCTCCTGGCCCACCTAAGCCATCACTGAAACCAGCTCTATAGGCCGAGCCTGCTCCCCCCGGGTACCCGGAGCCCTCACCCAGCCCAGACTCCATCCCCTCCGGGCCTCCGAGGCCACCCACATGGCCCACCCCACCTCTGGGTGCTTTCTCTCTGGAGCTCTGGGACCCGTCCCAGAAACCTGGCTCAGACCCCATGGCCCCTGAGCCTCTCAGCCCGTCCGTGTCTTCCAGGGTCCCTCCAGGGCCTGAAGACTCACTGAGCCTGTGGCTTCTGGTATCAGATCCGGTCAGCCCCGCCGCCTGGGGGCCACCCTCACCCCCTCGCTCCCCACCGGACACCAGCGCTCCAGGCCTGCTGTGGGCCCCAGTTTTGCTGGGGTCGGACCCAGTGTCATCCCAAGGGCCTGGGCCCACAGCCTTGCCTGAAGCCCTCCGACTGTCAGTCCAGGCCTGGGGATCCTGGGCCCCGCTGGAGCTGCGGCCTGCCTCACCCAAGGCCCCCACAGACTCTGGGCCCTCCCCTGCCCTGAGCCCCCGTGGGCCCCCTCCCCAGCCCCCGGGACCACCTGGGCCTCCGTCATCTGCCTCTGCCCCGGTTCTGGCCTCAGGAGCCCCGCGCCCCTGGAGGAAGCTTTCACCCCCAGATGCAGGTGGCTCCTGGAGGTGCCAGCCTGCAGGTGCCCCTGAACCCCAGGAGCCCCTCGCAGCCTTGTGGTCAGCATGACTCCCCTTCTCAGAGCCCCAGGACTCAGGGCCCCCGCCCGCCATGGAGCTAGAGTCCCATCCTCCTATAGGCTCCAGCGCTCCGGGACCCCCTGCTCCACGGCCGCCTCCAGCGCCCCCCGGGCCAGCCCTGTGGCCCCACCCTGGGCCTGCCATGCCTCTCCCCACCCCACCACTCAGACCGTGCCCTCCCCTCAGCTCACCCAGGCTCTCCCCCTGCAGAATCTCTGACCCTTGCCCTTCTAAGCCAGGCCCCGCAGGACCAGCCTGGGCTCCCCTCGGGGCCCGCTCCCCCAGACCTCCAGCCTCAGGCTGCCAGGACCCCGCCTCCCAGGCTCCTGTTGGCTCTGCACCATCTCTGGCCTGTCCAGGGCCCCAGGCTGCGTGAGTCGAGGAGTGGCCAGGCCCCCCCGGGCTGCCGCGGTCTGGGCTGGCTGTCGCCCCAGAGGCCAGCCCAGCTCTCTGGAGGAAGCTTCCCGTGGGGCCCCGATCCCTGGCTCTATCCCCCTCGCCCTGGGTGCCCCTGAAATCTTCGGGGCTCTGGCCTTCTTGCGCCTGCCTCTGGTGGTCAGCGCCTGCGGTCAGAAGGCTCTTATCCTTCCCAGCTTTGGTAAGAGGTCACGCCCCGGGAGAGAGAGAAGAGAAAAGCCCTGTTAAATGAGGCCCCAGCGGTTTCCCCAGTTGCCTGACCCTCAGTTTCCCCAGCAGAGAAGCAAGCCGGCCATCTCCGGAGGAAGCCAGGCAGACCAGCTCACTGGTGGCTCATCCCATCACCGCCTCCCCCGGTCCTGTACCCAAGGCCCCACCCCCACCCTTCTCGGTGGTTCAGGAGGACTTTGGGAGAAAATACAAAAGCCAAAAGTCGTTTGCCACCGGCAGTTGCCTCGCTGTTTTGTTTTGTTTTTTTCTTCCCCTTTAAATCAGCTTGTCCTATTGCCTGTCTTATGAATGTCAACTTTAGTTTCCTGGGATCACCTTGAATCCCGAACCCTAAAGAGGTTTAAGGATGTTCTCTGGCCTGACCCAGGGGCTCCTCACCCGTAGTGGACCTAGCCCACTATCCTCAGCCCTGGCCAGGACCCCAGGGCCTCCTTGGATCTGTGCCCAGTGGAGCAGACGCCACTAGGGAGGGTGGGCTTGCTGTGGAGGGCCCACACTGCAGGCGTGGAGAATGGCTCTCGGGGGCCTCCCTGGCCTCCGGGGACGAGGGGTCCCCAGTGCAGAGCACTGACAGAGGAGCCCTGCCCCCTGGGCCTCGGGGCCCACCTTGACCGAGGCGGGGCGAGCCCGGGGTCCCTGCTTACCTTCCACCACCAGCCAGGCGCTGGAGGCATGGAGCTTGGTGCCCAGAGAGTAGAGGCCCATGTCGGAGAAGCGGACCCCTCGCACCAGCAGCCGGTGGGTCCGCCCGTCCGGGGACACGAACACCTCATACTTGTCACTGAGGTGGAGAGGCTGGTGCTGGAACCTCCAGGCGGCGCTGGGGCAGGGGTTGGACAGGGTGCACTCAAAGACAGCGTCCCCCCGCTCCTCACAGCGGACGTCAGCCAGCGGGACCACCACGCGGGGCGGGATGGCTGCGGGCAGACGCGGGCCGTGAGCCGACGGGAAGCAGGCCGGCTGGGCCACAGCTGCCTGCCTCACCTCGGACAGGTCACCCCTCACCCCAGGTGTCAGCTTCTCCACATGAAGTGAGGAGTTATAATTAGGCTGTGAACAGTGAGACGCGGCTGTGAGATTCTGGAATTCTAAATCTGAGCCTTCTCTCCGGGGGCAGGTAGGTTCAGGAAGGAGACGGACAGGCTGAGTACGGAGCCTCATACCTGTCGTCCGACCGACCCTCACGACCACCTCCAAGGCAGGTGTTGCCATTACCCTCTATGAGGTCTGAAAATTGAGGTTTACAAGCTAAATGGCTCCCGCAGCTAAGAGGTGGTCCAGCCAGAATTCACAGGCAGGCCTGGCTGAGCCCAGGGTCCCTGCCCCCTTCCCTGTCCACCGCGCCGGGCCAGCAGGAGGTCTCACCCCCTTTTTAGCCTGACTCGGCCTCATCCTCCATGGTTTATCTGCAGAAAGCTTCCGCCACCCTAAGGGTCAGCTCCCTCCAACGTCCCTGAGCTGCCTGGTGCTGGGAGGGGGGTGGGGTGGTGGAAAGGGACAGAGTTTGATGATGGAGAGAGGGACCATTCCTGCGGGGGACGGAGGGGCAGGGAGGGGAGGGGTGAGACAGTGGAGCTTCTTGCTGGGGGTCATGGAGGGGGTCCTGCCTCAGAAGGGAGGCTGTGGAACTGGGCTACTCTGGCCTGAGAGGGAGTGGGTGCTGAGGACGGACCGTGAGCGAGGGCGAAAGCCCACATCTGAAACCCACAGCGCCCAGCCCAGCACCAAGAGAACACGGACCGCAGCTTTTGAAAAGGGATCGTCAACATTTAACCGTCAGGCACGAGCTCCTCTCCTGAACGGCGAGGGGGCCGCATCCTGGCCATCCAGCAGCCCCGCTGGAAGGTGCGTGGGTGCCCGCCCAGACGCTCAGGGCAGACCACTCACCGCTGGCCTCCAGCTCCGTGGAAAAGACGTGGGCATCCTCCACGTGGACCTGGTAAATGCCGGCGTCCTCTGGCTGCAGGTCCTGAATCTGGAATTGGTAGTGCTTCCCCAGACGCCGCAGACAGTGCTTGGTTTGGTTGTCGAAGCCACAGGGGACCATCTCGCCATCCTGGGGCCAGGGGAGGAAAAGGGGGGCGCAGGGCCTCCGTGGGTCCACGGCTCCTCCTGCCCCCATCCTGCTTGCCGACGACCAGCTGTGCTGCCCACTGGCCTCAGCACCAAACGACGCTGGTCCACGAGGGGTGGGGCAGAGAGGGGCGGGGAGGAGGCCCGGAGCGTGTGGTGGAGGGAAATACATGCTCTAGGAATATCCATGGCTCTGAGACGGAGTAAACGATCTGCCGGCATTATGCAAGAGACACCCGAGAGAGTGCTGAGTCGGCAGGTGGGCTGGCGGAGCGGACCTCCTTCCCGAGCAGGGCAGGGAGGCAGCACGGTGGCTGGTCCCCCGTGTTCTCATTCATGAGGAACCAGAGTACTATCAGCAGCCCGCGCACACGCCCACTTCAGCCAAGCCCTGGATAGACTGGCTCCTTGTTGGTCATCCCTGACCCACCACAACGTGCCTGGTGATTTTCTGACTTTGGTGCGAAAGCGATGCACGTTCAGCAGACACGCTGCTTGGAATTCTGATCTTTCCCAGGCTAGCGACGGGCAGTGCAGCCCCCGTGGCCAGGTCACAAAGGTGACCCCCCCCCCCCCCCCACAGCCAGACACTTAGAACGGCTCTGCACTAGGCCATCGTCTGTTTTTCACTTTGGGTGCAGGCACGCCTGCTCAGTAGTTCAGACGTGTTCGTCTCTTTACGACCCCATGGGACTGTAGCCTACCAGGCTCCTCTCTCCATGGGATTCTCTAGGCAAGAATACTGGAGTAAAAACATATAAAATAATTTTTTTTAAAGCACTACATGGGGGTCCAAGGAGTCTCTGTAGGGAGGAGTTAGCCATGTGGATGGCGGGGAAGGCCATGGTGGACAGAGGGACAGAGGAAGGAGATGAGGCTGGTGAGAGGTGGGGAAGGGTGCACAGGAGAGGGGAGCTGGGGGGAGGACGTGCACACGCTCATTTGTCAGCTAGACGCCCCGAGAGACTGACCGGTCCTGCATTATGCTGATGCCACAAACGAGGCAGCCAGCACAGAGAGGCAAGCGTCCTGCCTGAGGTCACACAGCCAGCAAGTGTGACCCCCCCAGCCCAGCCCCTCTAGATCCCTGCCCTACCCCCACCTGGTCGATGGGTCACTCCTCGTGGGCCCCATGCAAAGTATGTCTGGAAGAGAGCTCAGAGGCGAGGTGTGCACTTCTAAGAACCCTCTTCTGACCCAGTGCCCTGGCTGGACACCCTGGAGGTGACCGCAGCAAAGCCGGAAGGGGCTCCACGGGGCGCAGGGCCCACCACTCGTGTCCTCACCATCCCTCTCGACACTGCTCGCACGGATCCTCCCCAGACCAGCAGCAGCCCTGCCAGACCCCCTCCTCGATGCCCCCCAGACTCACCTTGTACAGGTAAATCTTGCTCTCAGGACTCTTGAGGTCCAGCTCCAGGCCAAAGGTTGCGATCCCCTCCTTGTTGACTCGGACATGTCTCAGGTTGGCGATCGTGTTGAGGTACTAGGGGAGAGGAACCCATCGGGGGCCCTCTGAGTGCACTCCTCGGGGCTCTGGGTCCTCAGGCCTCAGCCCCCCGCAGCCCCAGAGCCCGTGTGTGCTGGATTACAAGGGGGAGGCTGGGTCCTGCGTCAAGGCTGAGCAGACAGCACGGAGCAGGAAAGCTGGGCCCCTGGATGGAAGGCTGGATGAATCACCTTCAAGCTGATAACACTGTTCTCAAGGTGATGCAAGCAAGTGGCTCTGAGTTTCCAAAAGAGAGAGCAGACTTCTACTAGGGCTAAATTAGACTCAGGGAAAACTTCCCGGCTCTCTTTCAGTTTGTAAGCAGCCAAAGCCCGTCTCCCTGGCAGCCTTTAGAAATAAGACAGACCCCCTGGGTCGGGTGATGGTGTGCTGACGGCAGTGGGCGGACCTCAAGCCTTTGCGGAGCTTAGTGCTTTAAGCACATCCTCTGACCTCCGCTCAGTAGCCCTGCGAGGCAGGGATGCCTGTAACACCCACTTTACAAGGAAGGGAACCAAGACCCAGAAGCCCTAACTTCTCCAAAGCCCCAGATTTCAGTGAGTGTCCGAGCTCAGCTGACGCCGCGCGCGGACGGGTCGGGGGCGGCCGCTCCACGGCTGGCGCTCCAGGTGCGAGCTCCGCCGACCCCACCCCCCGGGGCCCGGCGGCGGCAGGCGCCGCGGCGGCGGGCGGTACCGGCGCCAGCTTCTCCTCGCGCTCCTTGCTCATCCGCTGCAGCCGCCGCAGCATGCCGCGGAAGTCCACGATGCCGTACTTGAGGCAGATCTGCTCGTAGTCCTTCCGGTCCGCCGTCATCAGCAGCTGCCACACCTGCTCCATGTCCACCTTCTTCTTGGGGGCGGGAGGCGGGTCCCTGCGGAGCGGGGTGGGCAGGTCAGAGACCGCGGGGCCCCAGGGCTGGTCCCCCGCCGGCCGGCGCCGCGAGGGGCTGGGCGCCGCGCCGGCTTCCTGGAGGGAGACCGCGGAGACAGCGCGGGCGGCACCGCTCCAGCTCCCAGGAGAAACTCTCCCCTAACGACCGTCCTGCGGCTTTCAGACCAGGGTGTCTGAGGGGACGTTATTCTGTGGCCGAGTGGAGCACAGTTTACAAACAACCTAGGGCGGAGATGATGTCCTCAAGGACACAGAGCTTAGAACCGGAGCCCGCGGTGCAGCGGTCCCAGGAAGCGCACGCCGGCAGAAGCCCCCTCCCCTGCCGGCGCGCCCGGCTTGCAGCAGGGGCGGGGGCTCCAGACCCCTCCCCAGGACAGGCCCAGGCCCACCTCTTTTTCAGCATCTTCCGGAAGTCCACCAGCTCCTTCTTGAAGTCTAGAAAAGGAAGAGGAATGAGCCCCAGCCTCGGGTGGGACTCCACGGGGCTCACACAGGCTTCTCTGTAGGAACCCCGGGGGGAAGGGGGCTGGAAAGGGGGCCTGTGGTTGGTGACAGACCACCGGGCTTTGGAAAGGAGCCCCCTCCTGTGGGCTGGTGATGGCCTGTGAAGCATCCCGAGGACTTGACCAGGTGCGGGGAGCTGCCAGGGAGTAGCCCCTCCACCAAAAACCCTAAGGAGATTTGGGACAACTTTCCACCTACCCTGCTGGGGCTCCTTGGGCCTCTTCCGGTTCTTCCGAAAGCCAACTAGACCGGCAGGAAGAGAGGAGGCGGTTAATGTGGGCAGGCGGGGAGAGAACGGAGAAACCCTGGTGGGCTTTGAGAACCAGCGGATCCCCCCCGAACCTGAGGCTGGCGGCCACCCAGAAGAGCAAGAACACGGCCGAGGGTACGGCTCTCTCCGGCTCAGAGTGTGACCGAGGGGGGCAGCCTGATCCCCATATCCTTCAGGGAGGCCCACTCACGTGTCGACAGGGCTGGGGTGGCGTGAATGTGGGGGTTGCCGCTGGTGACTGCACACTGAAGGGCATCTAAGGGGCAGCTGTCCTCCCCCTCCACCTGAGAGCTGCCATTTCAGGGCCCGGGCCTGGGGGCATCAAATACGCCCCCCGGGGAGGCCGGAGGGCAGGCCTCTCCCCTTCCTGGCCCCCCTCGAAACCAGGAATGGCCAGGAGACATGACCTGGGCAGTGGGCGTTGAAAGAGCAGGAACGCACGAAATAAACGAGTGCTTTAAACAATAATCTCTCTTCAAAATCCTAGCTTGCTGCAGGTTTCCCATCTGATTTTTGCACTGATTACCTTAACAAGACAAGTTACCTGTGCCTCTGTCTCCAGGGGAGAAGTTCTCTAACTCAGTTTTCCTAAAACCTTTAAACTTTTACTGAAGAACAAAGAATTTACACTATACAGGACAATATGAATTTCATGCTTCTTTCCTTGGAAGTGCTATCTATTTTCATAGCTGTAAGATTCTTCTTTATTGAAGTATCGTTAATCTACAATAATGTATTAGCTTTTGTTTCTTGATAAAAGGACTGGATGTCCCAGGCCCACTCCGTCCTGGCTTCCTGCCTGCATGTGGGTTAGCCGGGCCTGTAGCAGCCAGCCTACGAGGTCGGGGTGGCACACCACGGGAAGCGTCTGGCTCCCTCCAGCAGCCCCGAGCTCTGGCGGAGCCTGGATGCCACCCAGGGACTTGTCATCGTGGGCCTAGGAAAGTGGCTTTGCTTCTTGAGCCACATCGAGGAGGGTTTTCTGTTACTCATGCACAAAAGCATAACCAACTGAGAGATGAGATCCGATTTACAAGACATGTTTACTTTCGACTCCTTGCTGACGATTAATTTGAAATTTCAGAAACATGAGCAAACCAAAGCAAAGCTTGTCTGAGGTAGGATCTGGCCTTTGTGTTACCTGTCCCCCACTCTCACCCCACTCCACGCAGACTTGTGCAAACAGCAGAGCCAGGAGAGGAAACCGAAGCCCCCTGAGCGAGTTAGCAGAAGACTGGACTAGAAACCAACTTTCAGACCCAGACCTCACGCCTCAGGGCCGAGAGGACGTCACCCAGTACAGCTGCAGGGGCGCCGGCGGGCGTGAGCCTCCCCAACCAGGGGCAGAGGCTACGGGCAGCAGATGAAGCCTGGGGCCCCGCACCTGGCAGAGCTGCGGCCTCCATGGCCCCCCACACTCCCCAGCCTTGAGGCCTGACCCCCTTAGGGCTCTCCCACACCCTGAGCTCCAGCGGGACAGGAGGGAGGGAGGCAGAGGCGGGGGGCAGGCAGGCCCACCTTCAATGACCGTGAGCCTTGCTGAGCACGTGGCCTCTCCATAGGCATTCACGGCAGTGCAGCGGTAGACGTCCGTGTCCTCGCCGGTCAGCTTATTGATCTGCAGAGGGGCCAAGGGCAGGGGAACAGGGCTAGCTCCCTTCCTCCAGTCACTGGACGTAACTACGTCATAAAGATGAACAAGGCAAGCTCTTGTCTTCATGGACCTTACCGTGTTCATCAGGAAAGCAGACCCTGAGACCAAACCTAGGTCAGGGCTGCGGTGGGCAGAGGGTGGCTTCCTGGAGTCCAGCGGATCCGGGACTAACTACCATCTCTGGTGTGTGCTGCAGGCCCCTTACCTAACCTCCCTGGACCTTAGCTTATTTACTTATAAAATGAGGATAATAATAGAACCTATAAAACTCTGGTCAGTGAGCTAGGATCTCGCAAGCTGTGCAGTGGGGCAAATAATAAAATAAACAAAAAAATTTCGCAGTTTCCTGGGAGTCCAGCGGTTAAAACTCCAAGCTCCCAATGCAGGGTGCATGGGTTCAAACCCTGGTCAGGGAATTAAGATACTGCATGCTGCACAGCGTGGCCGAAATAATAATAATAATACCCCAAAGCAGTGAGTGGCCAGGATTAAAACACACAGTCTAGGTCAAACGACTAGCCTGGGAGCAGCTTGTAGTGGCTGTTCTGTGATGTGTGACTGTAAATATTACTGATACTGACCAATATGGACTGAGTGCTCACTGCAGGTCGGGCCTGGGGAGGTTTATTAGCTAAACCTCAATGCTCATAAAAGCCCCATGAAGCAGGCACTATCATCACCCCAATGCGCAGAGGAAGGGAGAGAGAATAGGTGACTTTCCAAGGCTGGGGAGTAACCCAGGCAGCCTGCTCCCAGGGCTTGAAGGAAGCTCCAGCTCTCTGTCAGCAGAGGTTGGCCGGCCTGCTGGTCTACCCTGGCTCTGGAAGGAGAGGGAGGACCCCCGCCCGGGAGGTCCACAGTCCCTACCTGCAGCACGTGCTCCCTGCTGCCCGTGCTGGACGAGACCTGGTACTTGCTGGAGCTGCTGAGGTCCCCTTTGGAGCAGTGCCAGCGCACCCTGGGCCTGGGCTCCCCGCAGACCACAGCCCGGAAGGTGGCCGTCTTCCCTGCAACCGGAAGAGGCGGGCGGGCAGTTTGACGGGTTAGGGGAGGACAGACGGGGATTTTAATGCATGTTCTCTGTGTTGCTCTGGGCACTTCAGCTGCCCATTCCAAGAGGGGTGCCTGCCCTTGGTCCTGGGGACCCGAGGTCCCCAGGCAGGAGGGCAGTTTCAGGCGCCCCAATGATGTCCTCTCCCTGTCTGTGTGTGCCCCTGAGGGACAGGGCGGGGCGGGGGCCTGGGACAGGCCGGAGGCTGGGAAGGGGGAGTCCTCTGTGGGTCCCGTGTCCACTCTCTGGCGGGGGGGGCCGCGAGCGACCTCGGAAAAGTCTGGTGGTGGTGCTCCAAGGGTCCGGTCCTGAGACCCAGGATTCCAGCCTCAGGAAAGAGCCCAGCTCTGTCCCTGCCTGGAAGCCGGTGGGGCTGGGGGTGCTGCCCACCCTCAGGCCCCCAGCCCCGCGGGGACTGTCTCAGCAGAGAACAGTTTGGAGTAAAGATGCGAGTCCTCCACCCCTGCTGAGAGACGCAGTTTCTCAGTTTCTCGTGACAGTGTTGTGGAGATGTAGTCAGATCCAATGGGGGAGGTGTGTTATTTTCCTTAGGCCAGAACGAGGGGCTCTGAAGCCCGCTGCGGGCCGTGCTGGGGAAAGGTGCCCGCTCACCCCTCCCCACGGCCCGTTCCCTCTGCTTCCCGGCTCTGTTCTCTGCGGCCTGTGGGCCCCGGGGCTGCTGTGGGGCGGCCCCATTTCACTCCGTTTCGAGAGTGTCTCTGCAGAGCCGCTTGTGGGCCGGGAGAGGGAGGGTCCCAGGGCCGCCTCGTGAGTCTCTGCTCCGTGCTCACCAGAAGCCTGTCTGGGGTAGGCCCGCACCCCTTTACCTCCCTGCTCCTCAGGCCCCGTGCCCTGTGGGGACCGGCACCCCCAGGTGTAGGGTGAAGTGGCAGACACAGGGGTTGGGGCTGGGCTGGAGCAGGCCTGGGGTCCCCCATCCCCTCCAGTCCCCTCCCGGGCCTCACCCTCCTGCAGCGCCAAGGCGATGGGCCTCTGCACGAAGTCAGGCGTGCTGCAGCCTTTGGGCACATCGTCCACCAGCTGCCAGATGCTCACGCCCGGCGTGGAGGACTTCTTGAGGGATTTCCCTGGAGGAGGTGGCGGAAAGAGAGGTGGGCCTCAGCTTAGACCTGTCGCTGGAGGGGCAGGGGCCCCCCCAACTGTGCCCCCCACGGTTGGGCAGGGCTGGCTCCTCAGCTCCTCTGGGGACAAGGGCTTTGGGGCTTTCTAACGAGTGTGGTGGTGGTCTTCCCGCGTATGATTGCCGCCCTGGGGGAGTGGGCATGGGTGCCCTGGGGAGACCCCGGGATGGTCCCGGGAGAGGGGGGTGGGGAAGGGAGAGTGGAAAAGGGCTCCTGGTGGGAATTGGGGCCCAAAGGGGGCTCTGCACCCCGGATTCAGGAAAACAAGTTCAAACCCAAATCCGGAACTAACAAGGCACAGGCTCTTTGCCCTGCCCCCCTCCCTCTCCTGGTGGGTGCCACGTGGGGTGAGCAGAGTGGAGGGGGCACTTCTCCCACCTGCCATGGTTCCAGCTCCTCTTCGGCGCTTACTGATCTGAGAATAGAAGGTGGGGTTGCTGAGAAAGGTCCAAGCTGGTCACCCTGTCCTCCCATACTTCGGCACCCCGCCTGGCCGGGAGCTCCTCTCCCCCACCCGCTCGGCCAGCATGGCCCACCTCCCGGAGACCAGGGAGGGTAGGGCACTGCCCGCGTGGAATCTCATCCAGGGAAAGGAAATCGTGGATGAGCTACAAGCTGTGCTGGAGGTCTGGCCTGCTGGTGGGGCCCCAGGCCCAGAGGACGCTCAGAGGGCGGCACACGGCCATCCCCAAGTCAGGAAAGCAAACTCCAGACCTCAGGGTCTCCCAGCTGTTCCCTACCTGGCCCCTTGACTGGGGATGAGAACTCTCCAGCGGCATCCCTTGGGACTGCGGGCCCCTCCACCAGCCCCGAGGGTCTCGAGCAGGGCCCGCAGCCCTCCAGCTCCCATCCCACCCAATCTGGAATCCAGATCGCCGGGCCTGTGGGCAAGGATCCCTGGGGTGCCCGTAAGGTCTTCTAGCCTGGGACATCTGGATCTCCATAAATCCATCCACCTCCTCCAAAGCCAGTGAGTTATAATGTCAGGTGAGCAAGAGTGCCTCCCAGACCCCCTCCAACACCAGCAGCACCCCTCTGACTCTCGCCATCCATTGAGGCTGACGGGGCAGGCCGCCAGGAGAGGGCAGGGGGCCTGGGGCTGGGCTGGACGGAGAGCAGTAAGGAGAGCCGAGAGTCGAGCAGGAAGGGGGTGTCTTGGAAGAACTTCCCAGCAGTCCCACCCCTGGTGCGGTTGGCCCGTGGCCAAGGGTTCCATTTTGGAGATTCCATTTCCTGCCCAAAGAGCCCTCAGTATAGAGTCACATGACAGGGCACAGTCCGTCCTCCAAGCGAGGAGCCTCCGTTTCACAACTGCCCACCCGCTGGCACCCCGGCCCCGGGGCGTCCCCCCCAGCCCGGCCACTGCCCCACCGCGCTGGAATGCCGCACTGCGCCAGCCGCGTTCTGGGGCGGTCACGGGTCACAGCCGCCGGTCCGCGGGGAGTCGCCCAGCAGGCGAGGGGGACGGTGGGGAACCCAGCTGGCCGTGGCGGGGGTGAGGGTGGGGGGCTCCGTCCCACCCATGCCCAGGACCACCACCCCGAGCCTGCCCACCGCCTCCACCCTGGCTCAGCCAGCGCGGACGTCTTAGTCAGCATCTTCACCCTGTGTCTCCATCACCCTCGAGCGGCTCTGGGTTACTTACTCAGCCGTTCGTCACACGCCAAGAAGCATAATCCTCCCGCGTCTGTTCCTCCAGCCTCCCACCTCCAGACCCCAGCTGAGACAGGAGAGCGGCTGAGCCCCCATGGGGACCCTGGGGCCCACTCTGACCAGCTTGCCCTCCTGACCTCGGCCTTTTCAGGAGTAAGCCAGATCCGGGACAAGGTCAAAAGCGAAGGGCGAGAGATCCGTTTGGTTGGAGACCAGAGGGTCGTGGTCCTCATGGAGAGGACGAGGCATTGGGGAGGAGACACTCTGCTCCAAGCTCTCTCCCACTTTGGAGAATTTTAACTCTGCACCAAACAGCAGCTTGAGTCCCTGCAAATGTCTCCCGGTCTCCCCCAGGCCCTCAGCCCTCCGCCCCCACCCCACCAGCTTCATCCAGCCCTCCCGCTTCCTGCTGCCTCCAGCTTCTCAATGCGTAGGAGTCAGGGCAGGGAGAGACACCCGGGGCCCTTCTCCCTGTTTGACCATGTTATTAATCAAGATGTGCCGAGCTCCAGACCGGAGGTCCTTATTCTGGACAGCTGCTCAGAGTATTTAAGCTGGTCGGCGTTGCCAGCTGAGCAGCGCCGGGAGAGTCTGAGCCTGGAGCAGAGCTGCCCAACAGACTCGCCGCAGCTCCGTCCTCCAAGTGTCCCCAGCCGTCGGAGGGGAGGTACCGCCCAGGGGGCTCCTGGGTTCCTGCCCCCTGCCTGCCCTTCCTGAGCAGAGAAGGACAATGGGATCCCAGCCTCGCCCTCTCTGCCCCTGCCCCGGTGGGCAGCCAGGTGTGCAGGGCCCACTGACCTGGGTGCACAGCCGGCCTCCGGCCTCCGGGCCGCTCCCGCCTCCCTGCGGCCAGCTGCTGCCGGAGGCTCTGAATGGACTGCCGGTGGCCTGGTGGCGCCGGGACAGATGTAGGTCACGGCGGACTCCTGCCGCCCCCGCCCCTCCCACTCAGCCCGCCTCCCTCCTCCTCCTCCTCCAGCCTGGGCTTGGCAGGGCAAGGCCCCCCGGGGTTCCCGCCCTCGCCTCCCGGGAGGTCAGAGATGGAAGGGTCCTGTGACAGGGACTCATCCAACTCCTCGCAGAGCATTAAGCTCCCAGATTGGCTCAGTCAAGCCCGCCCTGCGCAGCCTTGTTTATAAGATCCTCTTAGCGGGTGCCTTCGCATCATCCAGAGCCTTAATTTTTCCACTAAGCTGACCCTGGGGACCCTTGACACCATAAGTCACACAGACACCCAAAGCCACTGCCCTCTTGGGAATCGGCATCTGAAGTGGCACCAAGCAAAGCCAGCCCTGGGGAGCAAGTCTCAGCCCCGACATATCAGAGGGCGCAACCTCTGAGGGGGCCAGGGGCAGGGCAAAATCTCGGGAGTCTACAGCCAGGAGGCCTCCCAGGAGGTGGTGAGCTTCCTGAGGTGGGAAAGCTGGCCCCTCCAGCCGGGCTGGGGGCTGAAGCGGGCAGGCCAGACACCTGGGTGTTAGGACATGCGGATGGAAGGTGGGAATCGGGGTGCGGGGCTGGTAATAGGTTTCCTTTAGGATGGGGGGGCAGGCGGGCCCAGAAGGAGCCGGGGCACAGAGCCACCCCGTCTGCTTGGGGACAACACCCGCTCACTCCTTCAGGACAGGGAACTGGTTTGTCTCCTCTGGTAAGCAAGGCTTGGTCGCAGATCCAGACACAGTGGAAGGCAAAGGGGCCAAGTTTCCTCTCAGGGGAGGGCACGGTGGCTACACACACCCCGGCACATTGCGGACCCGGGGCTCGCTCGTGTGTGTACTCTGGGGGCAGGTGTCTGACCTCTCACACTCAGGGTGTGTGTGTGTGTGCATGGGTACATACACATGGGTTGTGTGTTTCCTGCCTGTTTCTAACTCTGGGTATCAGAAGCTGGTGCTTCATTTATTCAACAAATAGGTGTTGAATGCCCCATCCACCCCTGGGACCCTGGGTCTAGCGCTGTGGTGGGCTCTGGGGACACACAGGCGAGTGGAGACGAGTGCTCCTCCTGTGGGTCTAACGGGCATACAGATGCTATCTAGCCAGTGACAAAGTGCCCTGCCTGCTCCCGAGGGACCCCGAGCAGGTGGGGAGCCAGGAAAGACCAGGGAGGTGGGAGTGGACAGGTGAGCTTTGGAAGCCGTGGCGAGACGTGATCTGCATCCTGGCAGGGGACAGGATCCGTTTGCAGTTTTCAAGCAGCCCGCCCTGCTGCAGGGCAGACAAGGGGCTGGAGGCAGCTGGAGTCAGAGGCAGGAGTCTGGCTCCCAGGAGGGGGTCCGGTCGCCCCACGTGCTCCGCCTCGTGGGGCCCTGCGGCCCTCCTCCAGGGGCTCCTGGGCTGCAGGGCTGCGCCGTCTGGGCTAGCGCGGTAGGTCACCGTCTCCCCGGCGCCCGAGGCAGCCCCCAGGCCTACTCAGGCCTGCTCAGGCCAGCCGGTCTGCTCCGTACCGGCTGCAGTTGAAGTGTCAGGACTCTGAGGAGTCAGGCCCGCGGCTCTCACGCGTCCTCTGCTCTCCGTCCTGCGCCCTGTGTCCTCTGTCAAAGGAGCATGATGTGCAGCCAAGTCGGCCACGCACACCGTGGAGGTGAGAGTCCCCTGCATCACCCGTCCGGGCAGGCAGTGGCGTGGGCCTCTGAGATGGCGCAGGGTGAGAAAAGCGTGCAAACGAGGTCGCTGAGCCCTCAGCCCAGCCTTCCACAGTATTCGCTGGCCACCACACACGCTGACATCGGTGTTCTGACTGTCCTCCAGGACCCTTCCCAGCGAGCCAGGGAAATCTCACACCCTCCCCGGGCACGGCCTTCCTGGCCCTCCTGAGGGATGGAGGCTCAGGCCTCCAGGGCCCTTGATTAGCGGAAGGCTCCCCCCAGCCCCAGAAGCGCTCTGGGCGGGGGCCGTGTTGTTCTTTCTCCCTCAGTGACTCTGGGTGAAGACGCGGTCCATCTTACTATCGCTCTCCTGTCCCCACGGGATGCAGAGTTCAGGGCCCCACGGGACCCCTCTTGCTCCCCATGGCTTGGGGCGAGTGCGATGATCTCCGGAACCTTCTGGAGTCCTGTGACCTGCTTCCCGAGTGGGTTCCCAGGGTTCTCCATGGATCTGGAGTCCAGGTGACTTCCTCTGATGCAGGGGAGCACTTGAACTCAGAGGCCAGGGCCTCTGTGCCAGCTGGGTTAGGACCATCTCTCTACTGGCCTGGGGTGCAAGCGAATGTGCTGGACAGGCTTCTGACTGAAGACCTGTACACATGTGACCGCGTACACGTATCACAGTGACACCAGAAGACGGGACTCTGCAGAAAGGAAAGGCCACACGCAGCCCTGCGAAGACAGCCCCAGGATCCGGGCCATGGATGGGCTGGGGTCGGACCCAGGGCTCCACTCTACTGTTCCATCCCCGGGGAGGCACAGCTGAGAGCTCAAGGGCGCACAACCCTGCCCCCACCTCCCTCCAGCCCCCAGCTGCTCTCCGGACCCATCCATACCCACCCCCAGCACGCAGCTGTCTGTGCCCCCCCAACCCCCCCCAGCTCCAGCCCCCCACCGGTCAGGCTCAGTTCACGTCTTTCTCACCTCCTGCTTGTGACAAAACCCTGTGGCCTCCCAGGAATGAAGCCCTCGGCCCCGAGGACAATTTCATGCTTAAAAGGCAGATTTCAGCTTCGGAGTCGCGAGCCTGGGCCCAGGCTCTCATGCGAAAGGGCCTGCAGACAAGAGCAGGCGGGCAGAGCCCCTGCTCTGGCTTCTGGGCCTCAGCGCGCCCTGTCTCCTGGGGCAGGTGGGGCCTCCCAGGGCTCGGGGCCAGACAGAACCTTCCAGAGCCTTCAGCAGGAGCGAGACGAGCTCCCTGCCGGTGGGACACTTGAGTCTTTGACGGCTGGATCTGCACCGTCTTTCTTTACGTGAACACAGCCGACACACAATAGCTACTCAGAGCCTCTCCTGGGTCCGGCATTTGCTCCATCATGAAACTCTCCCCGCGACGAGCCAGCTTTCTCCAGAGTCATCCCTGTCCTGTTTGCTGGGTGCCTTGTGTTTTCTGGCCCTGCCGCTTGCTTCTTTATAGCTGGAGATAGAACCCCTTAATGCCCTTCCTCTGTCCCCCACCCGCACCCCCATCACCCGTCTGCTCTCTGTGTCCCCTGGGGCTCTAACCCGACTCATCCCTGTTCAGAGATGCACTGAGATGCAGGGGAGGGCGACCCGCCTCGAGGCAGCCGATGAACGGCCGGGGTGGCCTCCGATATCAGGGGAGGGAAGTCCCCGATGACCAGCCCAGACAGCGGCTCCGTGGAGGCGGCCGTCGGGTCAGCAGTGGGAGGGTGACTGGCTCCTGCTCACAGACGCACGTCCACTCCACACGTGAGCCTGCATGTCGCCCAGCACGTCATGGGGCTGACTGCTCAGAGCACACACTCGCTGCCCCCAGCCGCTGCCGGGTGCTCACCTCGGAGCGACATCTGCCCTCATGACGGCCCCGGCGGTGGACGCACCGCATTGGCTCACGGAGAAGGCAGCCGGCCCGAGAGCCGTCGCCCAGGGGTCCCTCGAGCCACCGCTCATGAGTGATCCTGGCTGGGACAGCGAGGGTGGGCTGATCCCGTTACAGCTCAACCTCCTCCCCCTGACGTTCTGACTTTGAAAAATTAGGTAAAAGTCAACATTTTCAAATTAAAAATAATAATAATAAAGAAGTCAACATTTTCAGCCTCCAAGCTGTATCTTTGCTCACGAACCTCATTGAAAGGCACACCAGGGTGTCTCAGAAGTTGAGAAGGGCCCACCTGTTGGCGATTTTTGAGCCTTCTGGTATCTTTTCAAGGAAGAAATGATAAAGCAGGGCTAAAACATGAGTGGCAACCTGGAACTGTCATAGCGTTGTTAACCGGCTGTGTGTTAGTTTGCCAGTTGTGTCCGACCTTTTGTGACCCCATGGGGTCCTCTGTGGGATTTTCCCAGCAAGAGCACTGGAGTGGGCTGCCATTTCCTCCTCCAGGGAATCTTCCTCACTCAGGAACTGAACTCGTGTCTTCTCTGTCTCCCTCACTGCAGGCAGATTCTTTACCATTGAGCCAACAGAGAAATCCCATTAATTAGCTATACCTCAATACAAACTTAAAAATATATAAAATATGAGCAGCACATTTTAAATATTTGCATTCGAGCACTCAACACCTGTAGCCCAGAGACACACATGCCAGGCACTGTCGTGGCTCCGACCGAAGACGACCACCGGCGATGAGCGGCTGATCCTCGGTGCCCTGCCAGCCGTGCAGCGGGTGTGAACACCATCTTTGCGTGTGGATGCACGACGTGTCCTCGTCTCTCGCTCCCATCGATGTTTCCCCTGACCACAGCAATGACCCACTCGAGACCGTGGGGGCCCTGCGCCGGGAGCCTGGAGGCCGCCCAGCTCAGTCTCCTGACTCCCTGACCACAGCAATGACCCACTCGAGACCGTGGGGGCGCTGCGCTGGGAGCCTGGAGGCCGCCCAGCTCAGTCTCCTGACTCCCTGACCACAGCAATGACCCACTCGAGACCGTGGGGGCGCTGCGCTGGGAGCCTGGAGGCCGCCCAGCTCAGTCTCCTGACTCCCTGACCACAGCAATGACCCACTCGAGACCGTGGGGGCGCTGCGCTGGGAGCCTGGAGGCCGCCCAGCTCAGTCTCCTGACTCCCTGACCACAGCAATGACCCACTCGAGACCGTGGGGGCGCTGCGCTGGGAGCCTGGAGGCCGCCCAGCTCAGTCTCCTGACTCCCTGACCACAGCAATGACCCACTCGAGACCGTGGGGGCGCTGCGCTGGGAGCCTGGAGGCCGCCCAGCTCAGTCTCCTGACTCCCTGACCACAGCAATGACCCACTCGAGACCGTGGGGGCGCTGCGCTGGGAGCCTGGAGGCCGCCCAGCTCAGTCTCCTGACTCCCTGACCACAGCAATGACCCACTCGAGACCGTGGGGGCGCTGCGCTGGGAGCCTGGAGGCCGCCCAGCTCAGTCTCCTGACTCCCTGACCACAGCAATGACCCACTCGAGACCGTGGGGGCGCTGCGCTGGGAGCCTGGAGGCCGCCCAGCTCAGTCTCCTGACTCCCTGACCACAGCAATGACCCACTCGAGACCGTGGGGGCGCTGCGCTGGGAGCCTGGAGGCCGCCCAGCTCAGTCTCCTGACTCCCTGACCACAGCAATGACCCACTCGAGACCGTGGGGGCGCTGCGCTGGGAGCCTGGAGGCCGCCCAGCTCAGTCTCCTGACTTCCAACCCCCCCCAGCTCCAGCCCCCCACCGGTCAGGCTCAGTTCACGTCTTTCTCACCTCCTGCTTGTGACAAAACCCTGTGGCCTCCCAGGAATGAAGCCCTCGGCCCCGAGGACAATTTCATGCTTAAAAGGCAGATTTCAGCTTCGGAGTCGCGAGCCTGGGCCCAGGCTCTCATGCGAAAGGGCCTGCAGACAAGAGCAGGCGGGCAGAGCCCCTGCTCTGGCTTCTGGGCCTCAGCGCGCCCTGTCTCCTGGGGCAGGTGGGGCCTCCCAGGGCTCGGGGCCAGACAGAACCTTCCAGAGCCTTCAGCAGGAGCGAGACGAGCTCCCTGCCGGTGGGACACTTGAGTCTTTGACGGCTGGATCTGCACCGTCTTTCTTTACGTGAACACAGCCGACACACAATAGCTACTCAGAGCCTCTCCTGGGTCCGGCATTTGCTCCATCATGAAACTCTCCCCGCGACGAGCCAGCTTTCTCCAGAGTCATCCCTGTCCTGTTTGCTGGGTGCCTTGTGTTTTCTGGCCCTGCCGCTTGCTTCTTTATAGCTGGAGATAGAACCCCTTAATGCCCTTCCTCTGTCCCCCACCCGCACCCCCATCACCCGTCTGCTCTCTGTGTCCCCTGGGGCTCTAACCCGACTCATCCCTGTTCAGAGATGCACTGAGATGCAGGGGAGGGCGACCCGCCTCGAGGCAGCCGATGAACGGCCGGGGTGGCCTCCGATATCAGGGGAGGGAAGTCCCCGATGACCAGCCCAGACAGCGGCTCCGTGGAGGCGGCCGTCGGGTCAGCAGTGGGAGGGTGACTGGCTCCTGCTCACAGACGCACGTCCACTCCACACGTGAGCCTGCATGTCGCCCAGCACGTCATGGGGCTGACTGCTCAGAGCACACACTCGCTGCCCCCAGCCGCTGCCGGGTGCTCACCTCGGAGCGACATCTGCCCTCATGACGGCCCCGGCGGTGGACGCACCGCATTGGCTCACGGAGAAGGCAGCCGGCCCGAGAGCCGTCGCCCAGGGGTCCCTCGAGCCACCGCTCATGAGTGATCCTGGCTGGGACAGCGAGGGTGGGCTGATCCCGTTACAGCTCAACCTCCTCCCCCTGACGTTCTGACTTTGAAAAATTAGGTAAAAGTCAACATTTTCAAATTAAAAATAATAATAATAAAGAAGTCAACATTTTCAGCCTCCAAGCTGTATCTTTGCTCACGAACCTCATTGAAAGGCACACCAGGGTGTCTCAGAAGTTGAGAAGGGCCCACCTGTTGGCGATTTTTGAGCCTTCTGGTATCTTTTCAAGGAAGAAATGATAAAGCAGGGCTAAAACATGAGTGGCAACCTGGAACTGTCATAGCGTTGTTAACCGGCTGTGTGTTAGTTTGCCAGTTGTGTCCGACCTTTTGTGACCCCATGGGGTCCTCTGTGGGATTTTCCCAGCAAGAGCACTGGAGTGGGCTGCCATTTCCTCCTCCAGGGAATCTTCCTCACTCAGGAACTGAACTCGTGTCTTCTCTGTCTCCCTCACTGCAGGCAGATTCTTTACCATTGAGCCAACAGAGAAATCCCATTAATTAGCTATACCTCAATACAAACTTAAAAATATATAAAATATGAGCAGCACATTTTAAATATTTGCATTCGAGCACTCAACACCTGTAGCCCAGAGACACACATGCCAGGCACTGTCGTGGCTCCGACCGAAGACGACCACCGGCGATGAGCGGCTGATCCTCGGTGCCCTGCCAGCCGTGCAGCGGGTGTGAACACCATCTTTGCGTGTGGATGCACGACGTGTCCTCGTCTCTCGCTCCCATCGATGTTTCCCCTGACCACAGCAATGACCCACTCGAGACCGTGGGGGCCCTGCGCCGGGAGCCTGGAGGCCGCCCAGCTCAGTCTCCTGACTCCCTGACCACAGCAATGACCCACTCGAGACCGTGGGGGCGCTGCGCTGGGAGCCTGGAGGCCGCCCAGCTCAGTCTCCTGACTCCCTGACCACAGCAATGACCCACTCGAGACCGTGGGGGCGCTGCGCTGGGAGCCTGGAGGCCGCCCAGCTCAGTCTCCTGACTCCCTGACCACAGCAATGACCCACTCGAGACCGTGGGGGCGCTGCGCTGGGAGCCTGGAGGCCGCCCAGCTCAGTCTCCTGACTCCCTGACCACAGCAATGACCCACTCGAGACCGTGGGGGCGCTGCGCTGGGAGCCTGGAGGCCGCCCAGCTCAGTCTCCTGACTCCCTGACCACAGCAATGACCCACTCGAGACCGTGGGGGCGCTGCGCTGGGAGCCTGGAGGCCGCCCAGCTCAGTCTCCTGACTCCCTGACCACAGCAATGACCCACTCGAGACCGTGGGGGCGCTGCGCTGGGAGCCTGGAGGCCGCCCAGCTCAGTCTCCTGACTCCCTGACCACAGCAATGACCCACTCGAGACCGTGGGGGCGCTGCGCTGGGAGCCTGGAGGCCGCCCAGCTCAGTCTCCTGACTCCCTGACCACAGCAATGACCCACTCGAGACCGTGGGGGCGCTGCGCTGGGAGCCTGGAGGCCGCCCAGCTCAGTCTCCTGACTCCCTGACCACAGCAATGACCCACTCGAGACCGTGGGGGCGCTGCGCTGGGAGCCTGGAGGCCGCCCAGCTCAGTCTCCTGACTCCCTGACCACAGCAATGACCCACTCGAGACCGTGGGGGCGCTGCGCTGGGAGCCTGGAGGCCGCCCAGCTCAGTCTCCTGACTCCCTGACCACAGCAATGACCCACTCGAGACCGTGGGGGCGCTGCGCTGGGAGCCTGGAGGCCGCCCAGCTCAGTCTCCTGACTTAGACACTGGGGGCCCTTGGAGCCCCGAGCCGTGCAGAAGCCTGTTTGCCCTGAATCTGAGCTCGTGGAGGTGGCCGAGCTTTCTCCACCCACCGTCACCCTCCCCCACTCCCGACCCCACATGCTTGTCGGCTCCAGCTCGGGCATGCCGGCCTCTCGACCCCCACGTTCACCCTCCCTCCTGTCCACAGGACGACCCGCCCGCCCTCCTGTGACCCCCACGTGGAGTGTCCTGTCCCTGTGGCCCCAGGGGCTCGCCTGTGCTCCTGTCTCAGGCCTGTCTCCCTCTGAGCCAGGGGACCCGGGGCCCATGATGGCTGCCCCTGCCCCGCGCCCAGGTGGTTTCTCCCGCACACACAGCCCCCGGGCTGGCGGGTGGTCAGAAGCCTCTCTACTCTGTGCCTTGCCCGCCCTGCAAAGATGTGTCCCCTCTGGGCAAAGGAGAGTTCCGCCTGTCCTGGGGGAGCCTCTGGGCTGGAAGGGCCTGCTCCAGCAGGCCCACCCCCGCCGGCAATCGTAGTGATTTCTGCGCCTGCCAGGAAGCTGGTATTTGTTTTGGAGTGGGTGAGGAGCCGCGAGAGGTTGCCAGGCAGAGAAGTGACAGGGCTGTGTTTTAGGAAGACCTCTTGGGTGTCAAGTGTTGGCTAAATTGAGTGGAGAAACGCTGAAGTCAGGACCTGTCTCCGCAGTAGACTGGCACTCCCAGGGGAGGGGTTGTGTCTCCCACATCAGCCTAGGGCTTCCAAGGATGGGGATGGAGACCCCCACCCCTATGCCTAAGCCCGAGACACCCCCAGGGAGAGCTTGATGCTGTGGGCTGCTTGACCCGAGGGAAATCGAGGCCCAGTGGGGCCACAGCTGCCCCCAGACCCCCACGCCCACTGCCCAGCTGGGGCCAGGACCCCTGGAGGGGACAGTCTGAGGCCGCCCTGCCTCCGGTCCCGAGGGCAGCAGGGCTGCTTCCCGAGATCGGCTGTGCTCCGTCTGGCACCAGCTCCCCGAGTTCCCAGCAGCCCCGCCGCATGCAGCTGGTGCTAAAGATCAGGCTGAAACCCCATCCCCGGCCGGCGGCGTGGCCTGGGGGCGCCGTGCCCAAGCAGGGCTCCATGGGTAGGGTCCAGCCCAGGGCTGGGCAGGAAGCTAGGCTGCAGCCAGCTGGGGACTCGGGTCCTCGGGGGCCCAGCCGTGGAGGAGACGTGGCTGTCAACGCCCTGCCGAGAGACCCACAAACGAGACCCCCCAGGGGCCCAGAGCGGAGACCGCCTGCCCTGGGTGGGGGCGGCTTCTTCCTGACGGCACCGTCTCCCCTTCCTCCTCAGAGAGTGCCCGTCCAACCGGGAGGCTTCAGTTGCACGGCCAGGCCGCAGGAAACGGCGCCTCTCGCTGCCCCAGGCGGCACTGGCAGCCACAGCAGGGGTGGGGACCCGCAGGTTCTGAGCCTCCACAGCGGGCGGCTGGGCGGCCTGGGTCCCGTGGTGCCACTAGTCACCGCGCCTGCCTTTCCGGTTCCCCCCGGGGCGGTGGGCAGCCTCTGCCCGCCTCCTCCTCCGACTGTCCAAGGCCACTCCGCTGTGCGATCCCGGTGTTTACTGGCCCTCTCCCCAGTTCGCAATGCAGCCCCCACCCCACTGGGAGAGACTGTCTTCTCTCCTAAGTTGAGAGTGTGCTTGGCCGTCACTGGTTGAGGGAATGACCACCTCCCGCCCCCACCCAGAGGGTATTCGGGGTGCAGACACTTCCGGTCACCACTGCTTGGCTTCAGGCGGGCACATGGGGACCGCCGGGAAGGATGACACCTGAAAGGCAGGGAAGCAGGAGCCGCATCTGTGCTCTGGGCAGGAGAACTGGGGGGAGGGGTGAGCCTCCGAATGGAGCGGGGCCGCTAGGCATCACACAGGTGCTTCAGCAGCAGCTGCTAGAAGAGCGCTTGGTCACAGCCTCCAAGTGGGGCCTGGAAGTTGGGGGGCAGGGCGTAGGATTAGTCAAGAGACCTTCCTTCCTCCACCCTCGCTGCATCGTCCCCAAGCCATCCACTCCCCTGATTCTGGGTGGAGAGGAAAGTGAAGCGAACGTGAACGTCGCTCAGCCGTGTCCCACTGTTTGCGACCCCACGGACTGTAGCCCGCCAGGCTCCTCTGTCCATGGGGTTCTCCAGGCCAGAATACTGGAGTGGGTAGCCGTCCCGTTCTCCAGCGGATCTTCCCAACCCAGGAACCGAAATGGGGGCTCCTGTATTGCAGGCGGATTCTTTACCAGCTGAGCCGCCGGGGACGCGCTGGGTGGAGAGTGAGGTTTGGTTAACATCCAAACACCCAGAGGGAAACAGTCTACAGGCAATCCCGTCTCCCTTTATTGATCAGGGGCTCAGCTCCCCAACCCGAATCAGACGTGCAAAGTGTTGGAACTCCAGCAAAGAGCTGAATGTTCTCAAACACAGATACTAGACCAGCAGCACGCAGTAACCACCAAGTACAGGAGGACTCAGGTCACGACGTAAGGATGAGACTCGCACTTAACGAGGGCCGTCCAGTGAGACACAGGCACAGTCTGCAGACAGCGGAGGAGGCAGCCTGAGAGGCCTCGGTGCTTTAGACACACGTCACCTCCCTAACCTCCGCCAAATATTTCTACCGTAATTGGTCCCCATGCAGTTAACTTCTCAAACCTGGCTCCAAATAAATGCTTGATTTCTTTTCCAAAGCCTACAGTTCAAGATCCCAGGAGGTGTGGGCTGCTGTCAGAGTCCAGTTGATGATAGAGGGCTCAGGAGGACGCGACATGCTTGACCAGATGGTCCAGGGCCAGATGACCAAGGGCCCTGACCTCCTATCAGGTGTATCCTGGGCTCTTGCGGGCTTGGGGCCCTCTAAGCCCACAGCTATCCTGTGAGGGGCTCCTGCGGCCACGAGACGCTAGGGCTGGGGAGCCCTGATGACTCAGCCACACAACTGGGAAGGCAGCCAGGTGGATATGCCTCTTTGCCTATCAATTTATAAAATGAGAGACCCAGGTCTGCTCGCCTGCAAGCCTGTCCAGCACCCCCTACAGAGCTTCCTCCTCGGAACCAGAAAAGACAAGAAAAGAAAGAAAGCGAGGAAGGAGACAGAAGAGAGAGAGAGGATCCCTACCCCCATAAAACAAGGAGAATTCCAGCAGAGCAAGAATCCGGTGCCAGTCACGGCGGAAGGTGACTGAGCCTTTGGTTTGCTGGCTCAGTGACACTTTGATGCTGTTCCTTCCAAACACCCAGCCAGCACCCACAAGTGATTTCAGGACCCAGAGGTGCACCTTCCCCTAGGTCCTCACTTCCTCTTCCTAAAACCCTCACGCCTCCCACCGTCCTTGCAGAGAATTCTGGAGAATGCCCCCAGGCCGCCCCTGGGCTCCCCACCGACCACATCCGGGGAGGGGGCACCTGCCAGCCTAGGCCCTTGGATGCCTGCCCCGGGGAGATTGACAGCGGCCGGCTGGGTCTCACTAATGCCCACGGCGGAAAAGGAATTTACTGCCTGGTGACGGGTTTGTGCTCCTGGAGGCGCGCATGATGGGGCCCCAGTGTGCTGGCTCCAGGGACCGGGAGCCTGACCACCTGAGGCCCAGTCGCGTCCCAGCCTGGTACCGTCCACCCTGGAGGAAGTAGCCCTGGGCCCATGTATGGCCCTCTTGTATGGGCGTGATCTGAACCATGTGGTGGGACACGGTGCCTGGAGCTCGTGGGTCCCTCAGGGGCCTGTAGGCTTTCCTCTGTTCCCCAGCGATGGTTCTGCTGATGATACAGTGAAGGCCAACGTCCTCTGAGACTGGCCTGGACTTACCTGTCTGCAGAGGCTGGGGGCAGATGTGAGCTCAGGCCTCCTGGGGCCAGAAGGCTTTATTTACAATTTAATACTCTTACTTTTTTGACGGGAATACACCACCCATCGTACTCGTAAGTTTCCTTCTTTTTACAGTGGAGGACCGACAGACTCTAGCCAATTTTTACTGGCGTCCGATTTTTCTGGTTCGGGTGGTACACCCGACAACAACGCCAACAAGTCAACAATTCAACGCAGACTGAGAAGTGCTGGGTACCGGATGTCGTGCGGTCCGAAGGGACAGGAAGTGGTAGAGGACCTCAAACGAGTTTGAGTACGGGTATCTCAGTCACTACGGTAGTCTGGTAGAGTAGGAGACAACGAGGGAAGAGGACGGAAGTCAGAAAGGGTCGTAGTCCCAGAAGAAGTCACTCAGTCGAGAAACGTAGTCGACCGGTTTATAACCTCGAAGTCGAAGTCGTAGTCAGGAAGGTCGCTCATAAATCCCAACTAAAGGAAATCCCAACTGACTGACAAACTAGAGGAACAACAGGTTCCCTGAGACTTCTCAGAAGAGGTCGTGATGTTAAGGCTTCGTAGTTAAGAGACCGTGAATCGGAGGAAATACCGGGTTATTCGACCCGTCTCTATTTTAGGTCCCCTTAAACCACCACCTTCACTTGTCGGTTACTGGAATAATGGACCAGTTGTGATCACCTGTAAACACTAGAAGATCTTCTTTACTACCCCAGATGGGGTCCTAAATTAAGATACCTATTACGACTACATTAAAGGATCAGTGTATTCGTATCGGACTAGAGTTTGAATAAACAAATATCCAACGTGTCGTCCACCCTGAGTCAAGGGGTTGGTCCCTAACTTGGACCCAGGTGTCGTCACGCTGACGCTCAGGATTGGTGACGTGGCGACCCCCTAAGAGATTTGCATAACTTGTAGACATAAGAGTAACCATTTTCTCCTACTATGATAAGAGTCACCTTTCCCACACTTGAGAACTTAGTCTACCTGAGCCCAAATTTATGGTGAAAATGTTGGACCTCCGACACTCGACCTCACCGACCCTGTCTCCCTTCGTCTCCCTTAAAACAGTCGGTCCGTCTCCCAGTAGTTAGTGGTCCCGGCGCCTGGCACCACTACTCACCGGAGCATGAGACTTATTCTGTCGTTCGACGACGCCACAGGACTCGCGTCCCTAGTACTCTAGACTGTACTCGATCATCAAAAATTATAAGTAAATAGATAAAATAATAAAGGCCGTGCTGGGTCTTCGTTGCTGTGGGCGGGTTTTCTCCAGGTGTGGCGAGCAGGGGCTCCTCTCCAGGTGCAGCGAGTGGGGGCTCCTCTCCAGGTGTGGCGAGCGGGGGCTCCTCTCCAGGTGTGGCAAGCGGAGGCTCAGGCTTCTCGCTGCAGTGGTGTCTCTTGCTGCCGAGCACGGGCTCTTCACACATGGGCTCAGTAACTGGGGTGCACAGGTTTAGTCGCCCCACAGCATGAGGAATCTTCCCGGACCAGGGACCGAACCCATGTCCATTGCATGGGCAGGTGGATTCTTAACCCCTGGACCACCAGGGAGGAGAAGGCAATGGCATCCCACTTCAGTACTCTTGCCTGGAAACTCCCATGGATGGAGGAGCCTGGTGGGCTGCAGTCTAACTTTTCACTTTCATGCATTGGAGAAGGAAATGGCAAGCCACTCCAGTGTTCTTGCCTGGAGAATCCAGAATCCCAGGGACGGCGGAGCCCAGTGGGCTGCCGCCTGTGGGGTCGCACAGAGTCGGACACAACTGAAGCTACTCAGCAGCAGGACCACCACGGAAGGCCCTGACGTGCGTTTCTAAAGGGCCCCTCTGGCTGCTGGAAGGGAAATGAGAGGGCATGCAGGGGAGCAGATGGCTTCCCGGGGAGCCGGGGTAAGGAAGCCCCGGCTGGTGTAGGAGACGCAAGAGACGCGGCTGCGATCCCTGGGTCGGGAAACCCGGAGCAGGAAATGGCAACCTTGTCCAGTGTCCTCGCCTGGGAAATCCCACGGACAGAGGAGTCCACGGGCCCGCAAAAGAGCCGGACACGCCTGAGCAGGCACACGCCGCAGGGGGAGGACATGAGCGGCCCTGCAGTCATTCCGAGAGAGGAGGTGCCCGGGACCACAGGGGAGAGAGAGCTGGCCAGGTTCTAGAAGCACCTGCAGGCAGGGCAATGACGGTCTGGACAGCCTGGCATTGAGTATCGGGGGTTACATCAGGTGTCGGTTCCCCTGGAACCGACAGAAGCGTGAGCCACTATCACCCATCGATGGAGCCCAGCTCAGCCATACTTGAAGAACGGTAAACCACGGCTGCAGCTGCGTGCCCCTGACCCCATGCCCTCCTGCACGCCCCTCCGCGTCACCCTAGAGGACTGAGGGTGGGACGGGGCTGCAGTCACAGTCGGAGGCCTGGAGGAGCCGTGATGGGGTGAGGGGCAGGGAGGGTGGGAGCAGGAAGCCTGAAAACACCAAGGCTGAAAGGGGAGCGGCGAGGGGAGGGCCCACAGGAGAGAGAAACAGGCCTCCAGGGATAATGGCCCTCGCCATTCCCCGGTGGTTCAGAGGTTAGGAATCTGCGCTTCAGCTGCAGGCGTCACAGGCTCGATCCCTGGTGGGGGACTAAGATCCCACGTGCTGTGTGGTGCGGTGCAGCCAAAAAGAAAAAGAAAAAGAGAAGGAAGGCAACAAGATGAGGACGGCTGACCTGACGCTAGCTCTAGGGCAGCCCGCCAGCCACGTGGCTCAGGGGACGGGGAGGGGGCTGCCCACACACCTGATGGAGGCACACACACCTTGGCGCCAGGAGGCTTAGCCTTCAGACGGAGGGCCCTGCCTGGGCCCGATCTGCAGAGAAGAGTCTCACACTGGTCAGCAAAGCTTCCTGCCCACCCGAAGCCCCCCGGCTGCCTTAAGCCCTGTTTGGATGTCCCTTAATCCTCCCTGAAGGGGGTCACTTTCTTTCTGTCAAGCACTATTCTTCGAAGCCTGCAAAGGCCCTCCTCTTCAGCCACACTGCCCCCTGCCCTCCCGTCCCCGCTGGTGCCATTCCAGCGTCGCACACATGCCAGCGGTCCTCTGCGAGCGGTCCCCTCTGTCCTTTGCACCCCCCAAGGAGAGGTGGCGCCATTGTCTCCCTCTGGCCATCCCCATTGCCCCGTCCTGGGTGCTGCCCGGGAGTTACTCAGCCTTGGGAGCCTGGCCAGGAGATGGGCCTTCAGGCAGAAACCTGAGCGGATGCAGCCGATCACATGTTCGCAGATGACCGCGAGGAGAGGGGAGGGTCGGGCCTGGTGGGCAGGATGGTGGCTGTGGCCGGCCCGGGGCTGCCGGGGAGCCAGGCCCAGCATCCTTCCCACGTGACCTACGGGCGGTGCCCTTGACGGCCGGTGAAGGTTTAATGGGTCTTAGCGCTGGTGTTTAATGAGCCAGCCAGGCTGTTAATTGCTTCGTCAGCTTTTCTGCCAAGGCCACTCTCTGGCGAGGACAGGAGGGGAGAGGCTGCGGAGTGGCCTGGAGTCGTGAAGGCAGGTGTCTGTGCGGCCGGGGAGGCCCCGAGGGCAGTCAGGCTCCTGCCTCCAGGGTCCCCAGAGTGAGGAGCAAAGCAGAGGCCAGGAGCAGGAAGAAATGATGTCTTTATCTGAGGTCTATTTTTGCCATTTTGCTCATCACCAAGGCCTGGCTGAGTTGGCAGGCAGGCTCTTCCCAGTTGCAGTTCCCCCCTACCCCCACCCAAAGGTCATCCCATCAAAGACACAGAACCCTGAAATCAAAAGAGGCAGCTGCTCCCAGTCGCAGGCCAGCGTCGTGGGGCTGTGACCCTGGGGGCCCTGGGGCTGTGATGATGGCCATGTTCTCTGGTCCCAACGAAGAGCTGACAGACATCATCAGACAGGCTCACCGGGAGGTGAGGAGAGGTGGGCTTGGAGGAGAGAAGCCTGGAGAACAGGGGGACCCTCTCTCCGTCTCCCTCCCCGCCTGCCCCTCCCCCCACCACGTGGAGCCATGCAGCCTCTCTGGACCTCAGCCCTGGTGGGACCACGACAGGGGAGGGGGCCAGGGACACAGCAGGAGCTGGACAGGGGCCAGGGAGAGTGGGCTGAGATTTCAGTTCAGATTCCCATGGGCTTTCGACCTGATTTTCTTCAACTTGCCTCCCAGGCTACCCAACTCTACAGCACCCATGTCCGCCCCTCCTGTCCACTGGGGACGTGGGTTAGCCTGACGCTGATTCTTGGGAGACAGTTACCGTGGCCAGCGGGGTGCTTCAGTGCCCCTGGGCTGGAAGCCTGGCCTCCGTGCCCCAGCCGGGAGGTGGGGGCTGAGGGTAAACAGCAGCAATGCGAAATCCTGACCCAGATACAACCAGAGCTGCTAACAACAGGTGAGCTCAGAAACCCCCTTTTAACAAGAAGACCCCTCCAACCACTCAGAGATAATGTTCACTCTCCGGACGGCTCCTTCACAGACACAGATGCCAAGTGTGACTCCATGCTGAGTCTGTGACTTTCAGTTCAGTTCACTCACTCAGTGTGTCCAACTCTTTGCGACCCCATGGACGACAGCACGCCAGGCTTCCCTGCCCATCACCAACTCCTGGAGTTTGCTCAAACTCATGTCTATCAAGTCAGTGATGCCATCCAACCATCTCATCCTCTGTCATCCCCTTCTCTCGCCTTCAATCTGTCCCAGCATCAGGGTCTTTTCCAGTGAGTCAGGTTTCTCACATTCGGTCCCATCACTTCATGGCAAACAGATGGGGAAACAATGGAAAAGTACAGGTGGCCAAAGTATTGGAGCTTCAGCTTCAGCATCAGTCCTTCCAGTGAATATTCAGGGTTGGTCTCCTTTAGGATGGACTGGCTGGATCTCCTTGCAGTCCAAGGGACTCTCAAGAGTCTTCTCCAGCACCACGGTTCAAATGCATCAGCTTTCTTTATGATCCAACTCTCACATCTATACATGACTACTGGAAAAACCATAGCTTTGACTAGATGGACCTTTCTTGGCAAAGTAATGCTTTTTAATATGCTGTCATATTAAAAAGTCTCTGCTTTTTAATATGCTGTCTAGGTTTGTCGTATCTTTTCTTCCAAGGAGCAAGCATCTTTTAATTTCACGGCTGCAGTCACCATCTGCAGTGATTTTGGAGCCCAAGAAAATAAAATCTGTCACTATTTCCATTGTTTCCCCATCTATTTGCCATGAAGTGATGGGACAGGATGCCATGATCTTCATTTTTTGAATGTTGAGCTTTAAGCCAACTTTTTCACTCTCCTCTTTCACTTTCACCAAGAGGCTCTTCACTTTCTGACATAAGGGTGGTGTCATCTGTGTATCTGAGGTTATTGGTACTTCTCCGGGCAGTCTTGATTCCAGCTGTGCTTCCTCCAGCCTGGCATTTTGCATGATGTCCTCTGCATGTAAGTTAAATAAGCATATAAGTTAAAAAATCTGTGACTTTAACCTCGGTTTTTCATTGCTTTTGTTATTATAATAATACACAATGACCTGCCTGGGGAGCTCTGCCCCTCTGTTGAAGAGATTAACACACCCTTTTTTTGATGTTGCCCATTCCTGGAGATATTTGAAAGATAGTGGTCTTTCTTTCCTCACCTCCTCCCTTTTTCTGTCCTATAAAAGAAACTGACATCCAAACCCCAACAAGATGGTTAATCTGAGACATTATTTGGCCATCTTCTCAGTCAGATCACTTTCTGACTAAAGTCACATTCCTTGCCTCAACACCTCATCTCTGTTAATTGGCCTGTCATGGCGCGAGCAGTTGGAGCTTGGACTCGGTAACACTACCACAAGCATACACAACACCCCACAAACAAACATCATGAAAAAACTGTAAACACACACAACCATCCCACAAGCATACACCACACCCACAGACACACACCGTGAAAACACTGTAAACACACACACCACAACCATCCCACAAGCATACACCACACCCACAGACACACACCATGAAAACATTGTAAACACACACAACCATCCCACAAGCATACACAACACCCACAGACACACACCGTGAACACACTGTAAACACACATATGACAAACACCCCACAAGCATGTACCATGAACACCCCACAGACACACACCATGAACACACTATAAACACACACACCACAAGCACACAGCACGAACACAGTGACTTCCCACTTGTGACCGTGTCACCCGCAAGCGGCACTCGCCAGGAGCATTTGCCAGTGACTGAACACCACAGCAGCGTTTGCCGTGGCTCAGACAGTAAAGCGTTGTCTGCAGCGCGGGAGACCTGGGTTCGATCCCTGGGTTGGGAAGAGTCCCTGGAGAAGGAAACGGCAACCCACTCCAGTACTCTTGCCTAGAAAACCCCATGGATGGAGGAGCTTGGTGCAGGCTACTGTCCATGGGTCGCAATGAGTCGGGCACAACTGAGTGATTTCACGTCCCTTCACTTCACTTCTGTGGAGGCTAAACGCCGGGCTGCTGCAGCTGCTGACCTCAAGGCCGCTGAGGGAGTCCGGGGCGGGCTGAGGCACTCTGTGCTCCAGGAATCTGGTGGGACAGGTCTCTACATAGCTAGATATTTTCAGGAACTGGTTTCCTGATCCCAATCCTTGTATCTCCTCATATCTAGAAAATCACTAAATCCCTTCAGGGCGGCATCAGCTCCGCCTGACTAGCGGCCCAAGAGCCTGGCCGCACTGAGCCGCCTCAGCGCAGCCTCGCCCGCTGCCTCCTCTGCCTCCCGGGCGCAGCCCTCGTTTTGCCGTGAATAGAACCTCACCCACAGCTCTCAGCTGGGCCTCTCTTCCAGCCCAGAGAGGGAGGCCGAGCGACAGGCGGGGCAGGCGCGCGAGGCCAGGCAAGCGGCGCCCTCCCCGGGGAGGCCGCCGAGGGCGGCCTCGGTCCAGACAGCCCGGCCCTGCGCTCAGGTGTCACCCCCTGAATCGAGCCGAAACGGAGACTGTCCCTGTCACCGCAGAGAGGACTGTGCACAGAGAAGGTGGGTGTCCCGGAGAGAGAACTGGGCGGAGCCTTCTTGACAGAAGAGAAGCCATTTTTGGCCTGAGCCACTTTGTGACCTGAGCCTGGACACAGTGCTTGTCCTTGAACAGGTCTTAGAACCAACAATCTCAAGGGAAAAAATGAACAACTGTTACCGGGCAAGAGCTGGAACCACAGCAATGATAATACATCTGTTGTGAAGTCAGTGGTGAAGATGAGCTTGAAGCTTGGCCACCAGATAGACAGGGACACACGAGAGGGGGCACTGACCTTTCCTGACCCTATGACTTCAATCAGCTAAAAGCCGGACTCTGTGTACCTCTGCCCCAATCACATGCTGACTTCTCCCCTTCATGAACATACCTGTGCCCTTAGCTTAAAACCCCCCGAGTCCTGCTGAGGAGACACCACTTTGGGAAAGATCCCAGTTTTCTCCTTACTTGTTATAAGAGAAATAATAATAACCCTTCCTTCTGATCTTTGGCTTGGTTGTGTCTTCTGGCTCAGCACTCACCAAGAGGCAAACCCAATTTTGGGGGGTAACCATTTACCCCAGACTGGGACTCGAGCCCATGTGCTGGAACGCAAACCCAGCCAAAACCCATGGTACCTGGTTTCAGGACCTAATGAAACTCAGGTTCTTGATGTCTCATCGCAGAAAGAATTCAATGTGAAACAAAGTGATAGGTAAGAAGCAGATTTATTCCAATTCAAAGAGAAGCACACTCCAGAGACAGAGTGCGGGCCGTGG
Source organism: Litocranius walleri (assembly GCA_006410535.1). Classification (NCBI taxonomy): domain Eukaryota; kingdom Metazoa; phylum Chordata; class Mammalia; order Artiodactyla; family Bovidae; genus Litocranius; species Litocranius walleri. The sequence goes on along the minus strand of SJYG01000624.1, from coordinate 467,981 downwards.
CAGAGGAGAGTGCAGCCCCGAAGCTTGGCGAGGTTACTTTTTACGGGCTGAGTAATTTCATATGCTGATGGGTGGGAGGGTTATTCCAACTATTTGGGGGAAGAGGTGGAGATTTCCAGGATCTGGGCCACCGCCCCCTCCTTGGTCTTTCAACAGTGCCTTGGAACTGTCAGGGCACCTCTGGGTGTGTCATTTCACTTGCTGATTGAGGATTAAGGTCTGGCCTTGTCTGCCACCTTGGTCTCGTTTGGTTCTGACTGGTTTATGTTGTGTCCTGCTTTCAGAAGTTGTGCCCTGCCCCTGTCCCTCCTGTTGCAGGGGACCTCTGCCCCCTCCAGCTTCTTGGACAGTTTAAAGAGGGTGTGGCACACACATTTATCCCCACAGTAGCTACGGGAATCTCTGCCTGCAACGTGGGTGAGACTCATGCATTCATCGCATCAGTATTTGTCCAGCAGCTGCTGTGTGCTGGGAGAGAGCTGGGGTCCTGCCTCCAGGGTTTTCAGTCTGACTCACATTCTAGCGGGAGATCCAGAAAGCATGCGATTATGAAGCAGGAGGGAAGGGGGCAGGGCTCAACTTCTGAAATAATGAACTAGCCCAAGGACACAACATAAACTGATTCGACCCAGTCAGTGCACACTCACTGTGACACACGGCAAGCTAAGTGACACACCCAGAGTCAGCGTGACTGTTCTGAGACTGACCGCCAAGTACCAAAAGGTGGAAGAATGTTTGCGCTTAGTCACTCATGTCCGACTCTGCGACCCCCTGAACTGTAGCCCGCCAGGACCCTCTCTCCGTGGGATTCTCCAAGCAAGAATACTGGACTGAGTGGGTGGTGGTCCAATTCCTGGAAATCCCACCCCTTCCCCAAAATATCTGGAACAGTCCTTCCACTCCTTAGTTTATGATATTACTCGGCCCATGAAAACTCACCACGCCAGATTCTGGAGCCTCTCACCTTCCCAGACGCCCCACACTCCGTCTCTACAGCGTGCGTCTACCTCTGACCTATCACTTTGTCTCTCACTGAATTCTTTCTGCCATGAGACAGCAAGAATCTGAGCTTCATGAGGTTCTGAGATCAGGTGTGTGAACTCAGTTAAAAGATCACAGGGTGAAGGGACTGCAGCATCCCCTGTCCGTTACCTACTCCCGGAGCTTACTCAAACTCATGATGCCCTCCAGCCATCTCACCCTCTGTCGTCCCCTTCTCCTCCTGCCTTCAGTCCTTCCCAGCGTCAGAGTCTTTTCCAATAAGTCAGCTCTTCGCATCAGGTGGCCAAAGTATTGGAGCTTCAGCTTCAGCATCTGTCTTTCCAATGGATATTCAGAACTGATTTCCTTTAGGATGGACTGGTTAGATATCCTTGCAGTCCAAGGGACTCTCAAGAGTGTTCTCCAACACCACAGTTCAAAAGCATCAATTCTTTGGCACTTAGCTTTCTTTATGGTCCAACTCTTACATCCATACATGACCACTGGAAAGACCATAGCTTTGACTAGATGGACCTTTGTTGGCAAAGTAATGTCTCTGCTTTTTTAATTTGCTGTCTAGGCTGGTCATTGCTTTTCTTCCAAGGAGCATGCGTCTTTTCATCTCAGGGCTGCAGTCACCATCTGCAGTGATTTTGGAGCCCTCCCGCCAAATAAAGTCTCCCACTGTTTCCATTGTCTCCCCATCTATTTGCCGTAAAGTGATGGGACCAGGTATCATGATCTTAGTTTTTTGAATGTTGTTTTAAGCCAACTTTTTCACTCTCCTCTTTCACTTTTATCAACAGGCTCTTTAGTTCCTTCAATTTCTCCCATAAGGGTGGTGTCATCTGCGTATCTGAGGTTTTGACATTCCTCTCAGCTCTCTTGATTCCAGCTTGCACTTCATCTAGCCTGGCATTTTGCATGATGTACTCTGAATATAAGTTAAATAAGCAGGGTGACAGTATACATACTTGACATTCTCCTTTCCCGATTTGGAACCAGTCTGTTGTTCCATGTCCAGTTCTAACTGTTGTTTCTTGACCTGCATACAGATTTCTCAGGATACAGGTAAGGTGGTCTGGTATTCCCACCTCCTGAAGAATTTTGCACAGTTTGTTGTGATCTACACAGTGAAAAGCTTTGGTGTAGTCAATAAAGAAGAAGTAGATGCTTTTCTGGAACTCTCTCTCTCTCTCTCTTTTTTTTTAATGATCCAGTGGATGTTGGCAACTTGATTTTGGTTCCTCTACCTTTTCTAAGACCAGCTTGAACATCTGGAAGTTCACAGTTCAACCCTGGCTTGGAGAATTTTGAGCATTATTTTGCTAGCATGTGAAATGAGTGCAATTGTGCAGTAGTTTGAACATTCTTTGGCATTGACCTTCTTTGGGGTTGGAATGAAAACTGACTTTTTCCAGTCCTGTGGCCACTGCTGAGTTTTCCAAATTCGCTGGCATATTGAGTGCAGCAGTTTCACAGCATCAATTTTTAGGAATTCCATCACCTCCACTAGCTTTGTTCGGAGTGATGTTTTCTAAGGCCCACTTGACTTCACATTCCAGGATGTCTGGCTCTAGGTAAGTGATTATACCATCATGGTTATCTGGGTCATGAAGATCTTTTTTGTACAGTTTTTCTGTGTATTCTTGCCACCTCTTCTTAATATCTTCAGCTTCTGTTAGGTCCATCCCATTTCTGTCCTTTATCGAGCCCATCTTTGCATGAAATGTTCCCTTGGTATCTCTAATTTTCTTGAAGAGATCTCTAGTCTTTCCCATTCTATTGTTTTCCTCTATTTCTTTGCACTGATCACTGAGGAAGGCTTTCTTATCTCTCCTTGCTATTCTTTGGAAATCTGCATTCAAATGGGTATGTCTTTCCTTTTCTCCTTTGCCTTTTACTTCTCTTCTTTTCTCAGCTATTTGTAAGGCCTCCTGAGACAACCATTTTGCCTTTTTGCAGTTCTTTTTCTTGGGGATTGTCTTGATCACTGCCTCCTGTACAATGTCACAAACCTCCATCCATCGTTCATCTGGCACTTTGTCTATCAGATCTAGTCCCTTAAATCTATTTCTCACTTCCACTGTATAATCCTAAAGGATTTGATTTAGGTCACATCTGAATGGTCTAGTGGTTTTCCCCACTTTCTTCAATTTAAGTCTGAGTTTGGCGATAAGGAGCTCATGATCTGAACACAGTTAGCTCCAGTCTTGTTTTGCTTCTCCATCTTTGGCCGCAAAGAATATAATCAGTCTGATTTCAGTACTGACCATTTGGTGATGTCCATGTGTAGAGTCTTCTTTTTTGTTGTTGGAAGAGGGTGTTTGCTATGACCGGTATGTTCTCCTGGGAAAACTCTGTTAGCCTTTGACCTGCTTCCTTTTGTACTCCAAGGCCAAATTTGCCTGTTACTCTTGTTACTGCTAAGTTACTTCAGTTGTGTCTGACTCTGTGCGACCCATAGACAGCAGCCCACCAGGCTCCCCTGTCCCTGGGATTCTCCAGGCAAGCACACCAGAGTGGGTTGCCATTTCCTTCTCCAATGCGTGAAAGTGAAAAGTGAAAGTGAAGTCACTCAGTCATGTCCGACTCTTGGCGACCCCATGGACTGCACCTTACCAGGCTCCTCCATCCATGGGATTTTCCAGGCAAGAGTACTGGAGTGGGGTCCAGGTATCTCTTAACTTCCTACTTTTGCATTCCAGTCCTCTATGATGAAAAGGACATCTGTTTTAGGTGTTAGTTCTAGAAGGTCTTGTAGGTCTTTGTAGAACTCTTCAACTTTAGCTTCTTTAGAATTACTGGTTGGGGTGTAGACTTGGATTACTGTGATACTGAATGGTTTGCCTTGAAAACAAACCGAGATCGTTCAGTCATCTCTGAGACTGCATCCAAGCACTGCGATCTCGGACATCGCAGCAGTAGATGTAATGGTCATCTGAGTTACACTCGCCCATTCCACTATGAAAAGGCAATGTGAGGTGCATAGTTTCAAATACAATGAGGTAAGGAGACTTTAACTGACTATGCCAAAGCCTTTGACTGTATGGATCACAATAATCTGTGGAAAATTCTGAAAGAGACAGGAATACCAGACCACCTGACCTGCCTCTTGAGAAACCTGTGTGCAGGTCAGGAAGCAGCAGTTAGAACTGGACATGAAACAACAAGCTGGCTCCAAATAGGAAAAGGAGTACGTCAAGGCTGTATATTGTCACCCTGCTTATTTAGCTTATATGCAGAGTACATCATGGGAAACACTGGGCTGGAAGAAGCACAAGCTGGAATCAAGATTGCTGGGAGGAATATCAATAACCTCAGATATGCAGATGACACCACCCTTATGGTAGAAAGTGAAGAAGAACTAAACAGCCTCTTGATGAAAGTGAAAGAGGAGAGTGAAAAAAGTTGGCTTAAAGCTCAACATTCAGAAAACAAAGATCATGGCATCCGGTCCCATCACTTCATGGCAAATAGATGGAGAAACTGTGGAAACAGTGGCTGACTTTATTTTTCAGCACTTGAAAATCACTGCAGATGGTGATTGCAGCCATGAAATTAGACACTTACTCCTTGGAAGGAAAATAATGACCAGCCTAGACAGCATATTAAAAAGCAGAGACTACTTTGTCAACAAAGGTCCGTCTAGTCAAGGCAATGGTTTTTCCAGCAGTCATGTATGGATGCGAGAGTTGAACTATAAAGAAAGCTGAGGGCTGAAGAACTGATGCCTTTGAACTGTGGTGCTGGAGAAGACTCATGAGAGTCCCTTGGACTGCAAGGAGATCCAACCAGTACATCCTAAAGGAGGTCAGTCCTGAATGTTCATTGGAAGGACTGATATTGAAGCTGAAAGTCCAATACTTTGGCCACCTTATGCAAAGAACTGACTCATTTGAAAAGACCGTGATGTTGGGAAAGATTGAAGGCAGGAGAAGGGGACAACAGAGGATGAGATGGTTGAATGGCATCACAGACTTGATGGACATGAGTTTGAGTAAACTCCTGGAGGTGGTGATGGACAGGGAGGCCTGGCATGCTGCAGTCCACGGGGTCGAAAAGAATCGGACACGACTGAGTGACTGAACTGAACTGAACTGAAGGGGATTTTCGGGGTTCAGAGGGAGCATATGGGGTGACCCCAGCCCAGACTTTGGGACAAGACAATCTGAGGAGCCTTCCTGGAGAAAGTGACAGGAGGAGCAGGGATTGGTTGTGGCTTAGTCACTAATTTGTGTCTGACACTTGTGACCCCATGGACTGTAACCTAACAGACTCCCTTGCCCATGGGATTTCCCAAACAAGAGTACTGGAGTGGGTTGCTGGTCTTGTAGGTCTTTGTAGAACTCTTCAACTTTAGCTTCTTTAGAATTACTGGTTGGGGTGTAGACTTGGATTACTGTGATACTGAATGGTTTGCCTTGAAAACAAACCGAGATCGTTCAGTCATCTCTGAGACTGCATCCAAGCACTGCGATCTCGGACATCGCAGCAGTAGATGTAATGGTCATCTGAGTTACACTCGCCCATTCCACTATGAAAAGGCAATGTGAGGTGCATAGTTTCAAATACAATGAGGTAAGGAGACTTTAACTGACTATGCCAAAGCCTTTGACTGTATGGATCACAATAATCTGTGGAAAATTCTGAAAGAGACAGGAATACCAGACCACCTGACCTGCCTCTTGAGAAACCTGTGTGCAGGTCAGGAAGCAGCAGTTAGAACTGGACATGAAACAACAAGCTGGCTCCAAATAGGAAAAGGAGTACGTCAAGGCTGTATATTGTCACCCTGCTTATTTAGCTTATATGCAGAGTACATCATGGGAAACACTGGGCTGGAAGAAGCACAAGCTGGAATCAAGATTGCTGGGAGGAATATCAATAACCTCAGATATGCAGATGACACCACCCTTATGGTAGAAAGTGAAGAAGAACTAAACAGCCTCTTGATGAAAGTGAAAGAGGAGAGTGAAAAAAGTTGGCTTAAAGCTCAACATTCAGAAAACAAAGATCATGGCATCCGGTCCCATCACTTCATGGCAAATAGATGGAGAAACTGTGGAAACAGTGGCTGACTTTATTTTTCAGCACTTGAAAATCACTGCAGATGGTGATTGCAGCCATGAAATTAGACACTTACTCCTTGGAAGGAAAATAATGACCAGCCTAGACAGCATATTAAAAAGCAGAGACTACTTTGTCAACAAAGGTCCGTCTAGTCAAGGCAATGGTTTTTCCAGCAGTCATGTATGGATGCGAGAGTTGAACTATAAAGAAAGCTGAGGGCTGAAGAACTGATGCCTTTGAACTGTGGTGCTGGAGAAGACTCATGAGAGTCCCTTGGACTGCAAGGAGATCCAACCAGTACATCCTAAAGGAGGTCAGTCCTGAATGTTCATTGGAAGGACTGATATTGAAGCTGAAAGTCCAATACTTTGGCCACCTTATGCAAAGAACTGACTCATTTGAAAAGACCGTGATGTTGGGAAAGATTGAAGGCAGGAGAAGGGGACAACAGAGGATGAGATGGTTGAATGGCATCACAGACTTGATGGACATGAGTTTGAGTAAACTCCTGGAGGTGGTGATGGACAGGGAGGCCTGGCATGCTGCAGTCCACGGGGTCGAAAAGAATCGGACACGACTGAGTGACTGAACTGAACTGAACTGAAGGGGATTTTCGGGGTTCAGAGGGAGCATATGGGGTGACCCCAGCCCAGACTTTGGGACAAGACAATCTGAGGAGCCTTCCTGGAGAAAGTGACAGGAGGAGCAGGGATTGGTTGTGGCTTAGTCACTAATTTGTGTCTGACACTTGTGACCCCATGGACTGTAACCTAACAGACTCCCTTGCCCATGGGATTTCCCAAACAAGAGTACTGGAGTGGGTTGCTGTTTCCTTCTCCAGGAAATCTTCCCCACCCAGGGATTGAACCTGGGTTGCCTGCACTGCAAGGTGGATTCTTCACCAACTGGACAACAAGGAGGAAGATGGAGGAAGGGTGCTCCAGGAGAGGCACCAGCATCTGCAGGCCTCCAGGGAGAACAGACAGAGATGCCCAGAGGAAAAGAAGCGGTTCTGCCTGGGAGGATTCGTCCAGCCCCTCCCCATCAAGGACAGGTAAGTCCTCACCAGCCACAGCCTCAGGAGCCCTGGCCTTGGGTTTTCTCCCAAGCCCAGCAGCAGCTGAGGGTGTCAGCCCATGACTAGACGGGGGCTTCCTCCCTTAGGGCAAAGGTCATCTGTGCAGGTCACGAGGGCTCCCCCAGGGGTCAGCACCTTGGGGCCCCTTTGCTGGCTGCTTCCAGGAGCAGCCCCAGTCCTGTTCGGTGCTCCCTAGAAGCCTCTGTCCCCTCAGGACCTCTGCAGGGGTGGGGGAGGCAGGTCCCTTGGGAGCGCAGGGTGTGCCTGTGCGCGCCGCCCTGGGGCAGTGTCGGTAACCCTGGCCCCCAGGCCAAATCCAGTGGTCTCTGTGTGTTAGGTTTTCCTGGAAACAGCCTAGCCCTTTCACTGACATGTCATCTACTGTTGTTTCTCTGTTACAGCAGAAAAGAGTGGCTTCCGGGGAGCTTGTATGGCCTGAAAAAGTAGCCTGCAGACCTCTGGGCTCAGTGCACAGAATGCTTCAAAGCCTGTAAGGACCTCAGTAAATTCCTGGAGCCCTGCCGCTCCCCACACCTTCCCTGAAGTCCCATCTCAGCAAGGCACTGGTCTCCTGGCCTTGTTGTGGCTGCGGCCTGTTGACTAGTTTCCTGAGGAATCTCCTACCTGGGAGATTTTCAAGAAGAGCTCTTGGTGGGCAGGGAGGAGGAGATGGGGGCTTCTTAGCCCTTGGAATGAGCTGACACCAGATGGCCAGGGAGAACCTGCAGGGTCTCACAAAAACAGCAGCTGTGCGGGGCAGGGCGGCTGGAAACCAGAAGGGCCGGGTCACGAGGAGGCCAGGGCGGGAGCGGGCAGCAGGCTCGAGGCTCAGCCCTGGTGACAGTGAAATGGAGACGCCTGTCAAGTGATCCCGCTCCCTGGCGGCCGCCTCGTCCGTCAGCACCCCTAATCCCGAGGAGTTTGCACAGCCCTCTGCCGGCCCACGACGACAGCTGACGGCCTTCATCGCGAGGCCGGACCAGCCTGGGGACCGGGCGGAAAGGAAAGCAAGCGAGGCCGGGGAGCCAGGGCCTCTCTCCGGAGGGTGTGAGGCTGGCTGGCCCTGCTCCGGGGACGGCCGCGCCTGCGGCGGGAGGGCGGCCTCTGGGAGAGGACTGAGTCTGACCACCACTGGCAGGAGCCTCACCCCAGGCCCGTCATGTCTGAGTGGCTGAAGCGTGGTCCCTGGAGCTGGACAGCCGGGTGGGAAGCCCAGCCCTGCCACTTCCTGCTCTGGGACTTTGATCAGATAATTTAACCCCTCTCCAGCTCCGTTTCCACACTTGGAAAATGAGGGTGAACTAACACCTGCCTTGCAGGGTTATTGGGAATGGTCAGTGGCATGACGTTTGAATAACATGCAGCAGCGAGGCTGGCGCGGGTGCGGGGGCCCCATCCAGCCAGTCAGTCCTTTCTCCTAACTCACACTCACTTGGTGCTGTTCTAGCTCAAGCATCACAATAGCTGGCAAAAGAAGGGGCAGCTAATTCCTCTGATTTAGACCTTGAGGGGCCCGATGGCTCAGCGTTTGCTCTGGGGCACAGCGTAACTGTGATAGAACATTCTAGAACAGGACAGCTGGCCTCCCTACCCCCTCTGCTCTGAGCAATCCAGGATTCTGTGGGCAGGCCCAGAAAGCCAGTCCACCTGAACCCTGGAGGCACTTCCAACTTCCGGGGTCCCCGAGCCTTCTGACTCTGAGGCCGTGGAAAGAGAAGCAAGCTCTGACTTGCTCACATCGCGAGTGCAATGACCCGGCCAGGGCCCCACCCCGCTGCCCCTGGCAGGGCAGAAGCTGCCCCACGCTAAGGGGCTGCCTCTCTGCCCTCAGGGGGCTAACAGCTGCAGGGATCTCCCATCCAGCCGGCAGCTGAAGCCCCCAGAACCTCTCCCTCCTTCTCGCTTGGGGTTTAGTGGCAAAACCTGTCAAACACAGACTCCCTTCTAAAGCAGTTAGTAAGCACCTACTGTGTGCCAACCATGTCGGGCGCTCTACTCAGGCCCGGGCATCCAAGGGGCTCGTGCCAAGAGGGAGACCCCAGTCGCACTCGAGTCACCACGTCCGGAGCACGTGTTCCTGCCGGCTTCCCGGGAAGGGTTTTCAGTTCGGGGTAACTGAAAGAGAAGGAGGCCCCTGTCTGAGCCAGCTGCCCTTGGCTGTGATTGATGGCCTCTATTAACAGCATGCTGTAAACTGATCGAGCGCGGGGGGGCCAAGCGCTCCCCTGTCGCTGGACCCCCACCAGGGAACACTCTTCACCTCCCCAGCCTGCTGGCCCCAGCGTGAGGACAGCGTCAGAGAACTCTCTGCTGTGCTGAACCGCTCCTGAAGCCCAAGCCAGTCCACTAGCCCCTGGGGAGAAAGGCCCAAGCCCTGGAAGCTGACTTGTGGGGGGCGGGGGGCGGGCTGGTCAGAGAGGACATTCCAGAGCGACCCTGGCCGGCGAGTGTGTCCCTCGGGCAGGTCACACGCCCTGTCTGGCCTCAGCAGCCTGGTGGGTCACAGGAGCCTCCTCCTCACCAGGACCTTTACAGCGTCTGCCTCCCTCAGCATCCCTGAGACAAGGCCTGTGAATCAGAAGCCCTCACCTAGAGAGCACCCCCACCTCCTCCCCTCCCCTGAACAAGCAGGTAGCTGGGTGTCCTTCAAGTCCGTACAGACGGTGCACGGGAAAATAGCCGGCAAGCCAGAGGGGCGTGAGGGTCCCAGGAAGAGGATGCCTCTCTGCTCTGGACAGACGGGCTTTAACTTTCCAAACTCAGTGGGGTCTCTTTCATCCTTACAAGGCAGTGAGATGCAACGGGCTTGGTTTCACCCATTGAACAGGTGGGAAAACTGAGTCCAGAGAGAGGCTACAATCTGGAGTGGGAGCAGCTGCCACCCCCAAGGCTCAGTCCCCTGGCGGCCCTCGCTGAGCCGACCCCACCCCTGCCCCATCCCTCCAGCTATGAGAGGCACACAGGGAGGAGCGGTGACAGTTAAAAGCGGCAGATGAGTGTCTCCTTGGACCCCCCGGAGCGGTGACCTCAGGGCTCAGAAAGTCAGGCTGGCGCCAGAGCCCTCGGCCAGGGCCCCGCAGTGCCCTGCTGCTCCCTGCCCCAAGTCTCTGCTTCCAGCTGCCCTCTTGGGTGGGCCGGGGGCTGGTGCTGGAGCTGGGACCCCCACGGAACCACGCCGGCCACCCCATGGCTCCAGGAAAGGGAGGAGACCTCCCTCACCCAGTTTTATCCCCTTCGTCTGCCGGACCCAGGCCCGGGGCCCAGCCAGGAAGGCTCAGGGCTGGGCAGCGGCTACAGGGCAGGCCCAGGGACCTGTCACATTTTTGGGGGGTTAATTACCACTGCTTGGAATCTGAGCTGCGCCAGTCTGGGCACAACAAGCCTTGTGGCTGGGTAGGGGCCCTCAGTCTTTCTCAGGTGACAGCTGCCGGCCTGGGACAGAACTGTCCTCATTCTGGGGGTGCCACTCCCCGGGGAACCCCAGTTGTCTGGTCGTGAGCAGAGCCTTGCAGGTGGAGGGTGGAGATCGGACCGTCGAGGTGTGAAGTGGCCCATGGGTGGCGCGGGGAACACGCAAGGATAGTGGGGGCCCAGGCCAGAAGGGCGTCCTCCTGGGCCGGCCAGCCCGTCCAGCCCCGGGCGCGGCACTTGCCCTTTGCGTCTGAAGGGGCAAGCATGTAACCTTTCCATTTTTGCACCGGCTTAAAGAGTCCTGGTGCCCAGAGCAGCGCTGGACGCTCGGCAGGCATCCGACACCGCCGTGGATGGCATGTCCACCAACCCACCTGTCCCCCAGGGGAGCGTGTGCTCAGCGCTTTGGCACTTCCAGCCCCCGCCCCCCTGGGGGTGAGGGCGTGTCACATGTGCTGCTGGTGAAAGCAAAGCATCCAGGGGGATGCGTTTTCACTTCTAAAGATAAGCTAGAGCCTGCCTGGGAGATTCCTGATGAGACGTGTCACATACTCATTCTCTCAGCACCGAGGTGTCACCCTGAGACGAGAGAGGAGGGTGGCGTGAGCGGGGACCCTGGCTGTCGCTTCCCCTCCCTGGGAGAGGCGGCCCACCCCTGTTTGAAATGCCCTGTGTGCTGATTACTCCAGCCCAGGCTCACTGTTCTGTCTCCGGAGGTCCACCCCACCCTGACACTGCTGGTTGAGAAGTTTATCTTTCCTCCATTGCTTTTGCACTTTTGTCAAAATTCGGCCACATATATTTGCATGGGCCTATTCCTGGGTCTTCCGTTCTGTTCCACTGATCTATGCATCCATTTATCCACCAACAGCACACAGTATTGATTACTGGGTCTTTTAAAAGGTTCCTGGTGTGTAGCAGATGCTCGAGAAATGGCCATTATCGTTCGTTCGTTCATCAGATATATATACATATCACTACGAACAGAATTGCTGATATTCTTTCTGTTTCATTTGCAGGAAAATGCACCTTATCCAGAGGCCAAAATTTTAGGAACCCAAGGTTCTCTGACTATCAAAAATGTCTCTGAATTTAAAGAAACAAAAGGTGTGCATGTAGAATTTAATTTACAGAAAAATGGATTCCAAATGGTAGAGTCCAATCTGCTGATACTCAGGAAAAGCACCCAGGAGTTACTGGAGTGGCATTTCCCAAAGTATGTTCCTTGGTACATGAGTCTTTAAAGATGCTTCTCAAAAAAAAAAAAAGAAGAATTTATTGTCAAAATGTTGGGGAAAATATTATACACAATTGTATGTATTTTTAAAGGGATTCACAATGTGTGTTATCACACTGAAGCATTCTTAAAAACCCTGCAGTAAAATTCATTTGTGCAATTTGCTTTAAACTAAGGTTTCCCAAGGAGCTTCCCAAGGGGCCTCCCAGGTAGCACCAGCGGTAAAGAACCCCCTTGCCAATGCAGGAGACGTAAGAGACTCAGGAGATGTAAGAGACTCGGGTTCAATCCCTGGGTCGGGAAGATCCCCTGGAGGAGAAAATGGCCACCCACTCCAGTATTCTTGCTGGGAAAATCCCATGGACAGAGGAGCCGGGCGGGTTCTAGTCCACAGGGTTTCGGAGTCAGAGACGACTGAAGTGACCAAGCACACCAGGCTTCCCAAACTAATTTATTCATAGAAACCACGTTTCTCCACTTACCCCCCCTCCACCCCCCGTAACATCCCATGATATTATTCCTGGGAACATATTTTGAAAAACACTATCACAGGGGACTGTCGGAAAGCCCACAGCATGTTAGGAGTCTGGGGCTTGTGATCTGAGGGCCCAGGGCATTCCCAAGGCTCTCCTGGGGAGATGAAACTGCTTTCCTAGCAATTTTAAGAGGGGATTTGCCTTGCTCACCCTCATTCCGCTGCAAGTGCACCGCGCTGTTTCCCAGAGGGTGGGTGACATGCGATCTCACAAGGGGCTGATTGCAGGAGCACATGTGTGAACCCAGCTGTCTCCTACTGAACCAGACGCGGAGGGGGTTTAACCAAAAAATGTCAAACAATGCCACTCATCTCACTTGACCTTTTTCCTTTTGGAAAATGTAAGTTTTTAGAAAGCTGTCTGCTGACTTTGTTATTACTGTTGGCTGTGCTGGGTCTCCGTTGCCGCACGCAGGCTTTCTCCAGCTGCAGCCGGGGCTGCGCCCTGCGGGGGGGCACAGGCTCTAGGTGCACAGGCTTCAGAGGCGGCAGCTCATGGCCTCAGCGGCTGTGCGTGGGCCCAGCAGGCTGGCGCGCAGGCTCCAGAGCTCAGGCTCAGTAGCTGCGGCGCCTGGGCTGAGCTGCTCCACAGCATGTGAAATCTTCCCGGACCAGGGACCAGGGGCCTGTGTCTCCTGTATTGGCAGCGGATTCACAGCCACTGGAACAAGAAGGCCTGTTACTGTCACTTTAAAACTAATATGTGTGAAATTTGTTATAATTTTAATGCTATAAACATTGATAGATATGACCATATACACAGTTTTCTGGGGTGATCAATAATTTTGAAGAGTGTAAAGAGGATGTGAAAATGGGGAAGACACTCCTGCATCCCTTACTGTAATCAGCCATTTAAATCAACACTTCTGTTGCCAGATGTGTGGGTTTCCACAAAGCAGCAATTCCTCAATGCCCGCTGGGCGTCTGACGCTAACTGGGATTAGTGCAGACTCACAGGCTCAGGACTCGGGCCCACAAGGTGGACTCATCTCCCCCAGCTCCAAAGCTGGCAACAAGTCCTGGTGGTCCTTGTGCTTCTGACTCACGGGTGTAGACAAGATGTCTTTCCAGGGCCTAAACTGTCCTTCCTGCCCCCACATGACAGGCATTCTCTCTCGGCCCCAGCCTGCTCCCCAGAGCAGCCGCTCTGACTTCCAGAATGGGCCGAGGTCTCCACTGAGAGAGCCCTAACTGTTCCAAGTGCTGTGCACAGGTGGGCTCATTATACTGCGAAAGTAGGCTGCTTTACGCACATGTAATCATGTGGAAACAGAGGTTCTCTAAGGATAAGCGAAACACCCGATTCCCTTAACTAGGAAGGGAAGAACTAGGATTGGGTGCCTCCCGGCGGTCCTCCTGCTGGGAGGAATTAAAATTCTACCCAATCCCAGACACAGGGACCCTGCAGGCGCTGAGGATACAGGGAGGAACACCAATCAGCAGGAGGAACCATCACAAACCCAATGACCCCCACAGGAAATGCCCACCCTGTCCACAGTGCCTGCAGAAGGCTGGGGCCAACCACTTCAGGCAGCCTGACCCAGCTGGCCCCCATGCAGGCCACATTAAGCACCGCACCTCCGACTCCAGAATCCCAAAATAGGGACTGAAAGGGTCTTTCAGTTCAGTTCAGTCACTCAGTCGTTGTCCGACTGTGCGACCCCATGAATCACAGCACGCCAGGCCTCCCTGTGCATCACGAACTCCCGGAGGTCACTCAGACTCACGTCCATCGAGTCCGTGATGCCATCCAGCCATCTCATCCTCGGTTGTCCCCTTCTCCTCCTGCACCCAATCCCTCCCACGTCAGTCTTTTCCAATGAGTCAACTCTTCTCATGAGGTGGCCAAAGTACTGGAGTTTCAGCTTTAGCATCATTCCTTCCAAACAAATCTCAGGACTGATCTCCTTTAGGATGGACTGGTTGGATCTCCTTGCAGTCCAAGGGACTCTCAAGAGTGTTCTCCAACACCACAGTTCAAAAGCATCAATTCTCTGGCGCTCAGCCTTCTTCACAGTACAACTCTCACATCCATACATAACTGCTGGAAAAACCATAGCCTTGACTAGACAGACCTTAGTTGGCAAAGTAATGTCTCTGCTTTTGAATATGCTATCTACATTGGTCATAACTTTTCTTCCAAGGAGCAAGTGTCTTTTAATTTCATGGCTGCAGTCACCATCTGCAGTGATTTTGGAGCCCCCCAAAATGAAGTCTGACACTGTTTCCACTGTTTCCCCATCTATTTGCCATGAAGTGATGGGACCGGATGCCATGATCTTCGTTTTCTGAATGTTGAGCTTTAAGTCAACTTTTTCACTCTCCTCTTTCACTTTCATCAAGAGGCTCTTTAGTTTCTCTTCACTTTCTGCCATAAGGGTGGTGTCATCTTCGTATCTGAGGTAAACAGCTGTGTGCCCCCTTTCTCTGAATGGGTGCTCACTGATCTCCCTCTTTTCTGACGTGAGGCATCCAGAAGTGGATTCAAGGCTCCAGGAGGAGAACGGGCATTCTCCCCGAGCCTCCGTCTCTAAAGTTACAATGGGGCACTGCCCCACAAGGTGGTCATGACACTGGCACCAAAGAACACAGCTAACAGAGCTTCGAGAAAACTCCCACCATATGTGACCCTAAAACCTCTCTCTCCCAACATGTTACCATTCTGCAGATGTGAACAAACACCCAAATCAAAGCAAAATCCACTCCTCGGACCAGGAACCCCTCAGCTGGAATTAAACACATCTGGATCTTATTTCCAATCGAATGTGTGACCAGGGACAAAATATTCTTTTGTAAGGCTCTCTGTGGAAATGAGGAGCGAGTTTATCCTCTGGGGGTCCATAAGGCCCAGTCAGCACCCACAACCTCAAGGGCCAGCCTGGGCAACGCCTTACCAGTCCTTCTGTGACACATTCTGGTTGTAAATGTGCCCGCTGATGTTCCTATACGGTGGACAGATGCATTTACAACGAATATCTTCAGAACTCTGCAAGAGAAGTCTCGGGTCAGGTGGGCAGGGCCACTGGCTTCAAGTGCTAGCAGGAGTCTCAACCTTCAGTTCCCTCTTCCATAAAGTGACTGCATGAATGCTCCTGACCTTCCCCCAGGCCCAGGGTCGGCAGGAGTGGCATCTGGAGGAAGGCTGCTACACCACAGGCTCCTCAAGAAACTGTCTGGGGCTGCAGATGATACTCACGGCTTCGGGGAGGGGCAAGCAAGGTGGCAGCCCTTTGCCCAGGGCCTCACACCTGTGTGTACCGGGCTCCAGCAGGCTTAGTGGTTGGCCTCTTCTCCCCACCCCACCTCCAACTTCTTAGGTAAGGATCAGGGAAGGGGAAGGCTGGGGTGAACCCCAGAAAGCGGACGTATCCGTGGAAACACTCTGGCAAACCCTCTGGAAGCTCTCCCTATCTGGAAAAGGTCAGAGACAACACAACAGCACAGAACTTTCATTCCAGTTAGGAATTGCCCAGAGGAACTGGGAGCAAACCACAGACTCAGATTAAAAGCCTCAGTGATTTTCACAATCTCAAATTCCAGAGACCTATTCAAACCCAGCTCCAGGCCATAACCCCTAAAGAATGAAAGTGATCTGCAATCCCTGCTCAGAGGTGGGGCCTCTCCACCCAGAAACCTGCCCCTGCACAAACCTCACAATCCTTACATTACACCTACTCCCTGGGCGACTGGAAGCTCCCCGTACAGCGGTGCTAGCGGCACCAACCCAAAGGCATCCAAGAGCAAAGGAAGGTACCGAGAGCCTAGACAATTTGCCCAAACACAGGACCCTGGCTGGAACTCCACCGTGCGCGTTTCAGATCCAGACGTGGGCCCCGCAGACCACCCCTCCCCAGGGGCCTGCAGCCTAGGCCCGAGAGAGCACTCCCCTATCCCGGCACGGCCCGCAGGGCACCGAGGGGCCGGTCTGGGGCAGCAGCCCTTCCACCCTCCTCCGGGACGCGGGCGCAGGCGAGGTTGGCTTGCATGGGCGCCGCACCTTGTTGGCTTGGGCTGGGGGCACCAGCAGGCTCCCGACCACGGCCACCACACACAGGAGCTTCATGCTTCTCGGGCCTTCACAGGGCCGGCAAGACCCCACCTGGAAAGAAACACGCAGGCGGGGAAGGGCCGGATGCACACGCGGCACCCTCGCCCCGCAGCGAACCGGTCTGCTCCGGCCCGGGAAGAGGGCGGGGGCTGGGCCCGGGGTCCTGGGCCTGCCAAGCCCGGCCGCTCAGGCGCTTCCCTCTCGCCCGGGCCTCGGTCTCCCACTGCCCACCGGGCGGGCTCGGCGGCGGGGCCTCCTGGGCGGCAGGGCAGGCCTCGGGTCTCCGGGACGAGGCTGGCGGGCGACCCCTGCCCTCCCCCATCGCCGCCCGCGGCTCCTCCCCCAGGGCGGAGGAGACCCTGGGGCGCTGAGCCTCCGAGCCCCAATCCCACGACCAGGCCGCGGACCCGGGACCCCAGGAACCCCGCGACCCCCGCGGCGCCTGCGACCCCTCCCCCAACGCGCCCCCGCTGACCTGCAAGCCCCGCCGCGGCGGCCCCAGACCCGCTGGCCCCGCCCCTCACTCTTCTATTGGCTGCCGGGGCGACCGCTCAGCGCTACCTGCCTGTCTCCAAGGCAATATGGCCCGCCTCCGCCGGGGCGCCGAGGCTCCGCGCAAGGGAGAGGGAGGCATTTCTCAACCCGACCAAACGGGAAAGGGAGCGTCGGCCAAGCGAACGAGCAGCGGGAGGGGACTGGCCTCCTTGCGGCAGCAGAGCTCCACCGCCGAGGCCGTCCCTTGCAGTGTTTACAAGCCGGGGTTCTGGAGAGGACCTGGGCTGTTCAGTCTTGCCGTTTTATAGAGAAAGGACTTGATAAACAACAACAATGAAAGCAGATTCAAGGGCTGTCTCCGCACTCACAATCCGGAAATGTTGAGTCGCATCTTTGCTGCAGAGGCGGCCCACCCCTTCCTTCTCCCACAGGAGGAGGGACCAGGGCGGCGAAAGGGGGGCTGGACCCCTGAAGGGTCCCCTCCCCAGCCCCCAGCCTTGTCCCCTGCCCTGTGGGGGTTCTGGACCCCGCAGGCAGGGGCAGGGGGTGCAGGAGGCGACGGTGGGCGGTAGACTTCTGGGCTGCTGAGGGGCAGGGTTGAGCTCGGTCCAGCAGCAAAGGAAAGAGGGGAGTTCTCCCAGTCTGGGACGCCGACCCCGGTGTGGACACCTGGGCTTTGGCCCTCCTCTGCTACTAAGTAGTGGTGTGAACCTGGAAGACACTCCCCCCTCCACTTCCTTGTCTGTGAAATGCTTTGGTTGGATGCAAAGAGTACATCATGAGAAACGCTGGACTGGAAGAAGCACAAGCTGGAACCAAGATTGCCGGAGAAATATCAATAACCTCAGATATGCAGATGACACCACCCTTATGGCAGAAAGTGAAGAGGAGCTAAAAAGCCTCTTGATGAAAGTGAAAGAGGAGAGCGAAAAAGTTGGCTTAGAGCTCAACATTCAGAAAACGAAGATCATGGCATCCGGTCCCATCACTTCATGGAAAATAGATGGGGAAACAGTGGAAACAGTGTCAGACTTCATTTTGAGGGGCTCCAAAATCACTTCAGATGGTGACTACAGCCATGAAATTAAAAGACACTTGCTCCTTGGAAGAAAAGTTATGACCAACCTAGATAGCATATTCAAAAGCAGAGACATTACTTTGCCAACTAAGGTCTGCCTAGTCAAGGCTATGTTTTTTCCTGTGGTCATATATGGATGTGAGAGTTGGACTGTGAAGAAGGCTGAGCGCCGAAGAATCGATGCTTTTGAACTGTGGTGTTGGAGAAGACTCTTGAGAGTCCCTTGGACTGCAAGGAGATCCAGCCAGTCCATTCTGAAGGAAATCAACCCTGAGATTTGTTTGGAAGGAATGATGCTAAAGCTGAAACTCCAGTACTTTGGCCACCTCATGAGAAGAGTTAACTCATTGGAAAAGACTCTGATGCTGGGAGGGATTGGGGGCAGGAGGAGAAGGGGACAACAGAGGATGAGATGGCTGGATGGCATCACGGACTCGATGGACGTGAGCCTGAGTGAACTCCAGGAGATGGTGATGAACAGGGAGGCCTGGCGTGCTGCGATTCATGGGGTCGCACAGTCGGACAACGACTGAGCGACTGAACTGAACTGAACTGAACTGGTATTTCTCCCGGCAATCTTGGTTCCAGCTTGTGTTTCTTCCAGTCCAGCGTTTCTCATGATGTACTCTTTGCATCCAACCAAAGCATTTCACAGACAAGGAAGTGGAGGGGGGAGTGTCTTCCAGGTTCACACCACTACTTAGTAGCAGAGGAGGGCCAAAGCCCAGGTGTCCACACCGGGGTCGGCGTCCCAGACTGGGAGAACTCCCCTCTTTCCTTTGCTGCTGGACCGAGCTCAACCCTGCCCCTCAGCAGCCCAGAAGTCTACCGCCCACCGTCGCCTCCTGCACCCCCTGCCCCTGCCTGCGGGGTCCAGAACCCCCACAGGGCAGGGGACAAGGCTGGGGGCTGGGGAGGGGACCCTTCAGGGGTCCAGCCCCCCTTTCGCCGCCCTGGTCCCTCCTCCTGTGGGAGAAGGAAGGGGTGGGCCGCCTCTGCAGCAAAGATGCGACTCAACATTTCCGGATTGTGAGTGCGGAGACAGCCCTTGAATCTGCTTTCATTGTTGTTGTTTATCAAGTCCTTTCTCTATAAAACGGCAAGACTGAACAGCCCAGGTCCTCTCCAGAACCCCGGCTTGTAAACACTGCAAGGGACGGCCTCGGCGGTGGAGCTCTGCTGCCGCAAGGAGGCCAGTCCCCTCCCGCTGCTCGTTCGCTTGGCCGACGCTCCCTTTCCCGTTTGGTCGGGTTGAGAAATGCCTCCCTCTCCCTTGCGCGGAGCCTCGGCGCCCCGGCGGAGGCGGGCCATATTGCCTTGGAGACAGGCAGGTAGCGCTGAGCGGTCGCCCCGGCAGCCAATAGAAGAGTGAGGGGCGGGGCCAGCGGGTCTGGGGCCGCCGCGGCGGGGCTTGCAGGTCAGCGGGGGCGCGTTGGGGGAGGGGTCGCAGGCGCCGCGGGGGTCGCGGGGTTCCTGGGGTCCCGGGTCCGCGGCCTGGTCGTGGGATTGGGGCTCGGAGGCTCAGCGCCCCAGGGTCTCCTCCGCCCTGGGGGAGGAGCCGCGGGCGGCGATGGGGGAGGGCAGGGGTCGCCCGCCAGCCTCGTCCCGGAGACCCGAGGCCTGCCCTGCCGCCCAGGAGGCCCCGCCGCCGAGCCCGCCCGGTGGGCAGTGGGAGACCGAGGCCCGGGCGAGAGGGAAGCGCCTGAGCGGCCGGGCTTGGCAGGCCCAGGACCCCGGGCCCAGCCCCCGCCCTCTTCCCGGGCCGGAGCAGACCGGTTCGCTGCGGGGCGAGGGTGCCGCGTGTGCATCCGGCCCTTCCCCGCCTGCGTGTTTCTTTCCAGGTGGGGTCTTGCCGGCCCTGTGAAGGCCCGAGAAGCATGAAGCTCCTGT
Organism: Litocranius walleri; assembly: GCA_006410535.1. NCBI lineage: Eukaryota > Metazoa > Chordata > Mammalia > Artiodactyla > Bovidae > Litocranius > Litocranius walleri. The sequence goes on along the minus strand of SJYG01000624.1, from coordinate 448,155 downwards.
GTGTGGTGGCCGTGGTCGGGAGCCTGCTGGTGCCCCCAGCCCAAGCCAACAAGGTGCGGCGCCCATGCAAGCCAACCTCGCCTGCGCCCGCGTCCCGGAGGAGGGTGGAAGGGCTGCTGCCCCAGACCGGCCCCTCGGTGCCCTGCGGGCCGTGCCGGGATAGGGGAGTGCTCTCTCGGGCCTAGGCTGCAGGCCCCTGGGGAGGGGTGGTCTGCGGGGCCCACGTCTGGATCTGAAACGCGCACGGTGGAGTTCCAGCCAGGGTCCTGTGTTTGGGCAAATTGTCTAGGCTCTCGGTACCTTCCTTTGCTCTTGGATGCCTTTGGGTTGGTGCCGCTAGCACCGCTGTACGGGGAGCTTCCAGTCGCCCAGGGAGTAGGTGTAATGTAAGGATTGTGAGGTTTGTGCAGGGGCAGGTTTCTGGGTGGAGAGGCCCCACCTCTGAGCAGGGATTGCAGATCACTTTCATTCTTTAGGGGTTATGGCCTGGAGCTGGGTTTGAATAGGTCTCTGGAATTTGAGATTGTGAAAATCACTGAGGCTTTTAATCTGAGTCTGTGGTTTGCTCCCAGTTCCTCTGGGCAATTCCTAACTGGAATGAAAGTTCTGTGCTGTTGTGTTGTCTCTGACCTTTTCCAGATAGGGAGAGCTTCCAGAGGGTTTGCCAGAGTGTTTCCACGGATACGTCCGCTTTCTGGGGTTCACCCCAGCCTTCCCCTTCCCTGATCCTTACCTAAGAAGTTGGAGGTGGGGTGGGGAGAAGAGGCCAACCACTAAGCCTGCTGGAGCCCGGTACACACAGGTGTGAGGCCCTGGGCAAAGGGCTGCCACCTTGCTTGCCCCTCCCCGAAGCCGTGAGTATCATCTGCAGCCCCAGACAGTTTCTTGAGGAGCCTGTGGTGTAGCAGCCTTCCTCCAGATGCCACTCCTGCCGACCCTGGGCCTGGGGGAAGGTCAGGAGCATTCATGCAGTCACTTTATGGAAGAGGGAACTGAAGGTTGAGACTCCTGCTAGCACTTGAAGCCAGTGGCCCTGCCCACCTGACCCGAGACTTCTCTTGCAGAGTTCTGAAGATATTCGTTGTAAATGCATCTGTCCACCGTATAGGAACATCAGCGGGCACATTTACAACCAGAATGTGTCACAGAAGGACTGGTAAGGCGTTGCCCAGGCTGGCCCTTGAGGTTGTGGGTGCTGACTGGGCCTTATGGACCCCCAGAGGATAAACTCGCTCCTCATTTCCACAGAGAGCCTTACAAAAGAATATTTTGTCCCTGGTCACACATTCGATTGGAAATAAGATCCAGATGTGTTTAATTCCAGCTGAGGGGTTCCTGGTCCGAGGAGTGGATTTTGCTTTGATTTGGGTGTTTGTTCACATCTGCAGAATGGTAACATGTTGGGAGAGAGAGGTTTTAGGGTCACATATGGTGGGAGTTTTCTCGAAGCTCTGTTAGCTGTGTTCTTTGGTGCCAGTGTCATGACCACCTTGTGGGGCAGTGCCCCATTGTAACTTTAGAGACGGAGGCTCGGGGAGAATGCCCGTTCTCCTCCTGGAGCCTTGAATCCACTTCTGGATGCCTCACGTCAGAAAAGAGGGAGATCAGTGAGCACCCATTCAGAGAAAGGGGGCCCGCTTGCTGAAGGGGAGTTTCAACGTGCTGTCCTGGGAAGAGCGGTTTAAGGAACTGTAGTCGAAAGAGGCCTTGGGGGCACAGGTAGCTGAAAGGGGGGGGTGTGTGCTGGGGGGCGGGCCTTCGTGTGATGCCTCAGGACTGGGTCAGTGAGGCGAGCGCCCGGGACCAGATTTCAGTGTGGTGTTAGGGGCCTCATCCGGGCTGTGTCAGGAGCTGGGGCGCCTCGTCCCGAGGGCTCTGGGCACAGGGGCCGGGGCCAGGTCCCTGTGGATGGGGTACACTCACATGGGGAGCAGCCCAGGACCCCCAGGGGGCTTTGAGAAAATGAAGAGTACCAGCACCTCCTCCCTTGAGAATTTTGGGTTCTTGTTGTTCCCAGCCTTACTGAGATAAATCAGACATGCAACGTCATGTACGGTTTCGACGGATGGGGACTTGACACACACGTGTTGTGGAGCGAGGTTAGATGACGCCTCCGTTGCCTCACAGGGTTGCCGTGGGGGGCGGGGGGAGGCAGATCGTTTAGGAGCTACTCTTAGCAGCTCGCCCGTGTATATAATACAGTGTTGTTAACTGTAGTCACCACGCTGGACAGTTGATCCCCCTCCTCCTGCCCCGACCCCCAAAAGATTTGGATTCCGTGACTGTGGCTGTGGCGGGTGGGGCATCGCAACTGTGGCGCAGTGCCGTGGCCCGGAAAGCGCGTGGGGATATGAACCCATCCCACCAGTCCAGAGCCGTCAGTGTGTGATTTTCTGAGACCCATTCTGGTCAGATGCAGACCCTGGATCCAGCCTGCCCGCCTTCAAACACAGCTCTGCTCTTTGTTCACTGGGAAACTGATTACTTAATCCCCAGTTTATTCAGTTTCCGCGTCTGTAAAGTGGTGGCAGTATTCTGAGTGTTGAAGGAGAGTGTGTGTGGGTGTGAGTGTGTGTGGGTGTCGGTGTGTGTGGGTGCAGGTGCCGGTGTGAGTGTGTGCGGCTGTGAGTGAGTGTGTGTGTGGGTGTGAGGGGTGAATGTGTGCGGGTGTGAGTGGGTGGGTGTGAGTGGGTGTGTGTGCGGGTGAGTGAGTGTGGGGTGAGTGTGTGTAGATGTGTGTCTCAGTGGTGGTGTGTGTGAGGGTGTGTGGGTGTGAGTGTGCAGGGGTGAGTGCGGGGGTATGTGCGGGTGAGGTGTAGTGTGTGAGGGGTGTGTGTGGGTGTGAGGGGGTGAGTGGGTGGGTGAGTGGGTGCAGGTGTATGTGGGGGCGTGAGTGGGTGCAGGTGTGTCATTTCCGGATTGTGAGTGCGGAGACAGCCCTTGAATCTGCTTTCATTGTTGTTGTTTATCAAGTCCTTTCTCTATAAAACGGCAAGACTGAACAGCCCAGGTCCTCTCCAGAACCCCGGCTTGTAAACACTGCAAGGGACGGCCTCGGCGGTGGAGCTCTGCTGCCGCAAGGAGGCCAGTCCCCTCCCGCTGCTCGTTCGCTTGGCCGACGCTCCCTTTCCCGTTTGGTCGGGTTGAGAAATGCCTCCCTCTCCCTTGCGCGGAGCCTCGGCGCCCCGGCGGAGGCGGGCCATATTGCCTTGGAGACAGGCAGGTAGCGCTGAGCGGTCGCCCCGGCAGCCAATAGAAGAGTGAGGGGCGGGGCCAGCGGGTCTGGGGCCGCCGCGGCGGGGCTTGCAGGTCAGCGGGGGCGCGTTGGGGGAGGGGTCGCAGGCGCCGCGGGGGTCGCGGGGTTCCTGGGGTCCCGGGTCCGCGGCCTGGTCGTGGGATTGGGGCTCGGAGGCTCAGCGCCCCAGGGTCTCCTCCGCCCTGGGGGAGGAGCCGCGGGCGGCGATGGGGGAGGGCAGGGGTCGCCCGCCAGCCTCGTCCCGGAGACCCGAGGCCTGCCCTGCCGCCCAGGAGGCCCCGCCGCCGAGCCCGCCCGGTGGGCAGTGGGAGACCGAGGCCCGGGCGAGAGGGAAGCGCCTGAGCGGCCGGGCTTGGCAGGCCCAGGACCCCGGGCCCAGCCCCCGCCCTCTTCCCGGGCCGGAGCAGACCGGTTCGCTGCGGGGCGAGGGTGCCGCGTGTGCATCCGGCCCTTCCCCGCCTGCGTGTTTCTTTCCAGGTGGGGTCTTGCCGGCCCTGTGAAGGCCCGAGAAGCATGAAGCTCCTGTGTGTGGTGGCCGTGGTCGGGAGCCTGCTGGTGCCCCCAGCCCAAGCCAACAAGGTGCGGCGCCCATGCAAGCCAACCTCGCCTGCGCCCGCGTCCCGGAGGAGGGTGGAAGGGCTGCTGCCCCAGACCGGCCCCTCGGTGCCCTGCGGGCCGTGCCGGGATAGGGGAGTGCTCTCTCGGGCCTAGGCTGCAGGCCCCTGGGGAGGGGTGGTCTGCGGGGCCCACGTCTGGATCTGAAACGCGCACGGTGGAGTTCCAGCCAGGGTCCTGTGTTTGGGCAAATTGTCTAGGCTCTCGGTACCTTCCTTTGCTCTTGGATGCCTTTGGGTTGGTGCCGCTAGCACCGCTGTACGGGGAGCTTCCAGTCGCCCAGGGAGTAGGTGTAATGTAAGGATTGTGAGGTTTGTGCAGGGGCAGGTTTCTGGGTGGAGAGGCCCCACCTCTGAGCAGGGATTGCAGATCACTTTCATTCTTTAGGGGTTATGGCCTGGAGCTGGGTTTGAATAGGTCTCTGGAATTTGAGATTGTGAAAATCACTGAGGCTTTTAATCTGAGTCTGTGGTTTGCTCCCAGTTCCTCTGGGCAATTCCTAACTGGAATGAAAGTTCTGTGCTGTTGTGTTGTCTCTGACCTTTTCCAGATAGGGAGAGCTTCCAGAGGGTTTGCCAGAGTGTTTCCACGGATACGTCCGCTTTCTGGGGTTCACCCCAGCCTTCCCCTTCCCTGATCCTTACCTAAGAAGTTGGAGGTGGGGTGGGGAGAAGAGGCCAACCACTAAGCCTGCTGGAGCCCGGTACACACAGGTGTGAGGCCCTGGGCAAAGGGCTGCCACCTTGCTTGCCCCTCCCCGAAGCCGTGAGTATCATCTGCAGCCCCAGACAGTTTCTTGAGGAGCCTGTGGTGTAGCAGCCTTCCTCCAGATGCCACTCCTGCCGACCCTGGGCCTGGGGGAAGGTCAGGAGCATTCATGCAGTCACTTTATGGAAGAGGGAACTGAAGGTTGAGACTCCTGCTAGCACTTGAAGCCAGTGGCCCTGCCCACCTGACCCGAGACTTCTCTTGCAGAGTTCTGAAGATATTCGTTGTAAATGCATCTGTCCACCGTATAGGAACATCAGCGGGCACATTTACAACCAGAATGTGTCACAGAAGGACTGGTAAGGCGTTGCCCAGGCTGGCCCTTGAGGTTGTGGGTGCTGACTGGGCCTTATGGACCCCCAGAGGATAAACTCGCTCCTCATTTCCACAGAGAGCCTTACAAAAGAATATTTTGTCCCTGGTCACACATTCGATTGGAAATAAGATCCAGATGTGTTTAATTCCAGCTGAGGGGTTCCTGGTCCGAGGAGTGGATTTTGCTTTGATTTGGGTGTTTGTTCACATCTGCAGAATGGTAACATGTTGGGAGAGAGAGGTTTTAGGGTCACATATGGTGGGAGTTTTCTCGAAGCTCTGTTAGCTGTGTTCTTTGGTGCCAGTGTCATGACCACCTTGTGGGGCAGTGCCCCATTGTAACTTTAGAGACGGAGGCTCGGGGAGAATGCCCGTTCTCCTCCTGGAGCCTTGAATCCACTTCTGGATGCCTCACGTCAGAAAAGAGGGAGATCAGTGAGCACCCATTCAGAGAAAGGGGGCCCGCTTGCTGAAGGGGAGTTTCAACGTGCTGTCCTGGGAAGAGCGGTTTAAGGAACTGTAGTCGAAAGAGGCCTTGGGGGCACAGGTAGCTGAAAGGGGGGGGTGTGTGCTGGGGGGCGGGCCTTCGTGTGATGCCTCAGGACTGGGTCAGTGAGGCGAGCGCCCGGGACCAGATTTCAGTGTGGTGTTAGGGGCCTCATCCGGGCTGTGTCAGGAGCTGGGGCGCCTCGTCCCGAGGGCTCTGGGCACAGGGGCCGGGGCCAGGTCCCTGTGGATGGGGTACACTCACATGGGGAGCAGCCCAGGACCCCCAGGGGGCTTTGAGAAAATGAAGAGTACCAGCACCTCCTCCCTTGAGAATTTTGGGTTCTTGTTGTTCCCAGCCTTACTGAGATAAATCAGACATGCAACGTCATGTACGGTTTCGACGGATGGGGACTTGACACACACGTGTTGTGGAGCGAGGTTAGATGACGCCTCCGTTGCCTCACAGGGTTGCCGTGGGGGGCGGGGGGAGGCAGATCGTTTAGGAGCTACTCTTAGCAGCTCGCCCGTGTATATAATACAGTGTTGTTAACTGTAGTCACCACGCTGGACAGTTGATCCCCCTCCTCCTGCCCCGACCCCCAAAAGATTTGGATTCCGTGACTGTGGCTGTGGCGGGTGGGGCATCGCAACTGTGGCGCAGTGCCGTGGCCCGGAAAGCGCGTGGGGATATGAACCCATCCCACCAGTCCAGAGCCGTCAGTGTGTGATTTTCTGAGACCCATTCTGGTCAGATGCAGACCCTGGATCCAGCCTGCCCGCCTTCAAACACAGCTCTGCTCTTTGTTCACTGGGAAACTGATTACTTAATCCCCAGTTTATTCAGTTTCCGCGTCTGTAAAGTGGTGGCAGTATTCTGAGTGTTGAAGGAGAGTGTGTGTGGGTGTGAGTGTGTGTGGGTGTCGGTGTGTGTGGGTGCAGGTGCCGGTGTGAGTGTGTGCGGCTGTGAGTGAGTGTGTGTGTGGGTGTGAGGGGTGAATGTGTGCGGGTGTGAGTGGGTGGGTGTGAGTGGGTGTGTGTGCGGGTGAGTGAGTGTGGGGTGAGTGTGTGTAGATGTGTGTCTCAGTGGTGGTGTGTGTGAGGGTGTGTGGGTGTGAGTGTGCAGGGGTGAGTGCGGGGGTATGTGCGGGTGAGGTGTAGTGTGTGAGGGGTGTGTGTGGGTGTGAGGGGGTGAGTGGGTGGGTGAGTGGGTGCAGGTGTATGTGGGGGCGTGAGTGGGTGCAGGTGTATGTGGGGGCGTGAGTGGGTGCAGGTGTATGTGGGGGCGTGAGTGGGTGCAGGTGTGAGTGGGTGCAGGGGGGTGAGTGTGTGTGGGTGTGTGCGGGTGTGAGTGGGTGGGTGTGAGTGTGCTAGTGTGTGCATGCTTGTGCGGTGCAAGTACGAGTACAGCATTTAGAGCAGTTCCTGGCGCGCGCGTGGAGAGTGCTGTACGATTGCTGGCTGATGGTAGCGTCTGTGGTGGCAGTCTGAACAGCTAGAGCATCTCCAGACACGGGGTCCTGTGGAAAGGAGTGTTTATTCAGAGCACAGAGCAGAGATGATGTGCGCACTGCAAGTCCAGCAGGTCAGCCTTCTGACAGGCCAGGCAGAGGTGATGCTGTTTGTGGGTTGTTGTCATTGTTGTTAAGTTGCTAAGGCATGTCCAACGCTGTGACCCCATGGGCGATAGCCCACCAGGCTCCTCTGTCCCTGGGATTCTCCAGGCAAGAATACTGGCGTGGGTCGTCATTTCCTTCCCCAGGGAATCTTCCCAACCCAGGGATCAAACCCGGGTATCCTGCATTGTAGGCAGATTCTTCTTTGTCTGAGCAAATGACATCAGGAATAAATGGATAGACTGCCCCAGCCTGACACCAGCTAATACGGCTACATCCCTCAGGCCCTGGGACAAGAGTAAGGCTTGAAAATGCAAGGGTGACTTCCCCTGGAGGACAGGGTCCTACCTGGACCTCTCAGGCTGCAGTTCATCTTCCTAAGAAGTCAGTGTTAGGGACTCCAGTTCCATGAAGGCTGATGGGTGGAAACATGCTGGGACATTAGACCCCAGGGTTCTGGGACCCTGTGACCCTGGGCTGTCACGAGGGGAGCCATCGCAGGCTGCCTGGAGTCCCTTCGGGAGGAATGGGGCCTGGCCCTAGGATCCTCGACCCTGGGGCCGGGGCCAGAGGAGCCCCGCTGTGTCCTCAGGCCCTCCCGTGGGCCCCTCCGCCGGGGAGCTGCCTGTGTGCTCCCCTGGTCGAGCAGGTGAAGCCTGGGCATCTGTGTGGTGCAGGCCTGTTCCTGTGTTGCCGGCGCTCTGCCATCTTGTGGGGGTTCCATCTCTGCGAGGGGCAGAGACCACGACACCTTCGCCCTGAGGGCAGGGCAGTCCCGGAGCAGCAACTCACCTGGGAAGCTGGCTAGGGCAAGTCTTCTGTATTTCTAAAAAGAACGCTTTTTCAAACAAATCTGTTTTGGAAACGCTGTGTGAAGCAGTCAGGACTGCCCCCCCTCCAGCCTCCTGCACGGAGGGCAACCAGGGTGCCCAGGGAGCATAGTTCAGCCTGCTCTGTCTGTGCAGACCCCGAGGCCCAGAGAAGTTTCGCACATCACCTGCAGGAAAGAGAACTCTCAACCAGCTTGCCCCCGTGACCCTCTCCCCTAAGGTGTTGTAACTGTTCCCCCTAAAGGGACATGCCACGGTTTCACCAGTTCTCTGGGGGAGAACACATCCCTTGTGGGGAACCCATAAGTCCTACTGACCTGCCACAGTGACCTCCCAGACCCAGGGAGGAATCCGGGCCTGGTAGGTTGGCCTCTGAGGTGAGAGGTCCCAGGAGTGATGACCCAGTGCTGGGAGTGGGCCTGACCCTGTCCGTCTCTCGGCCCCTCCTTCGGCGCTGCGTTAAGAGTAGGGAGCCACATGCCCAGCATGAGAACTGGAGTCATGAGGGGTTTAAGTAAAATCACACCACACACTGGACTTTAAGGGGACAGAGGCAATGGAGGACATGCCATCCCACACTGTTGGTGCCTCTGCCAGAAACCCAGCCCCAGCCTAAGGGGCCCTGGGAAGTTCAGGACAGGGTGATTGATTTCAAGGATTCAGGTCAGAGCTGGAAGGGAGGGCCTAGAGGGTCATCTGGTACTGCCCCGGCAGCTGCCTGGAAGGGTCAGGCTAGGGCACAGTCAAGATCAGGCCTGAGGCACGGTCATGGTTGGCAGGGCCCCCGGTTGAGACAGCAGTGGGAGGGGGTAGGGAAGTGGGGTTCAGAGACCTGGAAGGAGGCCAAGTCACGGGTGGGCAGTTGGGTGACTTCTTGAGTCAGCTGTGGCTCCTGGTCCGATCTGGTCAGAGGAGGGGCCAGTGGAGGCACTGTCTGCAGCAGGGATTGGAGGTGGGGGGCGGTGGAGTTTATGCCAGTGGGACCCTGACCCGGTTAGTCACAGAGGGCCAGGGCCCTGAGGCTGTGGGTTGGGAAAGGGGTTCTGCCCTCCCCAACCCATCGGAGACCCTGCCCTCCCTGGGGAACCCTCCCTCCCACCCTGCGCCTGCAC
>SJYG01000624.1:405091-433132 GCA_006410535.1 Litocranius walleri | reverse complement strand
TCCCCCGGGCTGTGGGCCTGGCCCTCAGCTCTAATTCCCCCAAAGATCAGCTCAGGTCCTGCAGGAAATGTGCAGGCTCTGGAGCCTCCGAGGCAGAGAGGTGGTAATTAGGGGGCCGCGCTGCCTTTGACGACAGCCACACTGTGAGGGCGGGGGTCGGGGCGGTCGGAGGGGCTCCGGAGGGCACGCAGGGCGGGCCCCCACGCCGCCTCTGCCAGACACTCTGCTTCCGAGAGCGGGCTGGGGTCCCGGCCCCCACAGAGCAGTCCGGGGGTCTCCCTGCTGTCCCCGGCCAGCACGGCCGGGGTGTCCCAGCTATGGGGCCATGTGCGTGCGTCTCCTCACAGGACAAGCTCATTGAGCCTGTGCTGACCGGGCGGGCCTGAGGCTGACTCTCTGTGCTCCCCTTGAGGGGCAGGGATGCCTGGGGTGCAGCCAGGCCTGGCCCGAGCCCCGCTTCCCGGAGCCCTCGCACGCCCCACAGCCATGGCCCCAAGCTGGCAGGGCCCTCGGGGAGGCTGGGCTTGAGGGCCGCTCTCCCTGCACCCCTGCCGTGTTGGGCGTTTGAAACCCCCTGCTCCCCTTCCCATGGCAGGACGCTCGTTCCGCGGCGGCTGCCACCTTCGGGCCCAGAGCAAGCACGGTCCTGGAGCGCGTGGAGGGCGCGCAGCAGCGGTGGAAGCTTCAGGTGCGGGAGCAGCGGAAGGCCGTCTTCGACCGGCACAAGATGCTCAGCTAGGCGCCCGCCTCCGGGGCTGCACGGAGCCGCCCTCCCCCAGCTCTGTGCCGCCCCCTGGTCTCCCCTGTTACAGCCCCGGCAGCTTCCCTTCTCTCCGTGCCCAGCTGGGTGATCCCGGAGGGGCACTGGTTCCCCGTCAGGTGGTCTCGGAGTGGAGGGGAGGGGACCACAGCCAGGGCCCTCCTCACCCCAGCCCGTGCACCACCCTCCTGGCTCCAGACCCTGGGGGCTCGGTCATCATTGGGAGCTGCCTCTCGACCGGCCCCCCCCAACCCTCAGGACGGCCCTGCCAGGAGGGCTGGGTGCTCAACCCACTGGTCCTCGGGGCCCCTGGTTGTGTTCCGGCTTCTCCCCCCATCTTCTCGCATTGACAAGGGTCAGCAGAGTGCAGGGCCCTGCTCACTCTGGCCGGGCCCCCGCTCCCACCTCAGGAAGCCAAACTGCACCCCCCCCACCCCATCCCTGCCCCCCAGGCTGCAGTTGCTGAGCCATTGGTGGGACCACAGGACCCCGAGGCCACGCGGTGGCTCCCAGCCCCGGGCCCCGGTCCTCAGATTGCCACTTGCCCTGAGTCTCAGCGTCCCCGTGCATGGAGACTGCTGTCCTGTTACTCGCCATCATTAAATTGTCTTTTTTTTTCTCACTTTGTGGATTTCAAGAGATTCTGAGAGCTCAGTGTTTCACAGGCGGACCCAGGAGGGGCCTGGAGCGGTGTCCTTGGTGGACCTGGGGCTGGATGGCCCTCAGGGCGGGGGTGGGGTGGCCGCTTCTCTCCGGGTCTCTCCTTGCAAGGAGCAGGGGTGGGCTGGCCTGGGCACGCTCCCGAGTTGGCGTTTTGTCTTCCCGAGTCTCCTGAGTGAACAGCATCTGATGTCAGCACCTTAGAGATGCCGTGCCTGGCACTCACTGAGAAGCCACTGTTCGTCGTTCAGTTGCTAAGTCACTGCGACCCCATGGACTGCAGCACCCCAGGCTCCTCTGTCTGCCACGTTTCCCCAGATGAAAACCAGCTGGTGCTCGGGAGCAGGGCCTGCAGGGGAGGCTGCGCTCTGGGAGAAGCTGCCAGCGCCCCCAAGGCTGAGGCACTGCCGCGCATCCTGGATGTTCGGTGAGGGGCGTGTCTGGCAGAAACAGGGCCTGGAGGCCCATGGGATCTGTTTGAATTTCCCCCATTGGGTCTGCCTGGGTCAGCGTGAGCCTGGTGTGGGGCCCTGAGCCAGGGTCTTGGGAGGCCCATGGGATCTGTTTGGATTTCCCCCCGTCGGGTCTGCCTGGGTCAGCGTCTTGAGCCTGGTGTGGGGCCCTGAGCTGGGGTCTTGGTGAGGTGGGCGTTCCAGTTGTCAGCGATGTGCCCAAGTTCAGAGCCAAGTGCAGGTACCGGGGGTTGTGGGTGAGGTGACATGTCGATGGGGCTGGCACTGGAAGCCAGTGAGGGAGGTTCAGAGGGGCAGGTTTGACCGGGATCCTCGGCCAGCGGGAGGCTCCTGGGGGTGAGTGGGAGGTGCACACCCGCAGGTCGTCCCTGTCCTCAGTTGGCCTGGCGCACGCTCGGCGCTGGCCAGGTCACATGCTGCTTCCCGGGCCTCAGTGAGCCTGAGAATTCTTCTACAACGGGGACGCTTTCCGTAGGTTGGCAGACGGATGGGTCAGCTTATCAAGAATAACCCGTCCAGAAACTGGTGTCTCAGATTCCCAGATACCCTGTAACCCCTCTGTGGGGGACCTGGGTTCCCTGTGTCCCTGAGTCTCGGTTGAGTCCTGCAAGCACTCTGGCCTGCCTTTGATGGTCTTAAAGGTTTGGTCTGTGGTGGGCAGCTGCTGTTCACTGTCAGGAAGCCCGATACATGAAAAATGTTTAGGAGTGCCTCTTTACTTCCCCTGAGGATTCGGCCAGCAGCTCAGCCTCTCCACGCACTTGGACTAAACACGAAAACTGCTGTCGGACGCCCTCCCCGATGTGCCTCCACGGCCTGTGCGTGACGCCAGAGCAGGGTCCCCACAACCAGCTCGCAGACGCCAGATGGAACTCTCCACTGCGTCTGTGAGATGAATTCTGGGGTTGTGTGCGGAAATCCTGTTTGTATCCCATCAGGCCCGCAGCCACACTGGTCTACGAGCGGTGGTTAGCACTTGGGACAGAGACAGATGGGTTGGGTTTGGCCCTGGGGACCGAGCCTCGTGTGTGTGCGTGCCCAGTTGCTCAGTCGTGTCCAACTCTTTGCGACCCCATGGACTGTAGTCAGCCAGGCCCCTCTGTCCATGGGATTCTCCAGGCCAGAATACTGGAGTGAGTTGCCCCAGCCTCATCCAGGGGATCTTCCTGACCTAGGGATCAAACCCAGGTCTCCTGCATTGCAGGTGGATTCTTAACCTCCTGAGCACCAGGGAAGCCCTTGAATGCTGGAGTGGGTAGCCTATCCCTTCTAAGGCAGGTTCTTAGCCAGTATGGTCAGTCATCCCATAAGGGAGGGGAGAGGGGGTGGATAGGAAAGAAGGGACCAGCCCGCTCCCGGGGCCCCTACCTCCACTGCTCACCAGGTCAGCCCCAGCGCCTTGGTTCTCTTGCTGCCTTGCGCCCATTCTTACCCCGAAGCCCCCACTGTGGGTGTTCAGCCTGGCTGCGCAGTGCTTCTCACAAGACTGAGCAAGGCGCCTCGGGTTCACGGTCTGCACTGTGTCTCCCAGCCCTCCGGGGTCTGTTAGCCCTTGGCATTAATCCTGGGCCACCTTCCTGCTTCTTTCCCCCTCTCTCTGCCCTGGCAAATCCTCCCCGACTGCTACCCCCACCTGCAAAGTCTCCTTCCTGCTTATCTTGACTCCTTTGCTTTGATCCTGGAGATGGCGTGTCCCTCCTGTTCAAAGCCAGCCCAGCTGTCCCCTCTCCCTGGGACTTCCATCACCTCCACTCTAGTCCTGCTTCCCGTCCCTTCCAGACTATCAACACGCACACGTCTCCTGCCTGAAAGACCCATCCTCGGGCTCCATGCTCACCTCTGACTCCAGAGGGTCCCCTCCCCGCCCCTGCTCACTCCCGACCCAAGCCCTCCGCAGGCCGGGCGCTGGTGACCATCCCTGGCTCAGTGCTCTGGCCCCCTGCTGCTCTGTGAGGGGGCGGTCTTCCTTGCCAAAACTGCCGTTTTCCGGGCGGTCCTGCTCAGCCCACTCAGCTCGCTCCACAGTTTAGCGTCTGAGTTCTCTCCCCGACACTCTTCTCACCTGTGGTTTTGTGGTCTGAATTCTAGAATGCCTGTCTCTAGCCCAGACTTGACCTCCAGCTCCAGACCATCTGCCTAGCTTTCAGCTGGACCCTCCCTTCGGGGACCACAGTAAACTCATCCGCTCCCGGAGACGGGCTGCTCTTTAGTCCGTTCATCTGGGCGGGTGGCACTCCCACTGGCCGAGATGCTCAGGCCGGAAACCCGCTGCATTTCGCAGCCCGTGGGATCGCAGTTCCTCGATAGGCCTCCAGGGAGCCTTCCTGGGGCCTGAACTCTTCACTGAGGCCCTCGTCCGCCTGCCTCCCTGGCCTCTAACCCCTGAGGCCCTGGCAGGGGTGTTGGCGCCACTAGACGTGGGCTCGCGGTAGGGTTGCCGCTGTAGGCGCCCAGATGGCCCTGCGTCCCCAGCAGGCGGTGCTGGTAGGAGCTGCCTTCTCCCCCAGGCTCCCGAGGGCCACGGCCCTGTCTGGGGGGCTGGAGAGCAGGCAGAGAGGGATGCCCAGGTCTGGCTTCTCTGCCCATCCCTGAGGACCTTTTCTCCGGTGCCAGGCAACTCCCGTGGCCCAGGGAGCTGGCAGGGTGGGCGGGCGGAGCGGCCTGAAAGCGGGATGGACCTGGCCTCCTGACCCCACTCAGCCCTTTGAATCCCTCACATCTGAGCCCGTCTCCTCCATAGTATCCCGCAGCCCACGGCCTCATCAGATGAGAGGCAAGGATGAAAACCCCCAGAAGGCCAGGCCTCCATCTAGCAACATGGGCAGGGCGTTAGAAGTGGGTGCAGACTCCAGCACCGCCTCTCTCTACACGGCTGTGTAAAGAACACTTTGTGTGTAAAACGCCTGGAACCACCCTGCACTCACAGTGTCCCTAAGATAGCATGCCCCCTGCCCAGCCAGGCAGAGCCTATGCCTGCCAGAGGGCTGTCCTTGCTGAGAGATCGGGGCCTAGGGCTTCAGAGACCCTGGCCCGTCTCTGGCCCACCTGTGGGAACTCTGAACTTCTCGGGAGATGGGGACACTGCGGCCCTCTCATGGGTGTGGAGCGAGTGGCTGCAGCCGGGCTGACCCGAGGGACTCCTGCCTCCGGGCGGCACTGTGGGTGAGGTTGCCCCGGGCGTCAGGAGCTTGGCCCAGCCCGCCACCCTTTGCGGGTGACCGGTGCAGACGCGCCCTGCAGACAGACAAGGGGACCCAGAGCCAGCCCCTGGTTCCCCGAGTGCCACCACTTGAGCAAAGTGACTCCGGGTGGTGCCTAGGAGAGTGCTTTCTACCCTAGCGGTTATGTGGTCGTGTTAATAAATTAGGTCGAAATGTCGTCAGCACAAACTGCATGACTTTGTGAATGTCAACGTGAAGGATGCGTGAAAGGGGGCAGGTGGGCACCTGTAAGGGGAGTATCAGGCGCTCAGAAATTCTGGAAGGAACAACGTGTGGCCTTGCCAGCTCAGGACCCCCGCACCAACTGGCTTCCGGGCCACCGTCGGCTCTGACACCCCTTGACTGCAGTCTCCCTGTTGGCCTAGTGGGTGAGAGTACCAGGAGGGCGTCTTGTCCAGCTCTGTTGGCTGGACGCCGCAGCGGCACTCAGACCTGTCTCCGCCCGGACCCTGACGCGGAAACCCCAGAAACCCTGGACTTCCCCAGTCGGGAGAGGATTTGTTGTGTAGCGGCCAGGTCTGGCAGCACCGGGCCAGACTGCCTGGGTCTGGGCCCAGCGCTGAACCTCCCAGCTGCGTGGCCTGGGTCCGGGCCCAGCGCTGACCCTCCCAGCTGCGTGGCCTGGGTCCGGGCCCAGCGCTGACCCTCCCAGCTGCGTGGCCTGGGTCCGGGCCCAGCGCTGACTCTCCCAGCTGCGTGACCTGGGGAGGATCCGCGTCTGTTTCCTCAGCTGGAAGAACGGGAAGAGGAACTGGTGTCATGGGTGAGTGTGTAAGTGCCCGGTGGGCGTGATTTGTGTCTACCTCAAACGTGCGATGTGTCTCCCCACTGTGGCTCCAGGGGTGCTGCAAGCCTGTGCACAAGGAAGCAGCTTGGGGCTCAGCCTGGAGTGAGGTGACGAGCAGGGGCCGAAACATGGGGCTCCCTCGCCCATCTCCCCCACGGCAGTGGACTTCGCATCAGGGCTGGGCTCTCAGGCCCAAAGCCACACTAGCCTGGCCTAGGCCACCTCTGTGCACTCTGGGTGCCAGCTTCCTCCACTGGCCACCGAGGAGGGCGGCCTGGGTGGCCTCCAAGAGCCCCGTCGGCTTGGTGCCCGGGAGTCCTGCCAGGGTGCCGGGCAGTCCCCAGCCCTGGAGCTGTGTCCCTGGAGGGGCCACTGTCCCAGCTCCCGCTCAGCCCCGGGGGTGCCCAGTGACCGCCCACCCAACTGGTCTTGCTGCAGTCCCCGTGGAGACAGGGCTGTCTTCCCCTAAGCATGAGGACTTTCCCCAAGGGAGGACCTGTGTCCTCCCAGGTCCCCAGCCAGGCGCTCCCTGAGCCCCGGTCCATGGCCTCCTGCTGCACAGGTGCCTGGCTGAGAGGCTCTCCGGCCACGGGCCGGCTGCATCGTCCCTCCCGTGGTCCTGGGTGGGCAGCCCTGGAGGACAGCGCCCCCACAGCTCCGGGCTCGGGCCAGGGCTGTGTGTGTGTCCCTGGAACTCGGGAGCCAATCACTGGAGGCGGGGCAGCCCCCTCTTCCCCCACCCGGGGCCCATCCCAGATCAGAGGCGCCCCCAGCCCGCCCCCCGCCCTCCCCTTCTGGGTGTGTCGCCATTTGAAGCTTAGTCGGGTAGAGTGTACCTGGCTCCCGAGCTGGGCGGGGAGCCAGCCAGAGGCGGCCAAGGACGCAGCAGGGGCCGGCGGCCCCTTCCGGAGAACCGGTCCCCATCCCACAGCGGAGCCACTGAGCGGGGAGCAGCCCAGAGGGAACGGCCTCCTGGTACCCGGCCGGGGACGCTCAGCCACCTGCGGGCGGGGCAGGCACCCACACCGAGGGCAGCAGACGGGCCAGCCGTGCAGCCGGGGGCATCACTGCCAGTGGGGTCCGTCCGTGGCCTCAGCCTCGGGGCCACTGCCCACTGCCCGCCAGTCCCCCAAGACGGACGTGTGGACCTTCTGGGTGGAGATCATCCCGGGAGGCGTCCTGGAAAGGAGCTGCAGGTGAGGGGTGAGGGCCGGGGGAGGCTGGGCCCGGGGCTGCAGACGGCGGTGCGGCAGGCTCCCGGGGTCTCATCACAGCCCTGTCTCTTAGGGGCTGGGCTGGCTTCCCCCATCACCTGTTAAATTCTCCCAGCTGCGTGACCTGGGGAGGATCCGCGTCTGTTTCCTCAGCTGGAAGAACGGGAAGAGGAACTGGTGTCATGGGTGAGTGTGTAAGTGCCCGGTGGGCGTGATTTGTGTCTACCTCAAACGTGCGATGTGTCTCCCCACTGTGGCTCCAGGGGTGCTGCAAGCCTGTGCACAAGGAAGCAGCTTGGGGCTCAGCCTGGAGTGAGGTGACGAGCAGGGGCCGAAACATGGGGCTCCCTCGCCCATCTCCCCCACGGCAGTGGACTTCGCATCAGGGCTGGGCTCTCAGGCCCAAAGCCACACTAGCCTGGCCTAGGCCACCTCTGTGCACTCTGGGTGCCAGCTTCCTCCACTGGCCACCGAGGAGGGCGGCCTGGGTGGCCTCCAAGAGCCCCGTCGGCTTGGTGCCCGGGAGTCCTGCCAGGGTGCCGGGCAGTCCCCAGCCCTGGAGCTGTGTCCCTGGAGGGGCCACTGTCCCAGCTCCCGCTCAGCCCCGGGGGTGCCCAGTGACCGCCCACCCAACTGGTCTTGCTGCAGTCCCCGTGGAGACAGGGCTGTCTTCCCCTAAGCATGAGGACTTTCCCCAAGGGAGGACCTGTGTCCTCCCAGGTCCCCAGCCAGGCGCTCCCTGAGCCCCGGTCCATGGCCTCCTGCTGCACAGGTGCCTGGCTGAGAGGCTCTCCGGCCACGGGCCGGCTGCATCGTCCCTCCCGTGGTCCTGGGTGGGCAGCCCTGGAGGACAGCGCCCCCACAGCTCCGGGCTCGGGCCAGGGCTGTGTGTGTGTCCCTGGAACTCGGGAGCCAATCACTGGAGGCGGGGCAGCCCCCTCTTCCCCCACCCGGGGCCCATCCCAGATCAGAGGCGCCCCCAGCCCGCCCCCCGCCCTCCCCTTCTGGGTGTGTCGCCATTTGAAGCTTAGTCGGGTAGAGTGTACCTGGCTCCCGAGCTGGGCGGGGAGCCAGCCAGAGGCGGCCAAGGACGCAGCAGGGGCCGGCGGCCCCTTCCGGAGAACCGGTCCCCATCCCACAGCGGAGCCACTGAGCGGGGAGCAGCCCAGAGGGAACGGCCTCCTGGTACCCGGCCGGGGACGCTCAGCCACCTGCGGGCGGGGCAGGCACCCACACCGAGGGCAGCAGACGGGCCAGCCGTGCAGCCGGGGGCATCACTGCCAGTGGGGTCCGTCCGTGGCCTCAGCCTCGGGGCCACTGCCCACTGCCCGCCAGTCCCCCAAGACGGACGTGTGGACCTTCTGGGTGGAGATCATCCCGGGAGGCGTCCTGGAAAGGAGCTGCAGGTGAGGGGTGAGGGCCGGGGGAGGCTGGGCCCGGGGCTGCAGACGGCGGTGCGGCAGGCTCCCGGGGTCTCATCACAGCCCTGTCTCTTAGGGGCTGGGCTGGCTTCCCCCATCACCTGTTAAATGGTACCTGCCTCCTCGCACTGCAGTGAGGGTCAGACGAGCCAAGAGGTCACACTCGTGTCCAGCACAGAACAAGGCCTGAGAAGTGCTTCTGTCACATTCTCCATCCTGCCGCTCGTGCAAGCGTGGGCTTAAGCTCACGGAAGCTCTCCGAGCCTCGTCTTCCCCATCTGCAAAATGGGAATGAAAAGTCACCTCCAGGGGTTAAATAGTTTCAAGCACATGGCAGGAGCCCTGTGAGGGCTCCCTGTCAAGTCAGCTGAGGTCTGTCCCCGTTCAACCCCCACGTTCCCTGCATTCAGGGCCCAGGCTTTTTACCCCACCGACGGAGGAAGCCTCTGCATAGAAAAGTTTCACACTTTCGGCCCAGGGCCTCTGCAGAGCTGCTCTGCGCGGATGTTAGATGGCAGATGTGGCCTGTGAGAGCACCTGCTTTGATCAGCCTGGGGCACTCACGTGTGACCACACGCACGGACGCCCCTGGGGACCAGGAGAGGGGCCCACCCTGCAGGAGGCGGCTGGGCACGGCAGGCACGGGCCTCCTGGGGGATCGAGGCACACAGGTGGTGTGGGAACAGCAGGCCGGAGCCCCCTAGGGAGTGTCCCCAGAGGCACAGGGCTGAGGGTGCAGGGAGAAGGAGAAAGCAGAGGGCAGGCGAGGGTGGGGGCGTTGTGGACACGGAGAGACCCAGACTGTCTGCAGGGGGACGGGTGGCTGGGAGTCAGGGGTGCCCCAGGAGGGGAGCTGCCCAGCTGAGAGGGGAGACGGGGAGGAGAGGGGCCGCAGGGCAGCACACACAAGGGCGTGAGGCCCGAGCGAGCAGTGGTTACAGCGACCTCTGGAAGAGGGAGCTGAGTGCAGACGAGTGCGTCCAGGCGGGTGTGCGGGCAGGCAGCGCCGAGATACTTCCTCGTGGGGTCCCCCAGGACAGTGCCACCCCACAGCAGAGGGCCAGGCAGGCTCCAGGTCCTGGCTGGAAGGGACCATAGAGGCCGTGGTTGTAATCACGTTTCGACCAGACGCAGAGAGCTCTGATGCTCTCTAAAACATGGAAACCTCCTGAGACAGATGGGAGGGTCCTGGGGTGTCCTGAACCCACAGGAGAGGGACCGGGGGGAGTGTTCTGATACTCTCTAAAATGTGGAAACCTCCTGAGACAGACGGGAGGGTCCTGGGGTGTCCTGAACCCACAGGAGATGGACCGGAGGGAGGGGTGCTCCGATACTCTCTAAAATGTGGAAACCTCCTGAGACAGACGGGAGGGTCCTGGGGTGTCCTGAACCCACAGGAGAGGGACCGGGGGGTGCCTGCCAGCCCACGCCCTCCCAGGGACTCGGGGTGAGGACCCTTCCTCATGGGGACGTGTGGATGGCCCGGGGGGCACGGGTGTGACCCAGGAGAGTGCTCTTCTCCCTGCAGACCCAGGCCACGGCGCTGTGTTTGCAACGGCCTGTGGCCTGGCGCCATCTCCCACTGACAGATGCCCGGATCCAGGCAGTGGGGGGAGCTTGGGAAATCTTGAATTTCTATTCTGTGGCCCCCGAGGTTTTTTCCCACGTGACCCCAGCCACCTAGAAGGGAGGCTCCCTGTGCAGTGATGGGAGTGGGACTTCCTTCTCTGAGTCTGCGGTGGCCGGGGCCTCAGGCACCTGGGGTTGGCATGGGGCCGGGGCAGCAGCCCTGGTGGGAGATGGGCATGCTGCTGGCCTGCCAGGCAGCCTGCGGTGCTGGAGGCTTCCGTGCTGTCCCCAGCTCGGGGCGACTGGTTGCCGGGTCAGACAGCAGCCCCTGCAGAGTCGCCTGGTTTAGGCTTACGGTGCTTTTACGGCCGCTGGAGGGCAATTTCCCTTCCTCTCTCTTCTCCCTGGTATCAGCCCTGACTAATCCCACGTGCCCTAAGCCCCCGGGAGGCGAGCCCTGTGCCGGCAGTGACTGGAGGGCCTCGCGGGACGTGCAGTGGACAGCAGCATGCATCCCTCCGGCCAGCTGGACCCCGGGCGCCCACTGACCTTGTAGCCAGGGTCCCACCTTTGCTTCCCTCTTCCAGCTCCCTGCCTGCAGCCCCAGCCTCATCCACTCCCACGAGGCTTTGGGCGTCTCTGAGCTCTTGCTACCCACATGCTGTCTGGAGTCTGCCTAGGGGCCGCTTTATCCTGGTGAGGCTCGTCACGTTAGCACTTTGGGGGCCCCAGGCGACGCGCCCAGACGTCCTGGCTCCTAAGCTGCAGTCCCTCCCAGCCCCCACTTTGTGCGCAACTCACAGCCGGGGGCAAGGGTTGGCATGGGGCTGCACACAGCCCCCTGAACCCCTTCCTTCTGCGTCCCAGGCATCTCCTCTCCTTGGGCTGTTAGGAAACACCATTCCCGGCAGCCTGAGGACGCCCAGCCAGCCCCAAGGTGTACGCCCATTTCTCTCGGATGCCACGTCCGACATCCGTCAGCTGTGTGGCCCTGGGAAAGGCACTTTGCCCCTCCATGCCTCAGCTTCCTACCTGCAAAGCGAGGGTGGCGATCGTCCCTGCTTGGAGGATTCAGTGACTGTGCACGCGTGTGCATGAGTGTGCATGCGTGTGCCGGCGTGCTCACACACAGGCGTCCTGAGGAGAGCGCCTCACACGGAGGGCACGCCCTGCGTCCTCACTTGCTCCTCGCCTCCTTCGGCTCTTACCTCCCAGATGCACACAGTGAGCAGCGTCTGCTCAGGAGCCCCGGGCCTGGGGGCGGGTCTCCGCTCTGCCCTGTGCCAGCTGCGTGACCCCGGCCGCTGTGTGACCCCGGGCCGCTGTGTGACCCTGGGAAATTGTGTGACCCCGGCCGCTGTGTGACCCCGGCTGCTTTATGACCCCGGCTGCTGTGTGACCCTGGGAAATTGTGTGACCCTGGGCCGCTGCGTGACCCCAGGCCGCTGTGTGACCCTAGGCAATTGTGTGACCCCGGGCAATTGTGTGACCCCGGGCAATTGTGTGACCCCGGGCTGCTGTGTGACCCCCGCTGCTGTGTGACCCCCGCTGCTGTGTGACCCCGGCCGCTGTGTGACCCTGGGCTGCTGTGTGACCTCCTTGGGCCTCCGCATCCTCATCCGTAACAAGGGGCCACGGGCCCCCCAGGGCTGTAGGGAGCACGCTCAGAGCAGAAGTGAAATGCAAGGCATAGCCCTGCCTCATCTACCTGCCCCCCTCCGGGCACAGCTGTCCACATAGGCCCCTGTGAGTGTCCCAGAAAGGGGTCAAGGGAGTTTGGTGCGTGAATCCCCCAGCGGGAGGTGTACACTGAGTGCGTTCACCTTCTTCAGAGATGTATGTGAATGCAGTTACCCTAGTCCTTCCAAGACCTGAGAAAGGGGCCGGGCCCTCGTGTACAGGGTCTCCCCTCTGGATGATCCCCAGGACAGACGTGGCTCTGGGAGCCGCTGGACGCGGTGCTGGGCGGGGGTGGCACCTGCTGCCTCAGACCCGCCAGAGCCACAACCCAGGATCTTAGTGCTCCGGGGGTCCTCCCAGGGCCGTCCCAGCCATGCTAGCAGTACCAGCTGCCAGGGATCCCTGGCACGGGACTCACACATGGCTGAGGTATCAGTGCCCCCATTCTGCAGGTGTGCAAACTGAGGCCTGTGCAGTGGCTCCCTCACCAGTCAGGCAGAGTCAGGACCCAGTTTGGGAGGTCCAGCCTGTAGCCTTGCCTTCCCCTTGTGGGGTGGCCACTCACCTGGGGCTCCTGAACTGTTCGCGGGAGCCCGATACTCCTCCTGGGGGCTGGGGGCAGCTGCCTTCAAAATCAGCCCCTGTGACCCCCCAGCATCATAGGCAGTTGGGAAGGATGAGCTCCTCCACCAACGCTGGCCCCCACGAAATCCTGTAAAGATGAGGACTCTTCCCTCAAGAGTGGGGCACCCCTGCGTGGCTAAAAAGGTCCTCAGGCCTCAGCCTGGACAGAGCCTGGTGAGCCGAGCCCCACTGTGTGACCTGAGCACTCTCGCGGCCTCTGAGCTGCCAGCTCCTCCTCTGTAACAGCCTCAGGGCTGTGGGCCAGACAGAGCGGGGTGCCCACCAGGCCGGCCTCAGAAGGGCCCCGCCCACAGCCTTCCTTCTGTGCTCCCTTCCCCACTCCAGAGTCCGAGCAGGGCCCCCACTCAGGGCTGTGCAAGGCTCCTCTCCAAAAGTGGCTGCAGGCGGGAGCCTGGGGCAAACCCATGACGAGGAGGATGACGTGGGAGGATGGCATGGGGAGCTCTGGGCTGGGGGCTCACAAACAGCACTGCCTCGCTTGTTCATCACGTGCCAGTGGAGCACAGGGGTTCAAACCAGGCACCTGAGCCCTGCGGCTGCCTGGGGAATAGGGCATCACTCTCCAGCCTCAAGGGCATTCCTGGGCTTGTGGTCGCCAGGCCTGTTGCCCCTTCTCCTTGGTCAGATCCGGAATATCTTGGAGATTCTCAAATGGTCATTGTTGAGTTGAGCTTGTTGAATATTGGGGTGAGATGTGAGGTGATCCTCCTAGAAATAATTACCAGCTATCAGACAGACTCCCCAGGGAGACTATGACTTATCTTATTAAAAAAAAAGAAAAAGCACTTGCTTGTGCTGGAGATTTTAAGGTGAAATTCCCTGAAATGTATTCTACCCAATGTTAGGAGGCTTTAGAGGCCCACTGGGGGTTTCTGAGTTAAATGCAAGCAGTTCCCTCCACTGAGGGGCTTTCTCTGGGACGCGTCTCCAGGACACGATGAAGGGGCTCGGTTCTCAAAGTGTCAAACTGTGGAGCACTCTGGGGAAAGCTCTCCGTGGACACCTTCCCTGGAGGCAGGGGTGCAGCCCATGCGTGCTGTCACTCCAAGTCCTTGGCTTCCTTACAGATTCTCCCAGTTCAGGGCACCAGGGGCGGGGGAGGCCCTGAAAGATGTCTTCATGAAGGTGCCGACACGCTCCGTCAAGCAGGATCTGCTGAAGGAGCCCCTGAGAGGAAGAAGAGGCAGAGGGGTCGGAGAGCTCGCCCCCTCCAAAGCCCGCTTCCGGGCCCGCTCTGGGTCTGAGGTGACACATTCAGCCCGTCTCTGGCCTCAGTCCCCCACCTCTGGCTCCAGTCCCGGCGCAGACAGGCTCAGTGAGAGGGGCTGGCAAGGTGGAACTGTGTTATCCACCCTGTAGATGGCCCAGCCCGCTCAAAGCTCACAGCCCCTGGCTTGATCATGACGGGCCATCCCTCCCCAGGGCTACCCGTGGCAACCAGCAAACATCTCTGCAGCAGGTACTGTGCGTGTCAAAGGTGAAGCAAAGACGAGTTCTTGCACTTCCTGTTTACAGCCTGGACCGGAGGCCGTGTCAGGAGGGGCTCCAAGCAGAAGGCTCTCTAGCGGCCTCCTGGACACTAAGAAGGTCCTCACATATCACCCTGAACAGAGCCTGGTGAAGGCCCACTAGGGGTTTGAGAGGCCCACTGGGGGTCTCTGGGTTAAAGGCAAGCAGCTCTCTACTGCCGGCCTTTCTCTGGGACACGTCTCCAGGACAGGATGAAGGGGCTCGTTTCTCAAAGTGTCTGACTGCGGAGCACTCTGGGGAGAGCCCTCAGCAGACACCTTCGCTGGAGGCGAAGACCACACATGCTGTCTCTCCAAGTCCTTGGCTTCCTTACAGGAAAGGAAGAGCAGAGGGCCAGGGGAAGCGGGTGAGGGCCAGGCGGCAGTGGGCGCCTCGGAGAGGGTGGACCCGGGTGGGCAGGCCGTGCTCCGGAAGCTGTCAACAAGGAGCTGAGACGATGCACCGTGGGCGGGGGGCTGGCGGCGGGCAGTGAGGGCCTCTGGCAGGAGGCAGACAAGGAGCCAGTGGGGGGGGGGCAAAAGCACCTGATGCAGAACTACGAGCAGCGGGGACGCGGGAGGGGAGCCCAGGAGACCCCCCTGGCGGCTGCCCTGCCGGCGAGGAGCCAGGTCCCTAGAAGCGGGGAGAGTGTGGCTTCAAGCCCTAGCCCCCAGTGCCTCGTGGGCGGGGACAGCCCCCCACACACTATTTCAGAAGCATGCTCTTAGCTAGTAAGTTGATTCATACTGACACAATCTGCAGTTTTTTTGTTCAAAATCCAAAATATGTTTAATGATACATTTTTCTGTATCTGTATGTAATGAACAGTTAACTGATGTGAGCTGACCCATCCCCTCTGGGAAGTTAATGGAAAACCTCATGGCTCTTCTTGGGGATCCTCCCTTAACTGAATTTTCCAAAAGCCCTGGGGGACTCAGGTCTGGGGAGACCTAGTGGATTCCTGACCTTGAATTTCAGCGAACTGCAGCTGCTATTGCTCCTCATCGCCACACGGTGTCGCTGTTGACACTGGTCTTGTCCAGACGCGGGTCAGATCCCGCTGGGGTTCTGCGGATGGAGGAGGAGCCCTGTCCTGGAGTTCTTACGCTCAGGCAGGGGCCTCCTCGCCGGGTTCCCGGGGGTACGGCTCCAGGTGCTTGACTCTTTGCCTGGTCCTCCCCTCCCGTGGCCATCCTCCTTAGAGCATCCTCAAGGGGCATTATCTTCCCAGGACCACCGGGGGCCTCTGGCAACACTGTGACCTGGCAGGAGCTCAAACAGCACCCTCACTTGAAACTTCAGTAGAAGAGCGCCTCCAATAGGAAGCACAGATTAGTGAGAGCCCCGTGTTAGGTCAGCACCGCCCTTCTGACCTTTTGATTGCAATGGGAAACTCTAGGAGAAATAGAGGGGGAGCTGGGGTGGGGGGAGACGGATAGGGCTGACAATTCATGAGATCACTGACTGTGGAACCTTGGGTAAGTGACTTCACCTGTATGAGCCTCGGCTTGCTCACCTCTAAACCGGATGAAATGGCTCAGTCAGTAAAGAATCTGCCTGCGATGCAGGAGACCTGAGTTCCATCCCTGGGTGGGGAAGATCCCCTAGAGAAGAGAAAGGCAACCACTCCAGTATTCTTGCCTGGAGAATCCCATGAACAGAGGAGCCTGGAGGGCCAACAGTCCTTGAGGTCGTGAGAGTGGGACACAGGACTTAGCGACTGAACCACCACCTCAGAAGACTGGCGTAGGAGTGGACGTGACGCTTCACTCAGAGCGCTCGGTGCGGAGCCAGGCACATCCAGGGCCATAATGCCAGCTGTTACTGTGACTATTTCACTGCTTGTTTTGTGCAGGGCTCCATCCCAGTTCCCAGGGCGGTCCCATGCACAGACGCCCTCTTGAGGATAACCTTCACCCTGCATCCTCCCACTCTCCGCCAGGGTAGAGCGTTTCACGGAGGAAAACAGGTCACAGTTCACCTGCAGCCGTGGCCTCACCTGAGCTCACTGCCACGTTATCAGTCGGTCAGTTCAGTCGCCCAGTCGTGCCCAGTTCTTTGCGACCCCATGGACTGCAGCACACCAGGCCTCCCTGTTCATCACCAACTCTCAGGCTTTACTCAGACTCACATCCATTGAGTTGGTGATGCCATCCAACCATCTCATCCTCTGTCGTCCCCTTCTCCTCCTGCCCTCAATCTTTCCCAGCATCAGAGTCTTTTCCATTGAGTCAGTTCTTTGCATCAGGTGGCCGAAGAACTGGAGTTTCAGCTTCAGCATCAGTGCTTCCAATGAATATTCATGACTGATTTCCTTAAGGATGGACTGGTTGGATCTCCTTGCAGTCCAAGGGACTCTCAAGAGTCTTCTCCAACACCACAGTTCAAAAGCATCGATTCTTCGGCGCTCAGCCTTCTTCACAGCAAAAACATCGGTACAATAGCCAGGAACAGATTGTCCTTTCTATCTGGACCTAGTTCTTTGTGTGCCAGTTCGCCACTCGAAAGGACGAGGTCGCTGACAGCATATTTGTTGCATTGTCGTACGCTTCCTCGACTGATTCACGACTCGTGATTTAACTGTGTTTGTCTGTGATTCAACATAAATAAGTTTGTCAGTAAGTCAGGTCAAGTCAACAGTGAGTCAGTACAGGCTGAGAAACGCTGGGGTACTTAGCGTCGTGCGGTCCGGAGATACAGGTAGTGGTTGAGGGCCTCAAGTGACTGAGTGCAGGTAGCTCAGGCACTACGGTAGGTCGGTAGAGTGGGACACAGAAGGAGAAGAGGAGGACGGGGGTTAGGGAGGGTCGTAGCCTCAGAAAAGGTAACTCAGTTAAGAAGCGTACATCTACATTTATTTAAAGACTGGAGATGGTTTAATATAAGTTTATTTAACTTAAACTTATCCGTCCCTAGTGTACCCTCTCCTGTCAGACCTAGAACATAAAAATATTTTGTTCTCCTGACTAACGTTCATTAAGACTCGTGGGGAAAGTACGGTCGTGACCGTTCCCTGATTCCCCGTACTCTCTTTAGGGACGGGAGACGGTCGAGTGACAGACCGACTTCTGAGTCTCGCATATCGGAGCTTGCGGGTACAGCCCCCAACCTCTTAAGTCTGTTAGTCGTGTCCGTCCTGACCCTTCGTTTTCCCGGTGTTGACCGGCCCAGACACAGTCGGCTCCCCACTCCAGTCCTCGTCCGTCTCACAGTCACCTCTGACCAGGACTGCCTCGCTTCCCCGGCGAACCTTCTCTGACAGATCTTGGTAGGGAACCTTTGAAGGGAGGGTTCCCCCAGGGAACCTCCGACACCTCACCCCTTCCCCACACACCAAAACAGGGCTTCGGAGTGTACGAGAAAACTCTCGTCCATGAATCAATCCCCTGACAACTGAGGGGTCACGGGGAGACGTCTCCTACCTCGATCGGCCCGGGTCGGACCCTCGACCTCCTCCCTCACTACTCTTCCACGCCCCCGGAGAGACCCCAGACTCGGCGTAGGGATCGACCCCTGTTTCGGTCGGGAGACAGTGTGTCTTCCGGACCGGGCCGAAGACCGGGGACGACGGGGTAGTGACGGGGGCCCCCACCGTCCTGGAACTCCAGAGGTCACCCCTCCCGTGTTATCATCTCGTACACTACCCCGTCTCCCATGGTCGCCCCGTACGTCTGTGTGTCCCTCTCCCGCCCCGCCACTGCTGGCACCCTAGACTATTGGCTCCCACTCCACCGACCCCTCCCCCACCATCGGGGATATACGTCGGGTCCGGTTAATAAAGATTTCGTTGTGGCGGAGCCTCGGACCCTTTCCGACACACATTGAATCAAGACGCTCGTCGGGTCGAAGGACAGAGTCGGTGGGACAGTGAATAAGTTGTTCGTGAGACACGTCTGACCCGGCGGTCCGAGACACGTGAGCCTCCGTCCTCCCTGTTTGTGTCCCCCGACCTCGGTGAGTGCAGGGGGAAGAAAGGGAGGGGGGTCGAGGGGTTGGGAGGGGGTCCGACGAGGACTCCAGGTATGGGGCCCCGCAGGTGGGAGTGACCGGGAGTGCCCCTCACTCTCAAGGGAAAGGACATCGACAGGCACTTTTATAAGGCAGGCCCTGGAGGAGGTGTCTTTGGGTGTATTTCTTGTCCTACTTGGTCCTTATACAGCGTTATTCTCCTGGGAAGGATGCTTTAAATCTCTCCCTACTGGAAACTGTGGCTCAGAGAGGTCACCCCAGCAAGAAGGGGTGAACGGGGGTCCAAGGCCTGCTCCGCGAGGGTCTTCAGCAGCCCACCGCCTCCGCCCCTGATGCTCACAATCGCCTTGGAGGGTCGCAGGGGTGAGGGAGGGCACAAAGGAGCCCCCAAAGAAATCCCTTTTCTAACCGACATGTCCACTCTCCTCTTTAGAGACGGTTCCCCGGGAGCCTCTGCGGCGCGGCGCACTCCAGGCAGCAGGCCGGGGTCTCCGAGGGCGGCGTGGACCAAGAGCCCAGCGCAGGGCCGCGGGAGCCACAGGGCCGTGCCCCTGGGAAGGCCCGCGCCCGGCCCGGGGTCCCGCCTCTGCGCGGCCGCCCAGTCCGCCGCGATGGCGCGCCTTAGGGGGACCTCGGAGCTTCCCCCTAGAGCGGAAAGAAGCGCTGACCAGTCCGTGCGCCCCAAGCCGCGGCCGGCAATGTGACTCGTCCCGCGCGTAGGGCGCGCAGACCCCGAGCCGGGGCGACTCGGGGCTCGCTCGGTCCGGCTCCGCACAGCACCATGAACGACGACTTCTGCCGGGCTCTGGCGGCCCGCCGGCCCGCGGCGGCCCCCGGGTGCCTGCCTCTGGGCATCGGGCCCCCTCCGCGGCCGGTGCCCCCGGCCGGCGCCGAGCCCCTGGGCACCGTGCCCTTCCTGCTCTACCCGGGCGCCGCTGGGCCGCCCTACTGCGACGCGTACGCGGCCGCCTTCCCGGGCGCGCCCTTCCCTGGCGCTCTGGGCGCCTGCGACTACCCCTTCGAGCCCGCCTTCATCCAGAAGCGCAATGAGCGCGAGCGCCAGCGCGTCCGCTGCGTCAACGAGGGCTACGCGCGCCTCCGCGGCCACCTGCCCGGCGCCCTGGCGGAGAAGCGGCTCAGCAAGGTGGAGACGCTGCGCGCCGCCATCCGCTACATCAGGCACCTGCAGGAGCTGCTGAGCGCCGCCCCCGACGGCGCCGCGCCCCGCGAGCCCCGGGCGGCGCCCTCCCTGGCGCCCGGCTCGGCCGAGCCCTCCTGCGGCGAGTCGGAGGAGTGCAGTCACTGAGCAGGCTGGGGCGCCCGGGCCCGGGGGGCTCCGGGTTCCCGGGGTCCCCGCTGACAGACGCCCAGGGCCCGCCGCATGCTCCCTGCGCCAGCGCCACCCCGGCCCCGGCCCTTACAGCCAGCGGACACGAGTTACGAGAGAGGCCACCCCGGGGTCGGGCTCTGGCTTGGCCTCAGCCCCACGCGGGAACAGGTCTAAGCCCAGGCTCCGGTGTGTACTCGGCCACCGCGGCCCTGATCCGTAATCCCCGGGGCCACAGGCGCAGCCCAGAAGGCAAGCCTGCTTTGATGGGCGGGCCTCGCCTGGACTCTCCAGGAGATGGCCTCAGACACTGGCGTCTCTTTGGGAGCCTGCCAGCCCGCCTCCCAGGGACACCCAGAGGGTGAGCTGCAGGCCAGGCAGCTTGCACCCAGCCCGGGGTGGGGTGGCTGGGGCAGGATGTGTGGTCCCCGCTGCTCCCTGGCTTCCTTACTGGAGGACCCAAGGCCCCCAGCCCCCAGCCCGCAGTGTGGCCTTTTCCTTTCCCAGGTCGGGAGGGGACTGCTTCCCCTCATCCTGTGCTCTGTGGCATGCGGGCCGCGTGGGTGTGTGTGCTGTGTTTCCACCAAGGGGCTAAATAAAGACGCTGGGCTCTGTGGTTCCGGGTCATTGTCCACCTCTTTTCCCTGGTGACCCAGTCTCCTTCCACTCAGAGCACTTGCCTGCGGGGGTTGTGGGGTGTTCTGTTCGCTTATGCATTCAGCCGACGTTCGCGCAGAGCTCAGTACCTGCCAGGGTCAGAGTCCCAGGGGCAGACACCTGCCCCTTGCACAGTTAGGGGCAGTGGGGTGAGGTGGGGAACAAAGGTGTGCACACCCAGGAGCCCCCCACCCCGGGGTGTTGGGGTGAGAGTGGAGGGTCTTGGCCAGATGGCTGCAGGTGGAGATGGCAGGGAGGGCTGTGGACTCCTACTGAGCCAAGCCACCCAGCATCTTTTCTGGACGGTGTCTTGAGGTGGGGAGGGGGACTAATCTAGACATCCAGGAGCTGGTGTCGGTGGTCCCTCAGTGGGCTCAGTGAGGCTGGGGGTCCAGATCACTTCCTGAGCTCTCTGTCCGCTGCTCCAGCTTGGGCCTGCGTGTGACCCTCCCCCTGCCTCCTTGGGGACATACCGGGATGCCGCCGGCTGGGCTGGGGAGGGGTGACAGCTGCCTGGCTGTGGAGCCCGGAGCTGGCCAGTGGGGAGCCAGGGGAGGCTAATTTTACCCCCGGAGCAGGGAGAGTGATCCTGCCCCGCCCGGCTGGCTCAGCAGGGCAGGCGCCCCAGCTCAGCTGCCCAGTCCAGGAGGCGGGGGCGCTGGGACGCGGGGAGGAGAGGGCAGCAGTAGGGGAGCAGGACAGGCCGAGGCCGCGGGAGCCATGGAGTCGGCCCCAGCCCAGGACGAGGGCCTGCGGAGGAAGCAGGCCAAGAAGCCCGTCCCGGAGGTCCTGCCCAGGCCACCGCGGGCCTTGTTCTGCTTGACCCTCCAGAACCCTGTGCGGAAAGCCTGCATCAGCATCGTCGAGTGGAAGTATCCTTCAGGGGCCACGCGGAGGGGAGGAGAGGGCTCAGTGATCACAGGCTCTGGGGGCCCAGCACTGGGGCCCAGGGGTGCAGCGGGGGGCTTTTGGGAAGGCACCCCTGGCACAGGCGCAGGGGGCTGGGGGTGAGGTGCAGGGCCTCGAGGCCGCCTCTGGAAGGTGCTGGAAGGCATGGAAGCCCTGACATGGGATGGGGTGGCAGGGGCCAGCGGGGCTGGGAGGCCAGTGGAGTGGGCACCGAGCTCTGTGCAGACATCAGGCCTGGTTGGGCCGCATGCCCTGGGCACAGGGATGTGACCCCCTCCACACTGGCATCAGCTCCAGGAGGAATAATGATGAAAATGCCCGGCTTGCTGGGGCCGGGGGGACAGACATGGAGGCAGAGGGAAGGCCGTTGTCACGGGGTGCTGAGTGAGCTGGCTGGGAATATTTGGAATATTTCTGAGGGGCTTTGGAAGATCGGGCTCCCACCAGCTGTTGCCTAGAAGACAGAGAGGGAGCTTCAGGGACAGAGAACGCGAAGCCGGGCGCCTGGGGGACCGAGCCTGCCCCCACACTGCTGTGCCCACCCCGGGTCCCCGCCCGCTCCGCCTGGGAGGCCGAGGGCCTCTCTCGCCTTTCTCTCAGCGCCTCTCCAGGCCTCTGCCCTGAGGCCACCTCTCCCCAAACCCAAGGAAGGTGGCTGGGAAGGGCACAGGGCCTTCCCGTGAGCTGTGGACACAGGGCGCATCCCCGCCATTGGCTCAGGCACACCTCTGCTCCTCCATCTTCACCCCTTAGTCTCCACCACCCCCACCTCCCCTGGCGGCCTCCCCCAGGGCCCCTACTGCTCGCCCTCTGGAGAGCGGCTGGCTCACCCTGTGCAGGGGGTGCTGGGACCTGGGGGTGCAGCTGCCGTGGGGCAGTCTCCCCTGCTCAGGCTGCAGAGGCCAGGTTTCAGGGTGCACAGCTGCTCCCCGTCCTGTCCCAGGGGCCTCACCCAGCCTCCTTGGCTGCTCCTCCAAGGCCCCAGGGACTGTCTGACAGTAGTGCCTTCGAGGGGACAGAGGGGTGGGAGGCCGGGCAAGGGGTGGGGGTGTAGGGACTGAGATGAGACTCAAGACTCTCTGAGCATTGGAGCTGAGTAGCCCCAGACGGGAGCCAGTGCCTCATGGTCCCTGGAAGTGTCAGTCAACCCCCTGATGGAGGAGGGTCCCTGCCCGCACCCCCGCCAGGAGCAGAAGTGCGATGTGGGCCCGTGTCCACAGAGACCCCCAGCGCACTCTCCGCTCCACCCGCAAGCCCCGCGCCTCACGATCTCCTTAACTCCGCCCCAGAGCCTTCGAGACCATCATCTTACTCACCATCTTTGCCAACTGCGTGGCCCTGGCCGTGTACCTGCCCATGCCGGAGGACGACAACAACAGGCTGAACCTCGGCCTGGTAAGAGAGTGGTCCTGCCTCTGCTGGCCTGCTGCCCAGTGGGGGTGCTGGAGCTTCACCCCCACCCCCAGGAGGACAGAGACCCCTGTCCCCGAGACCTGCAAGGTGGGCTGAGCGGCTCTGAGCTCCGCAGGGAAACCTGGCTGGGCTGGATTCCGTCATATCAGTAGCCAGCACTAAGCAAGTCCGCTGTGCCAGCTCCGTGCTAAGTGCTGAGGCAGTCCGAGCCGGGGCTGGAAAGGGATGTCCAGACTGGGGAGCATTTCAGAAGGGAATGAGTTTGCTAAGAACAAAGATCAGAGAAAACAGGGGCGCTGCGAGCTCTGCGGGCCGCCTTCCTAACAGACCCGAGAGAGGCGGCGCTTTCCTGGTTTAGAAGCCAATTTTTATAGCCTCAAGACAAAGAAAATTCCTGCCGAAAGGTTGCTGCTGGGTGATTGGTTAGGGTGGACGTCCCAGGTGGCACTAGGGGTAAAAAACCCACCTCCCAAAGCAGGAGGTGTAAGGGACATGGGTCTATCCCTGGGTGGGAAGATCCCCTGGAGGAGGGCATGGCAACCCACTCCAGTATCTTGCCTGGAGAATCCCGTGGACGGAAGAGCCTGGTGGGCTACTGTCTGTGGAGTCGCAAAGAGTCAGACACGACTGAGTCAGCTTAGCTCACACGCATGCACAATTGTTTAGGGTGCTATAGGGTGAGCACGGGGTCAGCGTTTTGGCCTAATTTGGAGTCAGGAAGCTTGTTAGTGATGATCAGGGAGCTTTGGCAACGGTTACAAAGGGCCTCGGTCAGCTTTGGAGGTGACCTTGGTTCTGGCTCCACTCCTGCGGCCGTGGGACTCACCGCTGAGCACCGTGTGAGAGTGGGCTGTGTCCTCCACACCACAGCCCCTGAGCCAGTCCCGTTTGACGGATGCAGAAACTGAGGCTTAGTGAGGCCGGTGATGGGGCTGAACGCTGATCCCCCTTCCCTGGGTGTGACTTGGAAGGAGCGCGCTTCTGTGGAGCTTGCTTTTCTGGGGGAGTTTGTCTCAGCACCACGCCCCCTTCGGCCCAGCACCCACAACACGCCCACAGGCCAGGGAATGCCGCAGCTGGAGGGGGTTTTCCAGGGTCAGGTTGTCCTGCTCCTCCCTGCCTCAGTCTGTTTGTGCTGAGAAAACGGAGGCTTGGAGAGGATAAAAGATGGACTTACCCGAAAACCAGATCATAGTCAAATGCCCGACATTGCCCACGTGCTTATTAGACTCCCAGCTCTGCGCTAACATTTTGCATTTCTGTCTCTGTTAGTCCCCCGTGAGGTCATTAGACCCAATATGAGACAAGGAAGCTGAGACCTGGGAGGTCTGGGTACTCTGCCCAGGGTCCCCCCACATGTCTGTCTTCCCAGAGAGTCTCAGCCTCGGGCTCTGACTTTCAGACTTGACTGGATCGCTGTGCCGCCAACGTGGCAACCACCCAGGAAAGCCACTGGAGGCCATGGCCCTGGGCACCTACCTCTCAGGCTCCCGGGGGACAGGGCAGTGCACCCCCTCATTTCAGCAGCCTTTTTGGGCACTAACTCTGCGGGGAGGGCAGGAGGAGGCCGGCCACATGTGTCCAGGGCCTGGAAGGATGGCGTTGTCTCTGCCTCTGCATGGCGCTGCTTTCCATGGGATCCATCTACCTTGGGTTGGGGAGAAGCTGGGAGTCTAAGCGTGTGCTTGGCTGTAATTGCAAAAATGCAGTGGGATCCGACGTGGGGGAGGCAAGTGTGGGGAGGCACTCCCCAGAGCCCTGGGTCCCAGGACGGGTCCCTTCTCTACACCCTGCGTCCACCACGCCCTTCAGGGTTTCGTGTCTGGGGGCGTCGGTTCCATTTCAACTCCCTAAGAGGTTGACCGCTTTGGAAAGGCGCTCCATCCTCCGCAGAGCTGCCTTCCATCTTGAAACAAAGCAGCCTCCTCAAAAAGTCCAGACGGTGCTGCGGGCTGAGTGACAGTGCTTGCAGAGATGAGGCGATGCATCCGGGGGCAGGACCACGCAGGACGCCTGCCTAGACAGCCCCCGCCGCAGCGAGGGTCGGGGCTGGACAGGAACCCCACTGTGATGGCCCGAGGGGGCGGGGACGCTGAGGCCGGCTCCCACTCGCCCGGCTCCCAGGGCTCCCACGGCTCCCCACTCACACGGCTCCCACGGCTCCCCGCTCACACGGCTCACACGGCTCCCCGCTCACACGGCTCCCCACTCACACAGCTCACACGGCCGGCTCCCCGCTCACACGGCTCCCCGCTCACACGGCCAGCTCCCCACTGAGGCCTCCCGCCTCCCCCTTGTCCATTATGTGTTTATCATTCCAAAAACTGGTGAAAGGGAAGTGAGGGTGGGCAGAGCAATGGGGAGGGATCAGGGGTCTTTTTCTCTTTTACCCACGATTGGCTGCCTTACAAGAACCTGAGGAAGGCCAGAGAACTCCCGTCCCCCACCCCCAGCCATCCAGCAGAGCCACGGTTGAGAGAAGGGAGGCACCCAGACCACTGTTCACTCTCTTGTTCATTTTACAAACACTTGTCGAGCGTCTGTTCCGTCCCCGGCACCCACGGGGGTTGGCCTTGTGAACCAGAGTTCCCGTCTGCACAGAGATCAGTCCAGTGCTGCAAGCAAGCAGTAAAAGGACAGGAGGCATGCAGGGTCGCCTTCAACGGCGCTGGTCCTGGGCCAGGCCCGCACGCGCCCCGTGCCCAGGTGTGCTAGTCCCGGAGCGGTCCAGAGGGGCGCTGGGGCAGCAAGGACCCCCAGGCCTGCAGGGAGGGGGCCTCAGGCGAGGGCCATGCCGACACAGGGCGGGGGGCACAAGGTGGAGACGTGAGCTGGGGTCGGAGTGGCTCTCAGGCGCCTCGGAGAGTGGGCTGGCGGCGGGGACAGCAACGCAGTGTCTGGTGAACAGAGGCCTTGGAGACGGTGGAGGGGGTTGGTTAGGAGGTGGGCTCCGTGGACCCAGCGCCTGATGGGCATGGGACGGTGTGGGGGAGGGGAGGTGGGGGTTCCAGGGAGGGTGTCTAGCAGGCAGTGGTGTCGCAGGTATTCCTGGGGGAGGGTACAGCCAGGGCCACCCCCGGCCCCACAGGTGTGGCCTGAGCCCTCTGGCCCTTGGACGTGCGGGTTGGAGCACTGGGCCACCAAGGCTCCCTGACTCCGGGTGACTGCAGGCTGGTGGGGGCAGGCCTCGTGCGGCCCCGGGCAGCTGGCCCCTCACTTGGGAGGGGAGCCTGACACCTGCTCTGAGAATGAGCCCTCTCCAGAGGCCGGGGCCCCTCCAGGAGCCACTCCGGCCCCACCCACCAGCTCTCACCCAGGCTGACCGGCTGAGCTGGGGGCCCCGTGACGCTTCGTCAGGGGGAAGACCTGGGTCAGAGCAGCAGGGGAAGCCGAGGCCCAGAGACGGCCAGGAGGCCTGGGGAGACGCCGTGGTGTGAGACCATGAAGGCGGGATCGGTGCCCACATCCCAGCCACCGCGACGGCATGCGTCCCAGCCAGCAGGGGGTGGGCCCTGCCTCAGCCAGGCGGGAGACGCAGATGGTGGCCCAGAGAGGGGGCCCTGGGCTGCAGCTGTGTGACCAGGGCGAGTGGCTCCGCTTCTTCGCGCCCTCACCTGTAAAAGGGGTTAGCACCGTAAACATCCGAGAAGGCTCTGCCTGTGTCAAGACCTGTAGTTGTGCTATCTCGTCTATCAAAACAGGAGCCTTTATCATGCTGAGCCTCAGTACCCCTGTGGGGGCTTCCCAGCCACAGAGCCCCAGCCACAGAGGCCCTGGGTTGTTCTGGACTCAAAGGATGCAACGCGTATGGATGACCAAAGGATTGTCTCAGACAAAATCTTCCTCTTCACCCCACCCATCACCTGTGTCCAACCTCTTTAACCCTTTCCTTCTCCTTCCAACATCTGATTTATCTGGACGGCTTTTCTGGCCTCCAGCCAAATGCCATCATCACCATCTTCTTCCTGGTCGTCATCCGCTGGGCACCTGCCCTGTGCCGGGCACTGCTCTGACACACTCAGGGCCTCGTCCCCCTGAATGCCCGCCATGGCCCCCGTGCTACAGGGCAGCACGGCTTTATAGGCAAGTAAACTGAGGCACAGCGCCCATCCAGTGGGCTCTGCAGAAAACCTGGACCCTTGGTTGGACACTGCGCGTGGCTCCCTCCTCATCAGAAGGAGACGCAGGAGGTCTCTGCTTCCCCGGGGAGTGGTCTCGGGCTGGGCTGGAGGAGGGGTCATCCAGGACAGTGGCTCCCGGTGCCTCCCCAGGACCCCTCTCTCTGGACTGTGGAGTTGCTGCTACGCAGGCCAGGGAGGATGCTCGGAGATCCGGCCCCACACCCACAACCCCCAGAGGGCAGGCAGTCTGCCTCATGCCTGCAGGACTGACCGGCACTGACTCTGCCAGGGTTCCCCCAGCCTAGAGCAGGCGGCGGGCACCGGTCACCCAGGGCCAGCGTGTGTCAGGGAAGCAGGAGGACGGAATAGACCCTGAGCCATCCTGGGGCCAGCGGGAGGGCAGAGTGGTGGGAGCCCAACTAGGACCCAGGGCGCCGGCCGCAGCCCAGGACCTAGGAGGTCAGCTCGGCCACTCTAAGGCCCACCTGCCCCCTGAAGCCTGAAGGGGCCCTGCCCTGGGGGGACTCCCGACAGAATTAACGCAAGGAAACCTTTGGGAGCGTCTCCATGCAGCCGGGGCCAGAGCAAGGGGACCCACGCGGAAAAGCAGAGGCGGCAGTGGCTAGAGCGCGCAGCTCTAGGACGGGCTGGAAGCACCACTCTAGCTGCTTATCTGTCACTGAGCCCACAGGCAGAGTCAAGACGCGACCCTGATTAAAGCAGAGAAGGAACACAGGCCACAGTTTGGTTCAACGCATAGAGACCAAGAAGCAGAGTACAGCTGGTTCAAAGAGAATTCGAGCAACAGGAATCTATGACCCTGGAGGAAAAATGGCAGGCTAGGGCTGCGGGATGGGACACACGGCGGGCCAGCACCCCACAGGGTGTGTCCAGCAGGGGCGGTCTCCAGCAGGCCGGAGTCTGTGCTCCTACTGGGCAGAATCCTGAGAGTCAGAGGACAGCCCTCGCCAGGGGTTTCCAGGGTAGGAAGGGGAGGGGCTCTCGGTGACAGTCTAGAGACTGGCGGGAACGTGTGTCCTGAGCATGTGTAAGCGTGCATCCTGGGCGTGTGTCCTGAGCGTGTGTAAGCATGTGCAAGCGTGTGTCCTGGGCATGTGTCCTGGGTGTGTCTCCTAAGAGCGTGTCCTGAGCTTGTGTAAGCGTGCGTCCTGGGCATGTGTCCTGAGCGTGTGTAAGCATGTGCAAGCGTGTGTCCTGGGCATGTGTCCTGGGTGTGTCTCCTGAGAGCATGTCTTGAGCATGTGTAAGCGTGCGTCCTGGGCATGTGTCCTGAGTGTATGTCCTGGGCATGTGTCCTGAGCGTGTAAACGTGTGTTCTGGGTGTGTCTCCTGGGAGTGTGTCCTGAGCATGTGTAAGCGTGTATCCTGGGCATGTGTCCTGGGTGTGTGTCCTGAGCATGTAAGCGTGTGTCCTGGATGTGTCTCCTGAGAGTGTGTCCTGAGCTTGTGTAAGCGTGCATCCTGGGCGTGTGTCCTGGGTGTATGTCCTGGGCGTGTGTCCTGAGCTTGTGTAAGCATGAGTCCTGGGCATGTGTCGTGAGCATGTGTAAGCATGTGTCCTGGGTGTGTCTCCTGAGAGCATGTCCTGAGTGTGTGTAAGCGTGAGTCCTGAGTGTATGTCCTGGGCATGTGTCCTGAGCATGTAAGTGTGTGTCCTGGGCGTGTGTCCTGAGCTTGTGTAAGCG
>SJYG01000624.1:393009-404738 GCA_006410535.1 Litocranius walleri | reverse complement strand
TGTAAGCGTGTGTCCTGGGTGTGTCTCCTGGGAGTGTGTCCTGAGCTTGTGTAAGCGTGTGTCCTGGGCGTGTGTCCTGAGCGTATGTAAGCGTGTGTCCTGGGCATGTGTCCTGGGTGTATGTCCTGGGCGTGTGTCCTGAGCTTGTATAAGCGTGAGTCCTGGGCATGTGTCCTGAGCGTGTGTGAGCGTGTGTAAGCGTGTGTCCTGGGCGTGTGTCCTGGGTGTGTCTCCTGAGAGTGTGTCCTGAGCTTGTGTAAGCGTGCATCCTGGGCGTGTGTCCTGAGCGTATGTAAGCGTGTGTCCTGGGCATGTGTCCTGGGTGTATGTCCTGGGCGTGTGTCCTGAGCTTGTGTAAGCATGAGTCCTGGGCATGTGTCGTGAGCATGTGTAAGCGTGTGTCCTGGGTGTGTCTCCTGAGAGCATGTCCTGAGTGTGTGTAAGCGTGAGTCCTGAGTGTATGTCCTGGGCATGTGTCCTGAGCATGTAAGTGTGTGTCCTGGGCGTGTGTCCTGAGCTTGTGTAAGCGTGAGTCCTGGGCGTGTGTCCTGAGTGTAAGTGTGTGTCCTGGGCATGTGTCCTGAGTGTGTCTCCTGAGAGCATGTCCTGAGCGTATGTAAGCGTGTGTCCTGGGCATGTGTCCTGGGTGTATGTCCTGGGCGTGTGTCCTGAGCTTGTATAAGCGTGAGTCCTGGGCATGTGTCCTGAGCGTGTGTGAGCGTGTGTAAGCGTGTGTCCTGGGCGTGTGTCCTGGGTGTGTCTCCTGAGAGTGTGTCCTGAGCTTGTGTAAGCGTGCATCCTGGGCGTGTGTCCTGAGCGTGTGTAAGCGTGTGTCCTGGGCATGTGTCCTGAGTGTGTGTAAGCGTGTGTCGTGGGCATGTGTCCTGAGAGTATGTCCTGAGTGTGTGTCCTGGGCGTGTGTCCTGAGCTTGTGTAAGCGTGAGTCCTGGGCATGTGTCCTGAGTGTATCTCCTGAGCATGAGTCCTGGGTGTGTCTCCTGAGAATGTGTCCTGAGCTTGTGTAAGCATGAGTCCTGGGCATGTGTCCTGAGCGTGTATCCTGAGTGTGTGACCTCGGTCTGTCTTGGGTGTGTGTCCTGTGTGTCCCGAGCGTGTATCCCAGGCATGTGTCCCAAGTGTGTCCTGAGTGTGCTGCTCGCGTCTACAGGGCAGAGGCCAGGGGTCTGCTCCACCACCCCCAGTGCAGGAGAGGCAGGGTGGAGGCCCCGGCAGACTCCTCGGCCAGGCCTGCTAGCAGAGGCTCCAGCAAGGGCCCGGTGCTGTTTCCGAGGTCTGGAAGGTTTGCCAACGCCGGTCAGGCTGGCCTGGGGCAGCTGGGGGCTGAAGGGCCGGCCCTCCCCGCCCCCGCCCCGCGCCTGCGGCCGGCGGGCCCCACATTCCTGGGCTCGGGTTGCCATCTTTTTATAGGGTCCGGAATGCGCCCACTGCTGCTTGGCCCGCCCCACCTCTCCGGGAAGCGGCCCACACTGGCCTTGCCCGTCAGAGACCCCGGGCCAGCCGGGCACAGGGGTCCAAGCCCAGGCCACTGCTCGGGGGTCTGGCGAAATGCCTGCCCTCTCCCGCCGGGGGGCTCAGAGTTCCCCACGCTCCTCTGTGCCCCTCTCAGCCCAGGTGCTGTGTGGGCACTGAGAGGTGGGTGGACAGAGTCGGAGCTGCCCGGCACGCCTGGCCCAAGATGGTTGGCCCTGGGGGCCCGGTGGAGCCCAGGCCTCAGCCAGCTGCAGAGCCTGCCGCCCTTGCCCTGGCCTGGCTCAGGCACACCTCCCTGCAGCCTGGGAGCCCCAGCCAGGGGGATCCCCGTCTTCAGAACTGTGGGGGGAACGTGTCTGTCTGGCCACACAGGGGTGGCTGAGGAGGTGGCTGTCGCCTCCCCTCTCTGTCCCCTCCCTGTGTTCCCAGCCCATCACCAAGCCCTGAGGAACCCAGGCCTGGAGGGCAGAGGACGGGATCTGACGAGCCCCCCAGGGGTCTCCTTGTGAATTTTTTTCCCCTCCCAGCATGACGTGGTGGTTGAGGTCATGGGGCCTGGGTTCTCATCACGGCTCTGCCAGTCGGCTGCTGTGCGATCCTGGAGAAATTGCTTAACCCCTCTGTGCTTAGGTTTCCTCATCCGCTCGGTGGGGGTAGGAGAGCTGCCCTTCCAGGCCCCGGTGAGGATGACGTGCGTGCGTCGTGCGTCTGTGTGCATGTGTGTGCACACGTGTGCATACATGTACATGTGTGTGTGCACGCACGTGTGTGCACATGTGTGTGTGACTACAGGAGGGCCTGGTGCACTAGCTCAGTGAAGCAGCACGGCTGTCAGCACGCTGGCCCAGGCCCCGTCTCCTGCCCGTGACGTGGGTGCCTCGCGTTCTTTCCCCCCAAGGTGACCGGTTTCTCCTGCAGCCGTTAGCCCTTCCACCCACCTCTGGACATACTCCTGACCCCCTACCCAGTGTGGGCCCCGCAGGAGTTGGCTCTCCTCCTGGGAAGGGAAGCGGAGGCTGGGGAGAGGGGCAGGCTCAGGTCCTCTCCATGCTGGGAGGGCGCGTCAGGATGAATGCAGCCACTGCCCTCCCGCCAGGGGGCCCTCCTCCCAGCCTGGAGGCTGAGGGGTCCTGCAGACACACCCCAGGGCCTGCATTGCCGGGCAGTGGCGCCTCAGGCCCCAGGCCAGCTCCCTGGGACGCCTGGGGCTGAGCCAGGGCAGGCGGGCTGGGGCCTCGCCCCCCTCGCCCCCCTCGCCCCCACCTCCCTCACATCCGCGCAGGAAAAGGTGCAGTGTAGGGGTGCCCAGGAGGCGTCCCCTTTGCTCCCAGAAGCCGGCCCCGCCTGGGCCCTATGCCCACCCCTCTGGGATGGACAGACCTGGACTGCGCCTGGTCTCTGCTTGCTCACTCTGTGGCCCGGCCCTGGTCTCAGACGGTGCCCAGTGGCCCCGTCCACCCTCGCGGCCACAGCATTCTAGACACGTGGTTCCCCAGGCCGCTGTCTGCTGTCCCTGCGGGCAGTTCAGGAAGTAGGAGTCCTTGGCAGGGCTGTTCCCTGCTGTCTCGAGGGTCCCGCGGTGCCCTCAGACCCTGCCACAGCTCAAGGTACTGTGCGGAAGCAGGCCCTCGAACCTCCAAACCCTGGGCTGAGGCTCTATTTCTCTGGGGAGATGGCCCCCCACTCCAAGGCCTCCCACACACCGGGGCGGAGAGCTCTAGGAGACAAGCCTCCCGACCTGCCCCCTACGTCTCCCGGGCAGCAGGCCCAGAGTATGCTTGGGGAGCAGCCGGGGCGGGGAGCATCTTGGAGCAGCAGCACCTGGGGGCCTGCTTCGAGCTCGACCGTGAGGCCCCACGCCACCCACTGCGCTCGGGCTCCCTCTCTCAGCCAAACCCGCTCCGGCCCGTTGACACAGACGTTCCTAACAGTGACGACCGAGAGTGGGAAGGTGCAATGCCCCAGGCCCACCCCAGCAAGACTTGTGTCTGAACAGGTCCCAGCGCCTGGGCCCTGAGGCAGGAGCCTCAGGCCTGGGGGTTGGGGAGGACCCGCCGCCTTCGG
Source organism: Litocranius walleri (assembly GCA_006410535.1). Lineage (NCBI taxonomy): Eukaryota > Metazoa > Chordata > Mammalia > Artiodactyla > Bovidae > Litocranius > Litocranius walleri. Next base: position 401,183 of record SJYG01000624.1, on the reverse strand, counting down.
AACTGTGACTGGAGCTCCCCGGCTCCATCACCCTGCCCCGGGCCAGCCTGCGGGGCCTTTCTGTGGACCCTGAGGGCTTGGAGCCCTCCAAGGGGCTGCTGGCATCAGGGTGCCTGGTCCAGGCCCGCTGTCCTGAAGGCCCCAGTGTGGCCAGATAGGGGGACCGAGGCCTGCAGACCTCCGGAGGGAAACCTGTCCTGCCCTCACCTCCCCACGGAGCCCAGGGCCTCGGGGCACGGAGAGTCAGGCCAGGATGACATACCCTTGGAGACAGAGGCAGCAGCAGGATGGGGTGCATTCTGAGCCCCGCTGTTCTCAGCCCAGGGCTTCGGGGGGCCTGGCTCCAACGCCCCAGGAGCAGGCGAGTCAGGGTCACAGAGCAGGCCCCCTCCAGCCAACACTGGCCCTGGAGCCTCAGTGAGCGGCCTGTCTGTGGAGGGACGTTTGCTGGTTAAGGCTCTTCCTTGCAGGGGTTTCTCTGGGGGCTCAGTGGAAGAATCTGCCTGCGAAACCGGAAAGCCAAGTTAAGCCCCTGGGTCAGAAAGATGCCCTGGAAGAGGGCACGGCAGCCCACTCCAGTGCTCCTGCCTGCAGAATCCTGTGCACAGAGGAGCCTCGCAGGCTGCAGGCCACGAGGTCACATCCCTTTGCTCCCAGAAGCCGGCCCCGCCTGGGCCCTATGCCCACCCCTCTGGGATGGACAGACCTGGACTGCGCCTGGTCTCTGCTTGCTCACTCTGTGGCCCGGCCCTGGTCTCAGACGGTGCCCAGTGGCCCCGTCCACCCTCGCGGCCACAGCATTCTAGACACGTGGTTCCCCAGGCCGCTGTCTGCTGTCCCTGCGGGCAGTTCAGGAAGTAGGAGTCCTTGGCAGGGCTGTTCCCTGCTGTCTCGAGGGTCCCGCGGTGCCCTCAGACCCTGCCACAGCTCAAGGTACTGTGCGGAAGCAGGCCCTCGAACCTCCAAACCCTGGGCTGAGGCTCTATTTCTCTGGGGAGATGGCCCCCCACTCCAAGGCCTCCCACACACCGGGGCGGAGAGCTCTAGGAGACAAGCCTCCCGACCTGCCCCCTACGTCTCCCGGGCAGCAGGCCCAGAGTATGCTTGGGGAGCAGCCGGGGCGGGGAGCATCTTGGAGCAGCAGCACCTGGGGGCCTGCTTCGAGCTCGACCGTGAGGCCCCACGCCACCCACTGCGCTCGGGCTCCCTCTCTCAGCCAAACCCGCTCCGGCCCGTTGACACAGACGTTCCTAACAGTGACGACCGAGAGTGGGAAGGTGCAATGCCCCAGGCCCACCCCAGCAAGACTTGTGTCTGAACAGGTCCCAGCGCCTGGGCCCTGAGGCAGGAGCCTCAGGCCTGGGGGTTGGGGAGGACCCGCCGCCTTCGGAACTGTGACTGGAGCTCCCCGGCTCCATCACCCTGCCCCGGGCCAGCCTGCGGGGCCTTTCTGTGGACCCTGAGGGCTTGGAGCCCTCCAAGGGGCTGCTGGCATCAGGGTGCCTGGTCCAGGCCCGCTGTCCTGAAGGCCCCAGTGTGGCCAGATAGGGGGACCGAGGCCTGCAGACCTCCGGAGGGAAACCTGTCCTGCCCTCACCTCCCCACGGAGCCCAGGGCCTCGGGGCACGGAGAGTCAGGCCAGGATGACATACCCTTGGAGACAGAGGCAGCAGCAGGATGGGGTGCATTCTGAGCCCCGCTGTTCTCAGCCCAGGGCTTCGGGGGGCCTGGCTCCAACGCCCCAGGAGCAGGCGAGTCAGGGTCACAGAGCAGGCCCCCTCCAGCCAACACTGGCCCTGGAGCCTCAGTGAGCGGCCTGTCTGTGGAGGGACGTTTGCTGGTTAAGGCTCTTCCTTGCAGGGGTTTCTCTGGGGGCTCAGTGGAAGAATCTGCCTGCGAAACCGGAAAGCCAAGTTAAGCCCCTGGGTCAGAAAGATGCCCTGGAAGAGGGCACGGCAGCCCACTCCAGTGCTCCTGCCTGCAGAATCCTGTGCACAGAGGAGCCTCGCAGGCTGCAGGCCACGAGGTCACACATAGTCAGACGTGACTAAGCGACTCGGCACATGTTGCAGGGAGCTGATCTCAGCTCCTGGTCAGACAGGCTCGTGGTGCTCACCTGGGCAGTGCCGGGGCTCTGGGGTGGGTACTGTCTCCCTGCGTGGGTGTCAGAGCCTGGGGTCCAGCGTCCCCTCTCAGAAATGGAGATGGCGAGGCCTCTGAGGCGTGCGGCATCAGAGATGGGATTTTCTGCTGTGTATTCATTCAGCAAGTGTTCCTTGAGGCCCTGCTGTGTGCCAGGCGGTCTCACGTGCTCCAGCTTGGAGCTTTGCGGACGACCTGTGAGGCCAAAGCTGTCTGTGGCTGGAGCGTCCTGTCCTCTGTGGTCTGACGGGTGCTTCTCCCCTGCGGACCTCATCGGCGCCAAGCTGTGCGGGCTGGCCCTGGCGCTCGCCATGTGGCTTCCGCGAGCCCGCCTTGGCCTGTGACCCGTCCATGTGCCTGGGGGTTGTGCATGTTGCTCTGATGGTTCCCAAAGGCCACTTCTGGAGCCCGCATGACACCTACCACAGGTGGGGACCGAGGGCCGGTGCTGGGGACACAGACACCCACGCGACCGCCGGTGCTGTACAACGGGACAAGGCAGGAAGGATGAGACGGGGCGTGGCAAGCGGGGTCGGCTGCTGACAAATACCCCAAGCTTGGGATGAAGACAGCGGGGGGAGGGAAGGAGGGGTCCTGGGCCCCAATGATGATGCTGGAGCTGGGGTCCCAGAGGGAGAAGGGTGCGGCCGTGGGGCTCTCTCGGAAGGACAGTCCTGGCAGAGCAATAGCAAGGGCAGAAGCCCTGAGCCCCGGTGCCTTCGGCAGGGTTTCGGGGGAGCCGTGTCTGGCGTGGGGTGGGGGTGGAGTCCTGCCACAAAACCTCCCCTCACCCCCCACCAGCAGAGACTCAGGGATGCCGCCTAAGGTGACCTTTGCCCACTCCCCAATCCCATTGCTGATGGGGACCGCTGCCTCTTCTGTCTGGTGGCAGAGAAACCACGGGCAGCCCCAGGCGTCAGGACCCCACGTGTGGTCTCGGGGCTGCAGCTAGAGGAGGGGTGGTGAAGAGCAGCCCCGTATTTTCGGGGACAGCAGGACACACGGGAGAAGCTCGCCCTGGGAGCTTAGAGGGCTGTTGGCGGCTGCGAGGTCTGCTGGGCTGAGGGGCCTGGGGATGCAGGCAGAGGGGCGGGGGCAGCGGGAGATCCGGGGGCTTGGATGTCACATGGGGAGTGTCTGGGGGTCGTATGGGCCTGGGAGGCATGGGGGCACAGGTTGTGTGAGTTTGGGGGCAGGCGGGACAAAAAACGTTAGGGTGCAGAAAGGATTGGACATGGTGGGTGCTGGGGCCCAGGGCAGAGTAGCGGGAGGCGTCCAGAGAGAGCCAGGTGGGAGTCCCACTCGGCAAGTTGGTGCCATCAGCCTAGCCAGAACAGTGTGGAGGAGCGGGATCTGGCCTGGGGCGTTCAGGTCAGAGGCGGGACACATGGAGCCCAGCCCTGGCCACCCCCAGACACGACCGCGGGCCACGGCTCCATGAGAACCAGCGGGGCAGTGCGGGGGGCACAGGCACAGCTGAAGGGAAGGGGACACGGGGGGAGCAGGCAGCCAGGGAGCTCCGGGAAGGCTGGCCACCCAGGCCTTCGGAGGGCCTCCAGGGTGGCGCTCAGAGAGCAGCGGGGAGAGAGCCAGGGCCGGGGGGCTGCGGTGGCTCCACGTGACCCCATTCCTGTGGCGAAGGAAGGGGCCCAGCGCCCCGCCTCGGCGGGACGCCCGTGCACACAGGTGTCCATGCAGAGCTCGGTAACTCCACGCGCTTCAGGGTGGGGCCGGAGCTAACAGCCGCGGACCCTGAGTGACCCGTGGCCTCGACGAGCTCCCTGGTGGCAAGTGGAAGCAGGACGGGCAGGGGCAGGTGCAGGCGCCCCCCCGCCGGGTTGGGCCCGGCTGCCTGGCCTGTGAGTGCGGCAGCTATTCTGGGCCCTGTTTTCCCTCTGCTAAGCCCACTTCTGCCCCTGGGGCAGCAGCCACCGGAGCGTTTAAATGCTGACTTGGCTTCACTCACTGCTCCTTCTGCCCCCTCAGGCTGCCGGACTCCCAGTGGCCTGCCCTGCAGGGGACGGGAGCCCCATCCCCTCAGCTCTGCTGTGCCGCCCCCACCCTCGCAGGGAGCCGTGGGGTGGCCCCTGGACAGTGACCCCCCCCGGGCGATGGCCCCAGTTCCCAGCTGCCTTACTTAGCTCAAGCACAGGCCTTACAACGAGCCCTTCAGTAGGACGGTGCAGCCTCGCATTCCAGTCCTACAGTGCCGTTTTCTGGAAGAAGGAGAAAGCTTTGGGCTTACAAGCTGGTGGAAGAAATAAGGGGCCTGTTAAGGAAAGCAGGCCTAGCCCACATGTGCCTCAGTTCCCCCCTCTGGATAGAAAGGGAAACCGTGCTTTTAGGAAAATTCTCTAAATACTAAATAGGGAGGTCTCTGAGACCGGATCCGTGTGAATGAGCCGTTGGGGACTGTGCCTCCCAAGCCTACCCTCTAGGAAGTAAAAGTGAATTCCTGTCCGAGCTGCTTGCTGAGTGGCAACGACGTACCAATGGCTCTGCCGAGTGCTGGCCTGGCGGGGGCGGGTGACCCGTGGGGACACAGGTGTGGGTGGTGGGGCTCAGGCCTCCTGGGGGTCGGCTCTGGAGGATGCTCTCCGTGCTCCTGCGGTCGGTCATGCAGAGCCGTCCAGCGGTCGAGCCTGTGGGAGGCATGGGGCAGGGGCGGGAACAGAGCTCTGAGGCTCGGCTCGGAAGACAGGGTGTCAGCCTGGAGCCCTGACAGGGTGAGCTGCTGCTTTGGAAAGAGCTGCCTCCTGGACCCGAGGACAGGGAGGGGTGACTGGGCCAGGGTGGGGGTGGGGCGGGGCCTGGAGAGGCCCGGAGGAGCCCCCCTTCAGTTGGGGGCTGGGTGATGGGAGCTGAGCTGGGAGCCTTAGCCCCTGAACTGTGGGGGCCCTCCACGGCAGTGACCCCGCAATGCCCCCACCCTGCGTGATGGCGCTTGTGCCCGCCAAGTGGTGCCTGTCAGCTTTGGATGTGGGCACATGCGCTGGGCAGAGAGGGTCAGCGGAGGGGTCACAGAAAGTGGATGAAAGGGAAGACTCTGACCAGCCTGGAAGGCCCCTCCGGAACCCTAGTGAATGCTCCCCAACCCTCCTTCCATGAGCCCTCGGGATGAGGGAGAAGACGCCCACACAGGAGCCGCCTGGGCCCTCACCGGCGGCCTCCAGCCTGTCCAGCCGCTCATCCCATTCGCGCCTGGAGATACAGAGTCAGCTTCTGAAAGACGAGGCACTTCCCTGGTGGCCCTGCGGCTGACCTTGCCCTTCCACCGCAGGGGTCGACATTTTGGTCTCTGGTCCTTGAACCAAGATCCCACAAGGCAGCGTGACCAAAAAATAAAAGAGCAAAAAGTCCACACCTCCTCTAGTTTAGTGAGTAAAACAGGAGAGGAACCAGATAGAAACACGTGTGGCTTTTGCAGCTGGGGATACGCTCAGAAGACAGAGTGGGAGGAGGAACAGGGGATGTCAGAGGCGGCCCCAGTGCCTGGTGTGGCCCCTGGGGAAGGGCCTGTGGGAGGGAGGGACCCAGGTGGTCAGGTAGCAGGGGCAGAAGTCCCCAGGCGGCTGAGCCCCGGTGTGGCCCCTCGCCCCACAGGAGAAGCTGGAATACTTCTTCCTCATCGTCTTCTCCATCGAGGCCGCCATGAAGATCATCGCCTACGGCTTCCTATTCCACCAGGACGCCTACCTGCGCAGCGGCTGGAACGTGCTGGACTTCATCATCGTCTTCCTGGGGTGAGTGAGGCTGGGGTGCAGGGCTGAGCCTGGCGGGGACCCCAGGGCCCAGAGGCGAGCACAGCGGTGAGTGGGGTGGGGACAGTGGGGGTGCCAGCAAGTCACACCCTCCCCAGCCAGGCACCGCCAGCCTGCTTCTTCTCTGCACACACGGCTGGAAACGTGTGCCTGCTTCCAGGGCCCAGCAATTTCTGGACGTTCATAAATTTCTCAGCCTTCATCACCATCTCTCCACGGACCCGTGTGGAGCACGTGTCCCTTGAGTTCAAGAGAACGGGCATTTGGTAACCTGCAGGAGTCGCGTGGGCTTCCCAGGTGGTGCTGGCAGTGGAGAACCCGCCTGCCAGCGCAGGAGACGTGAGATGCACGTTCGGTCTCTGGGTCGGGAAGATCCCCTGGAGGAGGAGGACATGACAAGCCGCTCCAGTCCTCTTGCCTGGAGAATCTCATGGACAGAGGAGCCTCGTGCGCTCCTGGTGCAGTCCACGGGGCCACAAAGGGTCAGACATGACTGAGGGGACTGGGCATGCAGGAAGCGCACGAGCCCGCTTGGGCCGCCACGACAAGAAGCCACAGACCGGGGCTGATACACAAAAATGTATTTTCTGACTCTTCTGGAGGCTGGAAGTCCGAGGTCAAGGTGTTGCCAGGTTTCTCCTGAGGCCTCCCTTCTTGGCTTGCCGATGGCCACCTTCTTGCTGAATCCCCAAGTGGTCCTTCCTCTATCCACACACACCCTTGTGGTGCGTGCCCATGTGGTGTGTGCCCATGTTTCCTCTTGCACTAAGGGCACCAGAAAGACAATTCGAGCCCACCCTAACAGCCTCCTTTTCACTTGAGTCGCCTCTTTAGAGTCCTATCTTCAAATACAGTCATATTCTGAGATCCTAAGAGTTGGGGTTTCAGCATATGAACTGGGAGTGGGGTCAGGGGAACATGGCTAAGCCCGTGACGTAGATGTAGCAGCCACCGCCTAACTGTAACAGTGCTTCCCAGTGGGCATGTGAGCTTGTGAGCGCTGGACAGCAAAGAAGGCAGAACGCCAAAGAATTGATGCCTTTGAACTGTGGTGTTGGAGAAGACTCCCGAAGGTCTTGCTTGGACAGCAAGGAGATTGAATCAGTCAATCTTAAAGGAGATCAACCCTGAATATTCACTGGAAGGGCTGGAGCTGGAGCTGGAGCCTCAGCATTCTGGTCATCGGATGCCAACAGACAACTCACTGGAAAAGTCCCCGATGCTGGGAAAGACCAAGCGCAGGAGGAAAAGAGTTCGCCAGAGGATGAGATAGTGGGACAGCATCACTGACTTGATGGACATGAGTCTGAGCAGGCTCCAGGGGGCAGTGAAGGACAGGGAGCCTGGCGTGCTGCCGTCCGTGGGGTCACAAAGAGTCAGACACGACTGAGCGACTGAACCAAACACACGACTTACTCCAGAGGCTGCTGTCTTAACCACTAAGCTGCCCTTCAAGTCAATAAAAACCATGGTGCTTACTTACCAATTACACAGTACTGCTCTGGGCAGAACTCGGAGAGGAGGGGGATTCCGTGAGTCAGCCTCTGCCCTGGATGCACTCCTGGCTGGAGGGTGCGCTCTTGTGTGCTGGTCCAGGGGCAGCTGTCAGCAGGATAGAGAAGGGCTTGAGAGGACCTCAGAGCGCCCTGAGAGCAGGAAGGACGGCCCGGGGCTTTGTCAGGCGGCAGCAGGAGGAATGCCCGCAGGAGAGCCAGCCCTGGGCTTTCTCCTCCGCCCCTCACCCGCGGTGCCCGGTGCCGAGCGTCTGGAACCGCCCACCCACTGCGGGTCCGCTCAGCCCCCAGGCCTGACACAGATGCCGTCACACCAGCACCTCCACCCGCACCTTCAGGGCCAGAGTGGACATCACCGATGGGCCCACTCACTGAGCCTGAACTCGGCTGTGGGGTCTTCTCTAAAATCCCCTGGACAGACAGACATCACCAGAGCAGCCCCCTGCGTGGGGCCCCATACCTGCCCCCGCCCCCCACCTCCGTACAGGTCCCCGGACGGGACAAGGGCCACAACCCCCGGCAGAGGCCTAGCTGACAGCGAGCTCCGTCTCCCCCTTTTGTCGCCGCAGGGTCTTCACTGTGATCCTGGAGCAGGTCAACCTCATCCAGAGCAACACGGCCCCGATGAGCAGCAAAGGCGCAGGCCTGGACGTCAAGGCGCTGCGGGCCTTCCGCGTGCTCCGCCCGCTCCGGCTGGTGTCCGGGGTGCCCAGTGGGTGGCGCAGCCCTGCCCCTCCCCCGGCCTGCTCCCTGCCCC
>SJYG01000624.1:360232-374042 GCA_006410535.1 Litocranius walleri | reverse complement strand
ATGGTGGGGGGATGGTGGGGTGGGGGTGCTCTTGGTGGTGCGGGGGGGTAGTCTTGACGGTGACGGTGGTGTGATAATCAAGGTAACGATGCTGGCCTTGCCCTGCTCCTCTCACTGACCCTTGCCCTGCCACCAGATCCTTGGGTATTTTGACATCGGGTTCACCTCTGTCTTCACTGTGGAGATTGTCCTCAAGGTGAGCGAAGTCCATGAGACCACATCCCGGGCTGACTGGGCCCCTGCTCACACAGGCTGTGCTCCCTCGGGGGCTGGGTTGCAGGGAGGAGGGACAAGCCGGAAGGCGGCAGAGAGCAACAGGGACAGACTCTCAGGACCCAGGGGGCCAGGTGGTCTCAGCTCAGAGCTGGCACGAGCGGGCGAGCAGGCAGGTGAGACTCTCAGGACCCAGGGGCCAAGTGCTCTCAGCTCAGAGCTGGCACGAGCGGGCGAGCAGGCAGGTGGGCGCAGGCCTGGGGTGCAGTCAGTGGGCAGCCTGTGCGCCTCTCGGCAGAGCGCCCTGTGTCTCTGTGAAGCCTTAGGCACCTTCTTCCGCCGTCCAGGCTCGGCTCACCTAAGTGCGGGTGGGGAGTAGTGATCTGTTCCCAGACCTTTGTTGTCAGTGACTGAAAGGGCTCCCCCAGGGTCCCAGAGAAGCGGCTGTTGCCCTGGGTGGGGTTTTGGCAGCCCTGCCCTCTCACGCCCCCCACCCCATGCCCCCGCATCCATAGCACACTGCTGCCCTCCTGTTCTCACAGCGGACACACTGGGTTCACACCATCATGGTGGGGGTCAGGGGCAGAGGTCGAGCCGTGCGAGGGGAGCAGGCCCAGAGCTGGCTGCAGCATGAAGGGAGGACAGTCCCTTCATTCAGGGGCCTATTTATTGAAGGAATTGGTCAGAGGGAAATGGTAGCTCCTTGGGGTCCAGGAGGACTTCTAGGAGGTGGTGACATTAGAGTTAGGCCTTGAGATTGGACAGGGCTTCATCAGAGAGACAGTAGGGCAATCCAGGACGAAACAGTGACTGATGCATCGTACAGAGATGTTTTAAATGTGCTCAGAGAGGAGAAAGTGGCCCCTCTGGGCTGGGATACAGCACGTTTGGGGTGTGGGGTGGCGCTGGGCAAGGTCTTCAGGCTTGACGGGCTGTTGAGTCTGACCCAACCACGCCTAGGACACTTTCCAGGGAGGAAGAGGACGAGAGAGGAGGAGGAAGAAAAGGAGGGAGGAGGAGGAAGAGGAGGAGGGAGAGGAGGGGGAATTGTATCTGCAGGGCAGAGGGCAGGGCTTCCATAACAAGGAGACCCGGGGCTCCCATGGCCTCGCTGCCCAAGAGAGGCCCCTGCGCTCCCAGAACTGGGCGATGAGGATGGGGCAGTGCCCTGAGGACTCAGCGTGGAATGTCCCCAGGTGCCCCCACCAGGGGGAGTGTCCCAGGCTCCACCCCATTAGGGGTGTGTCATCAGGCTCCACTCCTATCTGGGAGGAGTGCCCCAGGCTCCACCCACGAGGGGCGTGTCACCAGGCTCCACCCCCACCAGGAGGTGTGTCCCTGGGCTCCACCACCGGGGGCGTGTCCCCAAGGCTCCACCCACCGGGGGCATGTCTACAGCCCCCCACCCCCAGCCCTGCCCCAGCACGCCGCCTCTCCCCTAGATGACCACCTACGGGGCCTTCCTGCACAAGGGCTCCTTCTGCCGCAACTACTTCAACATCCTGGACCTGGTGGTGGTGGCCGTGTCCCTCATCTCCATGGGACTCGAGTGAGTGGGGCAGCCGCCCGTGTGGGTTGGTGGGCCCCGAGCTGCCTGGGGATGGCGCTCAGGGTCCCCTGGGCTGGCACCAAGTTCCCTGAGTGACAAGGTTCGCAAGCAGAGTGTGTGTGGGAGACCCGGAGGGCATGTGGAGAGAGGGCAGTCGCCCCCAGCCCCGTGGGGAACACGGCCCTGGTGGCCGGGGAGCTCCTGTCGGACAGAGGGGCAGGTCTGTGGGCCGCCCCGGAGGGAGGCAGCCCGGGGCGGGAGGCCCCTCTGTCCCGGGGCGGGACATGCAGCCTCGGGGAGGGCTGGGCAGAGAGGCGGGGGTGCAGAGAGCTGGGGGCAGGAGGAGGCTGAGCAGGGCGCCCCCAGGTCCAGCGCCATCTCCGTGGTGAAGATCCTGAGGGTCCTGAGGGTGCTCCGACCGCTCCGGGCCATCAACAGAGCCAAAGGCCTGAAGGTGAGAGGGGCCCAGAGGGACCCTCGGGGGAAGGGGACCCCAAGCCTGACTCCAGACTTGGCCCAGACAGCACCAGCTCGGCCCGCCCCCTTTTCGCAGTGGGGGTGGGGATGCGCTGGGCAGCTCTGTCTGCCCTCGACCGCTGGGAGGCGGCTGGGCTTGCCCTCGGGGCCCCTGGGCAGGGCGGGGCGGGGCGGGGTGGCGAGAAGGGGCAGGTGCGACCGGAGCTCCCACCCCTGCAGCACGTGGTGCAGTGTGTGTTCGTGGCCATCCGCACCATCGGGAACATCGTGCTGGTGACCACCCTCCTGCAGTTCATGTTCGCCTGCATCGGCGTCCAGCTCTTCAAGGTGGGCCCCGCCGGGCCCCGCCCAGCGCGGGCTGGCCCACGCCCCCTCCGAGCAGAGGGAAGCCGGCTGTGAGGGCGGGTGTCCTGACGCACGGCGCGAGGCACGCTGTCAGGAGCCTGAGTGCGGACCCTCAGGGGTGGCCCCCGCTGTCTCGCCAGCTCCTTGGATCGAGGCCCCTGTCTGCCGGCCCGAGCAGCATCCTCCCTGCTGTCGTCCCCTCCACCCTCGGGGACAGGGCTGGCCCGAACTCTCACCCACCCCACCTCTGCAACCTGAGTGCCCACCGGTGTGTCCACCGGGAGCTTCTGCAGGGTGGGGGTGGGGGTCTGCTGTGTCCCATCTGGGAGCTGCCCCCTCCGGTTCTCAGTTTCCTAGGAGAACTCAGCCATTCACTCCCGACTGGGACTCAGCCAGCCCTGCAGTCCGGCTTCTCTTCCAGAGCTGGCCGCTGGACGCCTCTGGCTTTTAGATTACGTGCAGGACACGGACACAACTCCAAGGACACATCCGCATTCATGGCCTTCCGGGTCCTTCCAGAACCCTCTGCTCCCGCCCCCTAAGCACCATCTTTTCAATCACAGTTATATAACCTCTGTCACTCTTAGACAGGCAGTAGCTTCATCTCACAATCCTTCATTCATTCAATTAACATTTCGAGGGCAATTTCTCTGGGTCCAGGCCTCTGCAGCAAACCCCACCAGGTCGTCCTTGCTGTCAGGGTGGGGCTCCCAGAGGACGTTTAGGGGCCGAGTCCTGTGGTTTTCTGTCCTGGTGCGGTGGGACTGACAGCTTAGTCTCAAAACAGTGCTCAGAGCGGGCTGTGTGCCGCCCATCCCCCAGCTCCAGCCGTGCTGCCCCGCCCTTCTGCCCAGCGTTGCCCTCTGCAGCCTGGGGACCCTGGCACCCTGAGGGCAGGGTCTGGATGTGACCGACTCATTCTCACCTTGGCACCATCTGGGCTGCCGCATAGGAGCCTCCCCACCTCCCGACTCGCTCCCCAGGGAACGAGGACCAGCTGCCCTTCCGCCCTCCACCTGCTCTGTGCCTTAGTCTCCCGCCCGCCCACATACGTTCACCTTCTGCTCCGAGACATCAGGACAGGTGGTGACAGGGAGAGGTGTGGCCTTCAGCTTGTCCTGTGTGCCTGGGGAGGCAATTCCCTCTCCTGGCTCTCGAAGGACCTGGACCAGTATCTGTGGGTTCAAATTTAATTTAGCCACAGGCAGACTGGCAATCACCTCCTTTTGCCCAAATGAAACCTTCCGTGGGCACCCAGTGTGTGAGGTAGATCAGAGGAGAAGCTGCTCAGGCTGAAATCCGCAGAGGGGCTCACAGAGCTCACCCACTGAGCCTTGGGGGTGGGTGTGCCAGGACCCCCACGCCATGTGGAGATAAGAGGCCGCATGCATCCCAGCTGGGCTCTGTCCCAGGGCCTGAGCTGGGGGCGGGGGGACGTGGGGAGGCGGGGCACCCTGGTCCTTGCTCTGTGACAGGGAAACCCAGCAGAGGGGCAGGGGCTGTGCCCGTGCTTCCCTTCTCCGGGCCGGCCTGTGCGCCAGCAGCGCCATCACGCGGGAGCCGGTGCCCAGCCTCCCCGCTATCTGCCCGGCAGGGAGCAGGGTGTGACAGACAGCCCTGGGCTCTGCCCCACGGCCAGGCTGCCCTGCAGAGGAAGACCCAGACCCTGCCCTCCTTCCTCCCTGCCACCCCATCTTTCCACCCTGTTTCCATGACAACCTGTCTCCCTCCTTCCCTCTGGGATGCAGGGGAAGTTCTTCAGCTGCAACGACTTGTCCAAGATGACGGAGGAGGAGTGCAGGTGTGCAGGGCAGGGCAGCCTCATGCAGGGCAGGGCGGCCCTCCGCTGGGGAGCTGGGGAACCTGAGCTCCTCGGGCTCACAGAGGCCCTTCCTCGGGTGACCTTGGGGGAGGGTCCCGCATCCGGAGCACTCTCACTGCCTAGGGCTGGGAGGACGTGGGGAGGGGGCCCGCGTGCAGTGTGGTGACCTGGACCCCCAACCCCAGGGGCTACTACTATGTGTACAAAGATGGAGACCCCACTCAGATAGAGGTGCGTCCCCGCCAGTGGGTGCACAATGCCTTCCACTTCGACAACGTGCTTTCGGCCATGATGTCCCTCTTCACCGTGTCCACCTTCGAGGGATGGCCTGAGTGAGTGAGCCGGGACCCTGGAGACAGCCATGCCCGGGGGAGGCCCAGGAACCCCCTGCCGGGCATGGCGGGGGGGGGGGGCCCTCGCAGCGTGTGTGGGGGACGGGGGGCTGGCTGCTCACTCCAGGGGCAGCCTGACTGGGGTTGCGTGGGACTGGGCCTCCCTGGCCACAAGGGCCCCTCCCAAGGGACTGGGACACGGCAACCCGCATGGGACGGGAGGCAGGCCCCTTCCCAGACCTGCCCCAGCCTTTTCTGGCAGGGTCCTAACTTCTCCTCCACGGTGACTGTCCAGGCAGCCCCCCATGGCCGGTGGGTCGGAGCCCGCCCTTCCTAGCCAGGCTCGGCCTCAGCCTAGCCCGCCCAGCCCACCTCTGTCCTCTGCCCACCCCAGGCTGCTGTACAAGGCCATCGACGCGCACGAGGAGGACAAGGGCCCCGTGTACAACCACCGTGTGGAGATGGCCATCTTCTTCATCGTCTACATTGTCCTCATCGCCTTCTTCATGATGAACATCTTTGTGGGCTTCGTCATCGTCACGTTCCAGGAGCAGGGGGAGACCGAGTACAAGAACTGCGAGCTGGACAAGAACCAGGTGCTGGGCCCCTGCAGCCGCACGAGGCTCGGGCCAGGGAAGAGGGCCCCGGGGTGGGGTGGCCCACGACCCTTCTCCAGCCCATCCCACCCGAAGAAGCACTTGGCGGTCGGCGGGGCCCCTGTGGACCTATCGTGATGCCCAGAGTCCCTAGAAACAGGCATTGTCGGCTCCAGAGGAACCACAGCCTGGGGGGGGACCCTTCCCTGAACAGCCCGGCAGAGGCCGCAGCCGCCTTGGTCTGCCGAGGGCAGGGCCCTCCGGCCGGGGGCGGGGGCGGGGCCCCAGCACTGAGTGCCCTGCGCTGAGTGCCCGGCGCTGCCGTCTCAGCGCCAGTGCGTGCAGTACGCCCTGAAGGCCCGGCCGCTGCGGTGCTACATCCCCAAGAATCCGTGCCAGTACCGGGTGTGGTACGTCGTCACCTCCTCCTACTTCGAGTACCTGATGTTCGCCCTCATCATGCTCAACACCATCTGCCTGGGCATGCAGGTGAGGCCGCCGGGACCAGGGCTGCTGGAACCAGGGCTGCCGGGACCAGAGCCCCCGGACCAGGGCCCCTGGACAAGGGCCTGGGCAGCCCAGCGGAGGTGCCCCAGGCTGGACGGCCACTCCGTGCCAGCCATTGTGCTGAAGTGCCCCGCAGGGCAGAGAGGGGAGCAGGCTGCAGGCCCGGGTACCAGGCACGCGGTGGTGCGCGAAGGCAGTGATTCAGGCACGCATGTGGCCGTAGCCACTCTGGGAAGGGGGCAGCCACTGGGGGTGGGCCATGTGGGAAGCCCAAAGGGCCTTTTCTGTTTTCCTTCTGCTGTTGGGCTTCTGGGTGGTGGAGATGGTTGGAATGTTGGCTCCAGTCCCAAGAAAAGCGGGTTTAATATTCACAGCACAGGGGTCTGAGGGGACGAGCACACTTGGCGGGCAGGTCACAGTCAGCAGCGTCACCGCGCGCTCAGTCTCTCAGGCGTGTCCAACTCTTTGCGACCCCTTGGACTGTAGCCCACCAGGCTCCTCTGTCCATGGGATTTCCCAGACAAGAGTACTAGAGTGGGTTGCCATGTCCTTCTCCAGGGGATCGTCCCCTCCCAGGGGTTGAACCTGTGTCTCCTGCACTGGCAGGCGGGTTCTCTACTGCTGAGCCAGCAGGGAAGCCCCTCAAGCCGCATGGTTATGAAGCCTTAATCATCTGATCCCTTATGCCCGTGAATCAGTAGAATCGCACAGCAAGGCCCCGGCCCAGGAGTCACACACATTCCCAAGGACCACAGGCCGTCGGGTGCGGCGGGTCTGGAAAGGGAGGCGCGAGCTGGGGGTCCAGAGCAGAGGGGCCAGGCTCACATGGGGGCCCGAGGCAGCAACAGGGGTCCTGCAGCCCAGCCAGGATGGGTAGGGCTGAAGCGGGGGCGGCGCCAGAGCCTCTGCTGCCTGGGAAGGTCTCGGGGAAGAAGTGGGCTTCGGTCAACTTCACTTTTAAAAGAATGAGAGATTCCTGGGAAATGCTGGAGGACACAGATCTCAGGAGGGTCACAGGGGAGATGAGGGGGCTGCGGGCGCTGCTCCGGGCTGCCTCTGTGTCCCGAGGGTACAGCCGGCAGGCAACAGGTGACCATGGGTGGTGATGGTCGTCCCATCCTAGAACCAGGGGGCTTTTCTCCTGGTCCTGCACCTAGGTGGCTCTGGGAAGCTGGCCACAGAGCCCCCCTGCTGCCCTCCCAGAACAGATGTGTGTGGGTAACCTTCTCGTGGGACCGGGGCTGGGCCACCCTCTCCTCCCCCCACAGTCCTTCTGGGGAGAGGGTGTGGCCGTGAGGCCCAGTAGGATTCTGGATGTGGCCGGAGCAGGCTCTGGGTTCTCTGAGACTAAGGAAAGTGGGGCAGGGGCTGGGAAAGAAGGCAGGGCTCTGGGGGAGCCGCCCAGCCCCTCCCTGTGCCCCCCGCAGCACTACAACCAGTCGGAGCAAATGAACCACATCTCTGACATCCTCAATGTGGCCTTCACCATCATCTTCACGCTGGAGATGGTCCTCAAGCTCATGGCGTTCAAGGCCAGGGTGAGTGCTGGGCTCTGGGGAGAGGCGAGCGTGTGTGGCCAGGGGGCAACCTTCCCATGGAGCCCCCCGCGGCCTCGTCCTCCCGGCAGCCTCGGGCACTCAGAGCCGGCTGGCCACTCAGTTCTGGCCGCAGGAGTGGACAGTATGTGCTGGGGGCCCTTTGGTCCCTGAGTGTCTGAGTGGCAGGCCCAGGGCCAGGGAGTGTCCTGGTCCCCAAGTCCACGCTCCCCACCCCACCCCGTCACGTCTGCCCACGAGCCCCAGACTAGGTTTCAGGGGGTGGGTGGGGGAAGACTTCCTTGTGTGGACAGGACCCCAATCCTGAGTCTCCCAGGCATGCTGCCCTCCTGTTGGACCACTTTGTGCTCTGGAGCGAAGGGAGCAGAGGAGGGGCCCTGCAGCACCCTGGGAAGTGGCGTCATGCCCCCCAGCAATTCTGCACCCCTCACGCGGCCGCCGAGCGCCTTCCTTCTGCAGCTCACCCTGGGACCCCTCCCCCAGGGCTATTTTGGGGACCCCTGGAACGTGTTTGACTTCCTGATTGTTATCGGCAGCATCATCGACGTCATCCTCAGTGAGATCGACGTGAGTACCGGGCGGGCGGAGCCATCGCTGGGACGGGGCCAAGGCCACAGACCCTTGTGGGGGACCCACTAGTGTGCAGCCCAGCACCCCGGACCTCAGATCCTGCAGAGCACACACCTCAGAGTCCAGGCCCAATGAGGGTGCCAGGCAGCCCACGGCAAGCGCCACAGTGGACAGGAGCTGTCCTTTCTGGGTGGGGTGGTCAGGGAAGGCTGCATGGAGGTGGTGCCATGTGAAGGGACCTTCAGGAAAGGGAGGTGGGGAGGGGACAAGCCACACCAGCAGGGTGGCTGCAGGAGGCAGATGAATAAACAGAAGGTCCAGGGCATGGAGAGCTCAGCTCAGGAGAAGCAGGCCAGCGTGCGGGGGTGGGGGAGCTGCTGGAGAGGCAAGTAGGGGCTCGAACCTTGTGTCGCCGGCAGTGAGGGGTCACTGGGGGTCTCTGAACAGGGCAGTGGAAGGATCAAAGCTGCACTTCTAAAAAGTGAATTGAGGTGAGGGCAGGAGGCGAGACAACTGAAAGCAGGTGCACGGTTAGGGAGGCGGTCATCTCCTCCTCAGATACTTTCCTCGTGCCCCCACGTGGGCTAGAGATACAGCAACGAACGGGGCACCTGGGGAGACGGGCAGTGAAAACCAACCCACCACGTGGCAGGTGTGGCCAGTGAAGGGGTGGGAGGTGGCATCGGCTAGCCCCAATCCAGCCCTGCAGGAGGCATGCGTGTGGGGTGGGGGGCAGGGCACGGCCCCTCAGTAGGGCTAGGAGGGGGTGGGCTGAGGGCCAGCGGGAGGCCTGGTGGCAGGGCTGTGGAGTGGGGAGCTGAGCTCAGAAACAGGGCAGGGGCTGGACCACGTCCTTTCTTCAGTTCAATCACTCAGTCATGTCCAATTCTTTGTGACTCCATGGACTGCAGCACGCCAGGCCTCCCTGTCCTTCACTGTCTTCCAGAGCTTGCCCAAGTTCATGTCCATTGAGTCAGTGATGCCATCCAACCATCTTATCCTCTGTCGTCTCCTTCTTCTCCTGCCCCCAATCCCTCCCAGCATCAGGGTCTTTTCCAATGAGTCAACTCTTCACATGAGGTAGCCAAAATACTGGAGTTTCAGCTTCAACATCAGTCCTTCCAGTGAACACCCAGGACTGATCTCCTTTAGGATGGACTGGTTGGATCTCCTTGCAGTCCAAGGGACTCTCAAGAGTCTTCTCCAACACCACAGTTCAAAAGCATCAATTCTTCAGTGCTCAGCTTTCCTTATAGTCCAACTCTCACATCCATACATGACCACTGGAAAAACCATAGCCTTGACTAGACGGACCTTTATTGGCAAAATCATGTCTCTGCTTTTTAATATGCTGTCTAGGCTGGTCATAACTTTCCTTCCAAGGAGCACGCATCTTTGAATTTCATGGCTGTAGTCACCATCTGCAGTGATTTTGGAGCCCAAGAAAATAAAATCAGTCACTGTTTCCATTGTTTCCCCATCTATTTGCCATGAAATGATGGGACTGGATGCCATGATCTTCATTTTCTGAATGCTGAGTTTTAAGCCAACTTTTTCACTCTTCTCTTTCACGTTCATCAAGAGGCTCTTTAGTTCTTCTTCACTTTCTGCCATAATGGTGGTGTCATCGGCATATCTGAGGTTATTGATATTTCTCCCGGCAGTCTTGATTCCAGCTCGTGCTTTATCCAGCCTGGCATTTCGCATGATGTACTCTGCATGTAAGTTAAATAACCAGGGTGACAATGTACAGCCTTGAGGGACTCCTTTCCCGATTTGGAACCAGTCTGTTGTTCTGTGTTCGGTTCTAACTGTTGTTTCCTGACCTGCATACAGGTTTCTCAGGTAAGGTGGTTTGGTATTCCCATCTCTTGAAGAATTTTCCACAGTTTGTTAATTAGTTCTTTGTTAGAGTCCGAGATTTTGTTCTGGGGGGTGAGCGCCCCTGGAGGCGCTTACACCTGGTCTGACTCTGGTTCCGGAGGCCCCTCTGGATGCCACAATGACAACAAGCTGCAGGGGTCACCCAGGGTCACCTGGGGCACCCGGGGGGAGCGGTCAGGACGTGCTTCGATCACCTGATGAGGGGATGAGGGGTGACGCGTGAGCTGTGGAGGGGACAGGTGACCAGCAGCTGGGTCTGCTTGGCGCGTTGAGCTGACAGCATTTGCTGATGAACTTGATTTCGGGGGAGAGGAAAAGCAATCAGCTGTGCCTGCAAGGATCTTGCCCAAGAAACTGAGCTTCCGTTTCTGAGACGTGGAAGCTCCGAGAGGAGTGGGAGCAGGGCAGGAACCAAGTGGGAGCAGGGCAGGAACCCCGGGGTCCTGTTCCGAGCGCAGCAGCTCAGGTGCCGACACAGAGTGGGCTTGGAGCCACAGGCCTGGAGCACACAGGCTGGTCAGGCTGGAGCCCGAAGTCGGAGACTCTAGGAAGGAGCTGCTTTAGAGTCGCAGAAGTGGGCGAGGCAAGCGGCAGAGAGCAGGGCGTCTGGAGGGCGAAGGTCTGGGGGCTGGCTGGTGGTGCTCCTCCAGGACCCCTGTCCTACGGCCCCCGGGGAAGGACACCCGTCGGGAGTCGGGAGGGGCGACAGGCAGAGCAGGCTGAGGGCCTGGACGGTTCTTTTTCTCCTACAAAGAGAAGGAGCCTTGAAGGTGGAGAGAGTGTGCAGCCAAGGAGAGTTTCTTTTGAAAACGGGAGAAATGACAGCACGTCCTGGGCTCAGGGGAGAATCAGGCTGTGGGGGGTGGGGGGCAACTGCAGGATCCACGTCCCTGGGCAGGAGCCCTGGGGTCCCCGGAGAGCGCTGGCTCTGGGAACCTGGTTCATCCCCGAGCAGGAGGGGGACGCGAGTCCTATGGCTGTGGACAGCGGGATGAGTTAAGTGCCGCCCAGGGCCGCAGGAAGGAAGGCGTCGAGGACATTGGTGGGGGTGGGCATCTCCATGATCCTGCACTGGGGCTTGGTGTTCGGGAGCTGCCTTGCATATGGGGTGGGTTGTGCGTCGTTGGAAACACAGGCCAGGAAACACGGGCCACTCCCCCAGCACGTGGCAGCTGCCCCATACATGGAGGGAGGGGACAGCTGAGCACAGGGGAGTGGAGGTTCCCACGGCATCCAGCCAGCAGGGCCTCTGGGCTGTGGCCAGGGAGCACCCAGGCTGTGGGCTGTGGGGGTGACAGACGGCAGGGCGGCCTCACCGAGGACCTGAAGCTGGGGAGGCTGCGGGTGAAGGGGGGAAGCAGGGGACAGGAAGGGCATCCCAGAGCCTGAGGCTGGGATCACAAGGCCACGTCCCCTAGACTGCACGCCTGCCAGCTGCATCTCGGAGAGGCCTGGCCAGCCCCTGATGGGGACACAGGTGGCCGTGAGGAGCTTACTCCAGGAGTCCCGGAGAGGACCAGCCCCAAGCCGACGCATGCTCATGGCCCACCAGTGAGCACTGCAGCCCTGCCAGCCCAGGGCCAGCCCTCGTGGGTGGATGGGGGCCAGGGAAGGGGGCCAAGGACAAGTCTAGAGTCTGCAAGGGGAGGCCTGGCAGAGAGTGGCACCTTCTGTGGTGGGGGGCAGGCCTGGCCTGGGGTCCAGTTCACCCCACATACAGGACAGATGGAACTCCGTCCTTATGCATGCGGCTGGAGGGGGCAGGGCCGAGGCGGCAGACCAGGGTGCCCCGGGGGCCTGTGTGCGCGTCTCCTTCAGCCCAGGCCTTGCTGGGAAGTAGCCCCGTGGGCCCAGGGTTTGGGGCAGCACCTCTCACTGGTTCAGTCTTGGCCTGAATGACAGTCACTTCTTGGACCTTGAGGTCCATGTTCGGGGTGGGGGGCGTTGGGTCAGGCAGAGCCCTTTCTTCTGTGCAGGAGGGACGAGAGTGTCATTGGTCACCGTGGGGTTTTTAGGGACAGCAGATGTCCATCACCAGGCCTGTTTGCTTAAAGTCATGTTAAGACTTTGAATTAAGACTCTGACTCGTATCCCTGCCATATAATCCAGAGAGCAGAGAGAGCAGCGCTGTCTGCTCCCACTTTCTGCCAGGAGGGCTGTGCTCTGTCCACAGCGGCAGCTACGAGCCATGGGTGCCTGCTGGTCGTGTGAAATGTGGCCAGTGCAGCCGGGGCTGTGAATGTCTACACCTGTGTCGTTTTCACCGTAATCCAGATGGCCACAGGTGGCTGCGGGTACCCCACTGGTGGCACAGGTTTGGCACATGGCTTGTCATCCCTGGCTGCATGTTAAATCACCTGAGTGCATTTACACCTCGGAAGCCAGGCCCAGTCCCCAGGAGATGACTTAATCGGCCAAGTGGGGACCCAGCAAAGGTGCATATTTGTTTAAGTTCTCTGTGTGATTCTGATGTGCTGCCTGGGCTGAGAACCCGTGGTCCAGCAGAAAGCTGCCCGGGGAACCAGTCTCCCAAATAATTAAAGATAAAACCATGATTCCCCATCCCAGGGCTCCAGAAACAGGGCTTCTCCAGAAATGTGGCCCCAGGGAGGAGCTCAGAGTAAACAGGAGAAAAGGCTGCCCCCACACAGCCCAGCCCGTCTAGGCGCTGGCCCCTGAGACAGAAGCCTTGGTCCGGCTCCCAGGAGGGGGTCTCAGACTTCCCAGAGGGCCTTTGTCGCTGGAGTGTGGGACCCCCGTGGGGGCCAGCACCCCTGGATTCTCCTGCGACCGTGAGCAGGGCTCTCCTCCATGGCCTCACATACAGCCCCAGCTCCACAGACCCCGGATGCACAGGCTGCATCTTGGAGGCGAGGGGGATCTGCCCATGTCCAGTCTTCCCTCCTCTTCTTGCTCCCTGGCCCCTGGCCTGTCGCCTCACCATCCCCACAGCCTCCTCCTCACACCCCACCCCCGCCGCCGCCGGGGGTCCTCACCCCCCCGCTCACCGACCCCCGCCTCCCCACCTTGTTCTCTCTGTAACCCTCTGTGGTCTGTCCTCTGACGCCTCACCTCCCTCCCTCCATGTCCCTCCTCTCTCCCCTCCCCCTCTCTCTCCACAGACTTTCCTGGCCTCCAGCGGGGGACTGTATTGCCTGGGTGGCGGCTGCGGGAACGTTGTAATTCCAGGCTGCATGAGCCTGCCAAGCTCGCCCGCCAGCTCTGCCCTGCAGCTTGCATGCCCGGGCCTGGCCGCTGGACTGCATGGGGCGGACGCGCTCAGGGCCCCCTGCCCCGAGCAGGCCCCCGAGGGTCCGGTTGGGGGCGGGCGGAGACTCTCTGCCACGAGAGTGTGCATGGGTGCGGTGGGAAGTGGGGCTCTGTGCTGACAGGGGCATCCAGAGAGGACTGGATGGCAGAGAACCTCAGCGACAGGTCACCAGCACCAAGCTTGTGGGGACACCAAAGGCCGGGCAGGGGGCTCTCCCTGGCCATTCATCGTATGTCAGGGGGGCACTTGGGCAGTGGCCTTCCGGCTTGGGACAGCCACGTGCGGGGCAGGGTGGGCATGGAGTGGCCTTTGAATCGATGGCCACAGAGCAGCTGAGCTTCTGGGAGACTCTGCGCTGGGGGGCCACTGGGGAGGGGCGAGAGCGCTGCCGGGGTCCTCGGCTGCGTGGTTTGGGGAGGAGATGACACGAGGCAGGACAGAGGGCAGGCACCTGGTCTGGCCGCTGCCTCCCCCAGGGCGGACGGAATCCCTGTCCGCCCAGCGCGTTGCTTGGCGCCCCGCCCACCCCGCCTCTGGCTGAGCAAGCCCAGGGCCCTGGGCCCCGCGAGGGTCCACGCGAGGTCCCAGCAGGCGCCGCTGGGTGGGCTGGAAGACCCCACCGCGACACGTCCCGCACACACTGCCCTCCCCGCCTGCCTGCCCTCACCCCGCCCGCCCCCGGCCCCAG
>SJYG01000624.1:335981-346296 GCA_006410535.1 Litocranius walleri | reverse complement strand
TGGGGGGCGGGCCACCACCTCGAGACTACCCACCCGGCCTCTCCCCTGCAGGCTCTGGTGCGAGGGGGCCTGGACAGCTTGGCGGCGGATGCTACCTTCATCATGGCCACGGGCCAGGCGCTGGTGGAGGCCTGCGGGATGGAACCGCGGGAAGTAGAGGTGGCAGCTGCAGAGCTTCTGCAGGGACGAGAGGCCCTGGAGGGCGTGCCTGGTGCCCGAGGGTGCCTGGGCCTCAGGTCCTCCCTGGGCAGCCTCGACCAGCATGAGGGCTCCCAGGAGACCCTGATTCCCCGCAGGCCGTGAGGGTCCCAGCGTCTGTGTGGGCCCGGGCTGGCGAGACCGAGAGTGAGGGAGCTGTTGCGGGAAGGTTAGCCCGGCTTGGCAGCCTTGATGGACAGAGGGACGGGCTGGGGCGGGCAGGGGGGTCAGGAAACGTGTCCAAGTTCAGCGGGCAGAAGGGGAAGTCGCTCTCCTCACCAGCAAGCCGCGTGAGTAGACAGAGCTTCTGTGTCGTTCAGAGGCCTGGTCAGTGCTGGCAGGACATTAAAGTCTCCAGGCCTGCAGGGCACTGCCTCTGCTTGTCTGCTTCTGGGGGCCCTTCTACACCTCCCCCTGCCCTGCTCCCAAGGAGGGACCTCTGGATGGTCCTCCTGCAGGGGCGGAGGGGCCGCTGAGGGCGTACTGGAGCTTCCGCACGTCCAGGCCCCTCACAGCTGCCCTTCCCCGCAGCTCGACCGGAATCCACTGCCTGCCCACCCCCCAGAGCCTCGGGGTGCCCGCTCACGGCCTAAGGGAGCAAGGCCCTGCCATCCACCTCCTCGCTCTCCCCGGTTTCCTCCCATCACATGCTCCCTCTTGCGGCTTCCCGGTGACCTCCCCCGGGCCGCTCATCTCTCAGGGGAGGGCGTCCCCAGGGTGCTGGGTCCTCTCTCCTTCCCGCAGGGTCAGTCCCCTCTCTAGACTTCACCTTCCTTATTTAGTGGCGAGCATCCCCATCCCCTGTGCTTGTCCCCACCCCCGTGTGCCGGCCCCGCCCCTGTGGCCGGCCCCGCCCCCGTGGCTGGGTCCCATTTCTCCTAAACCCCGCTCCGTGTCCTGCTCTTCGGCTCTGAGGATGTCCAGCTTGAGCCGAAAGCCCGTCATGTCCAGAGCCGACCTCCTCACCCCTCCCTGCAGCCTGTGACCCGGGGCCCCACTCTGCTCAGACCTCGAGTCCGAGGCGGGCCCTCCCCCGCCCTGCCCCATGGGCCCCCGTCCCCCAGTTTGTCGGCCCGTCCCCTCTCACGGTGGCTGCCCCGATACTCGGTCCTCGTCCCAGACCTCACCTACCACCACAGCCTCCCAACGGCCTCGCAACTTCTTGCTGGCCCCCCAGCCTGACCCTGATCCTTCTAAGTGGAGAAAGTTGCCTCTCAGCCCCTCGCTTAAACCCCCTGAAGCCTCCAAAGCCTCAGCATAGGGTGCACAACTCTGGCCCTGGACCCAGCCCCGGCCCTTGGGCCTGTCTACCCACCCTCCGGCCCCCGCAGCCCAGCCGGGGACAGCTGTCCCGCCTTTCAGTGAACCCTGAGCCCAACAGACCCCTGGCCCGTAGTCAGCTTCTCTATTACTTCCTGCAGAAAGCGCCTCCCAGATACTCCCAAAGGCTCGGGGCCCCCACAACACGTGTCCCCATCTCAGCAGGTCACCACTGTGACATTATTTCACACCAGCCCAAGGCCTTCCCTGGTGGCTCAGCTGGTGAAGAATCTGCCTGCAATACAGGAGACCTGGGTTCAGTCCCTGGGTTGGGAAGATCCTCTGGAGAAATGAATGGCTACCCACTCCAGTATTCTGGCCTGAAGAATTCCATGGACGGAGGAGCCTGGTGGGTACGGTCCATGGGGTCCCAAAGAGTCGGACATGACTGAAGCGGCTAAAGCTTTCACTTTCAGCCCGAGGTCAGGCTGTACCAAGGCAGGAGCAGGTCCCCCAGGCTTATCCTGAACCCCAGAGCTGAGCACTCTTCTACACAGTGTCCAATCGCTGTCAAAGAAACGCAGGGAAATGCTGACCAGTATGGCCTCTGCCCTGGCCGGTGCCCCACCGCCCCTAACCCGGGGTCACCTGCCCAGCGCTGCAGACTTGCGCCCTCTGTCCAGGACCCGGGGAGGGGGCGAGGGCATGGGTCTCCTGAGGCAAGGGCCCCCTCCCTGGCTCCACCGTCATGGAGAAGACTCTCACGTCCCTGCTCCCCTGCTTCCTCCGGGGGAGAGAGAAGATGGTCCACCTGCAGCCTGGCTGAAAACTGACATGGAAAAGTCTATAAAAGGATGTCTCCATTCACAAGCAGAATTATTAATGAGCGTAATGCCCAATGTACAGAATGCCAGCTCTGTGGTAGGCTCTGCTCCAGGGGCCCCGCATCCATTTCTTCTTGTTCTCAACATGAAGCATCATCCTCATTTTGCAAGTAGGGACAGGACAGGTTATGTGCCAGAGGCCCCGGGCTGGTAGGAGGGCCCAGGCGGGACTCAATGCCACGCCGTAGCTCCATGGCCCTCACGGGAGGTCTGGCCGGCCTCCCAGCCCGAGGGACGGGTGCCTGCTGGCTCCAAGGAAGCCCAGCTCTCACCCTTTGGGAGAGTCCAGGCCATTTACTCCACCACACGCAGGACTATCTGATGGTCAGCGTGCCTCTCCCCAGCTCCCCTTCACATGATCAGTGGGTGTTTCCATGGAGGGCTGCCAGGCCCCCAAATAAAAGGCGAAGGGAACACAGGGTAGAAGGCTGCAGGCGGGGGTCCACAGGGTGGGCAGGCAGGCCCCTGCGGTCAGCAGAGCCTTCCAGCTGGGTTCCCGGCCAGAGGGCTGTCTGCTGCTCCCAGCTTCTCCCAGTCCATCCCCTGCAGACCTGGGGTCCAGCTGTGCAGGGGATCTGCAGAAGGGGTGGGATGAAGCTGGGGGCTGGGGTGGGCACTGACACGTAGGGGCCGTGAGGCAGGGGGAAGCCCCTTCTCTCATCTGGAATCTGTGGAGCTCAGGTGGAGAGTCTCTGAACCAAGGAGGCGGCCCGGCTCCGGTCCTGGTGCATCTCCAAGCCCAGCTCTGGCCGGGCTGAGGGGTCCTTGAAGCCGAGCTGCCCTGTGCAACGTGACGGAGCACAGCCCTGGAGCCGGGCCAGCGGAGCCCAGGTCCCTCCACCTGCCCCTGCCCCGACATCAGGCGCTCACGCGCCCTTTCAAGCTTCTTCCTCCTGTAAATGGGGGAATTATTTCTGTTCCCAGGCTGTTGGGAGGAGTGAGTGTGACCGTGGAAGGGCCTGGCCCTCCAAGAAGCAGCTGCTTGGACTGGGTCAAAGCTGGTCCCTGAGAGAGTTCGACCTCACGGGGCTGAGGCTGACCTGATGGGGCTCTGAGTCTCTCGTTGGGGAGCTGGACGGCTCGGCTCCCAGCCGCACATCTCAGCATCAGGCTGGTCCTCTCACAGGCTCTGCAGCTCCGACCCTCAGCCAGCAGGTGTGGAGACCGACCACAGGTCACTGGAAAAGCCACAGCCAACCCAGACCTAAC
This sequence comes from Litocranius walleri, assembly GCA_006410535.1. Classification (NCBI taxonomy): domain Eukaryota; kingdom Metazoa; phylum Chordata; class Mammalia; order Artiodactyla; family Bovidae; genus Litocranius; species Litocranius walleri. The sequence goes on along the minus strand of SJYG01000624.1, from coordinate 342,745 downwards.
CCTGGCCCCACTCCCCGGCATCTGACCCCGGTTATACGTCACTCCTGCCTTGGGCCCACAGCTGTGGTGGCACTGGGTACTTGCTCCCCTTCCCCTGCAGGGGTCATGCTGCCGGTTTACTGATGAGCCGCTGAGGGCTGGATGCGTCCTCCAGCTCCCTACCCATCGCGTCTTCCTCCTATGCCACACAGCTGCCCCCAGTGGAGCCTAAATCCGATTTAGAAGCATTCTAAAAGAAGTTGGCCTAGATACATAGGGCAGAATAATAATCTTGGTGTCAAACAAGAATCGAAAACACTAGGATGTCAGAGAAGCACGTGGAGGATCAGCTGCTGGGGTTCGGAGGCTTCAGAGGACGGAGAGCGAAGCACTGTTTGTCTGAAATGATGAGAAGAGGAGACCTCATTGTGGCCAGAAAGGAAGCCAAAACCCAGAGGAGGAACGCACATCGGAGTCCGTGCGAGGAGCCCGGCTCCAGGGGGAGGCCCGAGAGACAGGCAGGCCCAGTGAGGGGGCTGCCCATCCTACTTCTAGTCATGGGCCCTTTGAAATGCCTCTGCCAGTTTATCATTCTGTCATCACAGAATGGTAGTAGCGACCTTATCAAACCCAGTTCATTTCGTGCCTGACGCAATGTCTCCTTCAGCCTTGCAATACCATCCAGGATGTGGGCTATTAATAAACTCATTCCAGGAAAGGCCAAGTTACCTTGCAGGCTAGGGGTCCAGCAGGGGCCCGGACACCGCTCTGGAGCTGCTGACTTCCCGTTATCAGGAGGATGGGAGGGCAGTCCCTAATCCAGCCCCACCACGCCCCCTGCTGATCTGGGCCACGGCCTGCCCAGCGCCCGTCCAAGCACGCGTACCCCAATGCCCTCAGCACCTCTGTGCACCCAGCAACCTTCCTCCTCCGTCCCAGCCCATCTCCTCTGGTGGGCCTTCTCCGATGACCCCAGGAAATTCTGTCCATTTGAGAAGGTCACTCTGCACCTGGTTCCATAAGAATGATGTCACCGGCCATTGCAGTTGCCAACCTTCAACACCTCCTGAAGGAACTCAGGGCAGAGATCAGAAATGAGGCCCTCTGTGCTCCAGGAAAAGCCTGCAGAGCAGACCTTCAGCGTTAGATTGTTTCAGATTTTATGAGCCTAATTTCTTATATCTTCTCATACCTCGAAAAGCACTAAAATTGTCATCGGAGACATCCGTCCCCCGTGACTAGCAAACCCTTAGTGAGATGTATGCTTGGGGGCACATACCCCTTCTCCAAATCACAGGAGGCTGACTTGTTCTCACCTCTTCTGAGCAGCTCCATGTTGCTGCCAAGAGCCTGTCTCCCGGGCTGTAGTCTTCAGTAAGTCCCCAAGCAGAACTGACCTCACAGCTCTCAGTTGATAACCCTTTCTTGTTGTTCAGTCGCTCAGTCGTGTCTGACTCTTTGTGACCCCACGGACTGCAGCATTCCAGGCCTCCCTGCCCACCACCAACTCCCAGAGCTTGCTCAAACTCATGTCCATTGAGTCGATGATGCCATCCAACCATCTCATCCTCTGTCATCCGCTTCTCCTCCCACCTTCAATCTTTCCCAGCATCACGGTCTTTTCCAATGAGTTGGCTTTCTGCATCAGGTGGCCAAAATATTGGAACTTCAGCATCAGTCCTTCCTATGAATATTCAGGATTGATTTCCTTTAGGATGGACTGGTTGGATCTCTTTGCAGTCCAAGAGACTCTCAAGAGTCTTCTCCAACACCACAGTTCAAAAGCATCAATTCTTCGTACGGGTCGTGGTGTCAGTCTTTACCGTCGTCGACCATGAGACAGAGACTCTTCTGTCTAGACAGACCCCAGAGGCCCGTCAATGGGTCGGGAAACGTCTCCGGGACAACGTGTCTCCTGACTACCTCACGGCGCCCCTTCCGACTTACTCGTCCGGGTCCCAGTCTCAATCCCCTCGGTAACAGGTTCTGGTGGTGGGACCGGTCCGTGGTACCATTGGTGGACGTACTCACTAGACTGGTGTCCTCCCGGACTCTTCCTTGGACCTTGGTTGTTCGAGAGTGGTTGGTCTTCTTAAACCTCTTCCAGTGGTCAGGTATGTAGGATGGTGGAGGGTCTTAGGAGGACCGACCTAGGGGAGAACCGGCTCACTTTCGAGCGGGGGTCCCTCCCGGGACTCAGTCTTACTAACCGGTCTCTGTTGAGTCTTTGGTTGGGGTAGTGGTATTTGGGACTCTGACGCTCGGAGTCCAGCCTCGAGAAGACCGAAGGGAGTGGGAGGACGAGAGACGGGCCCGCGGAGATGGACATCAGAGAGCGAAACAGTCGTGTGCACAGAGGAGCCAAGTAAAGGCTCACAGTCTGTTCTCAGGTGGGAGCCCGGGACCGGGAGTGTTGTAATCGTGTCCACACAGGACTGTGGGGCAGGTACTGGCGAGGAACCGTCCACTGCCGGTCACCGCGCCTTCCCGGGACCCCAAAGGGATTAACGAAGAGGCTCACCGAGGGCTCCTACGGACGGGGGAAGATGGACGGTTGTCCCGAGGTGCGCCGGACCTCCGGTCTTGGGACTTCCCCGCAGACACCAAGACACTTCTCGATCTAGGACTCTCGGAGACCCGGGACCTGTAGAAAGGTCTGGTCTTGCGGCCGAGACGCGGAAGATCCCTACAGCCATGTCCGCACACACACCCCACTCCCCCGGCGACGGGTTCATTGTGTGGTCGAGCATCCGAGTCACCGAGTTGTGCTACTTTCAAGTAAGGATCACCTGTGGGATTTGGTGCACGCGAACATACGCCTCGGTCCCACACGCTTCGCAGGTGGGTGACACTATGAACACGCAAGACGAGCGTAAAGTAATTTCCTTCAGTCTCCCGGTACCGAGTGTGGTCTCACTCCTGTCCGTCCGGACGGGACGCGGTCTCCGTCACTCGGCCTTTATGAACGGTCTCTGCGATTGCTGGTCGGCGATCGGGTCACTGGAGACTCGGGTAAGGGAGAAGACGTTTTACTCCTGTTACTCACACACGAAGTGTCTGGTTCTCCTCGCTTTCTCTTTCACGTAATTTCGCATCTAGCCCTCCAGGTGGCTCCCAGGGAGGCTGAACCGGAGGCATCCGTGCTCCGCAGGGGTCCAGCGTGCCAGGGGCCCTCCTGCCCTGCAGACACCTACCTGACTCCCGGCCCCTCCACTGACGGAGGCTGGACATCCTCCCCACCCCCAGCGACGAGGACCCCATGGGCAGGCAACCGCGGCACACCCCCTGCGCCCAGCCTCAGGCGCACTCATCCCCCACTTCCTGTCCATCTTACAACAGGTTGGCCCTCTGTCCCGTCAGATGGCCAGGGCTCGCAGAAGAAGGGACGGGAGTGAAGGAAATTCACTTCCATCCTGGGCGGAGCCTTGAGCTGGGCGCTCCACCCAGGCCACCCCATTTCCAGCCTGTGGGAGCTGTGGTGAGGGAGCAGGCTGTCCCCATTCTGGGGTGCGGGGCAGACAGCGGGCACAGCCCCCTAACTTGCCCTAGTCGCACGGCCGGGGGTCTCGCCGCGCCTCCGGCTTCCGGCTGTCTTCTGTCCCTTTGTGCAGACCCAGCTCTTCTGCAAACCGTGAGCTCACACTAGCAGTCCAGTGTTCAGCCTGTGGGTCCCACCACACTGTGCAGGGGGCACTGCCCCCTCTGGGGTTTCAGGTGCCAGTTCAGCAGCGCGCTGCGTGACCCTGGACACGTCTCTTCACCTTCCTGGGCCTCAGTATCCTCACCTGAAAAGGGCTCTTGTTGAACTAGATGACCTGAGGGCTGAAGGTTGAGGTTGCCCACACCTGCTCTAACACTGTCTTAGAAAGCACTGCAGAGAAGACGGGATGAAGCTCCTGTGTTTGAGGTTATGTGGTGCATTAAACCCTCATCTACATCTGAAACCAAAAATAATGTGTGTGATTTCTTTTTTAAAGACTGACGGGTATTTGTAATCCACAGCACTTCTATCTCTTCCTTGCTATTTATAACAAATTCTGGTTTCCTCTATGGCCGAATCTGTCTTTCTCTGTAACAGGGGAAGTCAGGCTGGGCCCTTGCTGAGCGGAGGTCCCCACGTCTGCACCCGAGTAGGCCATGTCTGGGGTTCACGGCTACTGCTGGTAGGCAGGACTGGGCTCTGCCTCCAGGTGGGCTCAGGAGGTGCAGCGGGCCCACTGCCAGCAGGGTGGGCTAGGGCCTGTTCTCCCAGGAACCCAGCTGGGCAGGATGGGGGCTGTGGCCAGAGCCGGCCCTCTCCCACCCCCAGAACTCCAGGGCAAGGCTCAGACAGTCCCTCCCACAGCCAGGGCCTGGTGCTCGCCCAAGAAGAACCACAGAGCAGACCCAACGTCAGGCCAGCCCAGGGGAGCCTTCCAGGGCCTGTTACTGTCAGGTTGCTGCGGAGAGCGGGGTCGGGCAGGAATGATCCGGGCCAGATGGCCGCCCAGTCGCTGCCAGAGTCAGGTACGGTCACCACGGTAGCGTGGGAGACTCCTGCCACGGAGAGGCCCCCAGCCCCCAGGGTTCACTTGCCCAGACGCCCACCACTACTGTCAGAAGAGATAATGGAGCCCAAGATGCCCAGTGGGGGGATCTCGGCTTGGGCCGAGAGCTGATGCTCACACTGCAGTCCAGGTCTGTGTGTGTGTGTGTGTGCGCGTGCGGGCATTGTATGCATGCATATGAGCATGTGTGCATGTGCGTGTGTGCATACGTGTGCCACACGTGTGAGTGTGTGCACGTGTGTGGGTGGTGGGGTGGGGTGGGGTGGGGAGATGTGTGCAGGCAGCTGAGGCAGAGCAGCCTCGGGGTGGGAAGGAGGGGAGGGAGAAGGGCAGTGGGAGGAGGGGGTGAGGACACACGCAGGGAAGGAGCAGGGCTGAGCTGAGGCTCGGTGGCACTGAGGAGCACCAGCGCCATCCCAGGCTTTCCCTGACTCTCCAACCAGATCCGCCTGGGCTGTGATTTAAGCTTCCGGACCACTCCTTGGACCCCCATCCGACCTCGCTGCCTTAGGCCGGCAGCTCCAGGAGACAGGATCCAGTCAGCAGGCTGCCCTGCCACTCCCTGGTGGCCCAGGAGACAGTCACCCTGAGGTCCTGACTTCTACGAGGCCCAAGCGGCAACCTGGGTGCCTCCTGGCTCCTCCGGGCTCAGTACCATGTGCCCTGGAGGGATGGGGGAGGGGACAGCACAGGGCTCTGGCGCGGTTTCCCAGCAGTGAAGCTGAGTCAGAAGGTCACCTACTCTCGGAAGTCAGAGGGGATCTCCAGGAGGCAGGAAACCAGAGCCAGCCCCTAGAGAAGCCCAGACTCTGCTGGGCAGGAGAGCAGCCTTGCAAAATGCAACGTTGCTGTCTGGGGAGCACAGGTCTGGAGCCCGGCTCCCCAGCTCCTTTCCCCAGGCGGTTGCTTGGAGGGGGCCTGGGGAGTCTGGATATACTTCACAGGAGGCACAAGTTCGGTCCTGTGTCTGTTGCTTATGTGCTGGGTGAGACTCAGTGCCCCTTTAGCAAAATTGAAATGAATAAAGCTCTTCCTGGTGGCTCAGATGGTAAAGAAACTGCCTGCGACGCAGGAGACTTGGGTTTGATTCCTGGGTCAGGAAGATCTCTTGAAGGAAGAAATGGCACACCCCCGGTATTCTTGCCTGGGAAGTCCCATGGACAGAGGAGCCTGGCAGGCTGCAGCGCACGTGGCCACGGAGCTGACATGACTGAGCAACTGACGCGGCCCTGCTGCTAGAGCCGAGCCCACAGCGGGACCTGCGCACAGGCATGTGAGGTGCCTGTCCGTGTAGATGGTCCACAAATGTCAATCTCCTCCCCTGTTCTCATCTTGGTTGGAAGAGCACGTCCAAGGTCTGACTCCTCAGCACTCTGCTGGTCTCCTGCTCCAGGGTGGGGGAAACACTGGCCCCAGAGAGCTCTTCCTCTTGGTTCAAATGCTACTGAGAGTGCTGGGTCCTGCCAGGCCCTCCCCCACCCCTGCTCCTCCTACCCAAGGGCACCCGAGGTGGTGCTGCTGTTTTCCATCAGATTGGGGTAGAGGGTGTTGATTTGCCCTTGAAATCTGCCCTTGAAATTATCTTTTGCTTTTTGGTCTGACCAAACCAAACTGGGATAGAGCAGTTATTTTGGTTGGGTGGGGGAGGGGAAGGGAGGAGGATGGCACCAAAGATGCGCCCTCCGCCCCTAGCCTGTGCCCTTTTCTAAATCTCTGACGTGGTTTCATCATCTGAGGGTGATGCAAGAGGCTGGGAGTCAGACTCCACTTCTTCCCCTCCCCCAGCATGCACCTTCCACACCTGGAGCTGCGGCTGGGTCCTCCTCTTGGGCTCGGTCCAGCAGAGGGAGCTGGTTGAAGTGAGGGAGAAGGCAGGCAGCTGGTGAGGGACTCTGTCAAAGGCCCCAGTGTTGGGAGCTGGCAGGCAGGGAGAAGGGGCTGGTCTTGGAGGCGGGAGAGGGACTGGAAAGGCAAATGCGATTTCTTCCCCACCACCACCCAGTGCTTCAAGGTCTCAGGGTTCCCCTTGTCCTTTGTACCCAAATGAAGGCAGCTGCCCTCCCCACCTCCTCCCCCTCCCACCTCCCCCCATCTCCCTTCAGCCTCTACCCAGGTGCCTGGAGCTCAGGGCCCCCTTTGTTCCCTGTCTCCGTGGGACAGCTCAGGCCTCCCACGCCGACCCTCTGCCCCCACACCTGCACTTGGCAGAGTGTGAGCAGGGATAAAGGGGTGGGGGGG
>SJYG01000624.1:274555-286372 GCA_006410535.1 Litocranius walleri | reverse complement strand
CCTTGTCACTGGGTGGGAGGGGTGGGCATGGGAGCCTGAGGCGCCGGACCCACCGAGAAAGGCTTGGTGGTGCTAGAGGGGTCGGACCTTATCCGCTGGGTCAGGGGCTCGCTCGTGACCTTGGCCCTGAGCCAAGAGTGCCCCTGACCACATCTCCTGGCCCGAGGACCAGGCATACCAGGAGACTGTCCCCCAGCCAGCCCCATGAACCCCCCCACGGCAGAGCAGGTCCCCGGACCTGGTGGGCCTGAGGCCCCTGCTGGGAAGGGCCCCCCTCCCCGGGGCTGAGGCTCCCTTATTCCTCCCACCTTGGGGGACGCTTTTGTAACCCACCCCCCAGAACTCCCTTGGAAGGAGGGTTATGCTTTTCTGTGTGGTCTTCCCGTAAGCTGGCTGCTGGGGTGCTGCTTCCCTGGCACTGCAGCTGGGCCAAAACAGAAGCAGTGAGCTGGGGTGGGGTGAGGTGGGGGGCTGTGCATGTGTGTGTGGCACGTGGGATGGCCAGGCCCTGGCTGCCCGCTGTCCTCAGGGCGGGCTGGCAGAGCCCGGGGCTTTGTCAGCAGCTGCAGGCAGGGCGGGACGGGGCCCCGTCGGATGCTCTCAGCCACAGCGTCCCCATCACTGTGGCGCTCTCTTTGGAGAGGACAGACGTGCTCTCAGACGTGCACGTACCTGGGCCGGGGGCCTGTTCCCAGAGACCCCCGCTGAGAACAAGCTCTTCCTCCTCAGGCCTCCGGAGGCTGGGGTGTAGCCGGGTCCCCAGGCCCACTCAGGACAGGCCTCCGCCGTTGGCTCGCAGGCAGGCAGGGCTGCTCCAGCCCAGCGTAGCTACTCGCAGAGGGGCCAGGGCGTCCTTCCCATGGCGCTGAGCAGGCTATGCGAATGCCACCGGCCTGATCACGCTGGTCCCGCCAGGCGTGTGTGCACACCTGCACACACGTCCATCTCTGCAAGGGCCAGACAGCCTGTGTGCCCCCTCGTCTGCACATACCCCACCCTCCCTGGGGCCTCTGAGGTGGCGGAGGAGCCCCTCAGCTCTGGGGCCTCTCCCACCCGGCTCCAGCCTGGGGGTGTCTGTGCCTCGGGTTCTGGGTGAGGCAGGGTCGCAGGGGCCTCCCCGCGGGCAGAGCTCCGCTGTTGTGACCCCCGGCCCAGCCTGGCTGGTCTGGCTCCCCGGAAGCATTCAGCACAGCGACTGAGAGACCGCACCACAGGCCCTTGCCTTTGTGGCTCTCGGGCTCCGGGGGCAGTGCCTGAGGCCCCAGAGCCCCTGCGCGTGCCCCGTACCCGGGAGCCTCGCTCGGCCTGGCCGCAGCCCCGGGCTGACGGGCGCCTCTCTCCCTCTCTCCCGGGAAGGGGCATCATCACCCCGGTCGGAGGAGCCAAGGGCGCCAGGACGGCCCCGCTTCAGTGCGTGTCCATGGCTGAGGGCCACACCAAGCCTGTGCTTTGCGTGGACGCCACGGATGAGCTGCTTTTCACAGGCTCCAAAGGTGGGTGGGACCCAGGCCGGCCCCGTGGGCTCAGGGTCTCCCAGCTGACTGCTCCCTCCGCCCGAGACCGCAGCCAAGGAGATGGGAGCCTGCTCCTGTCGAGGCTCAGGGCTCCCCACCCCAGGCCTCCCCTCCTAGCTGGCCCTGGGGGCTCCCCCATACCTGCCTCCAGAATGCCCGGAAGCGGGTCATCACTCATGTCAGCACCCTCCTCCACACCCGCCCTGGCACTTGGGGCCGAGCGTTTCCCACTGTGACGGTCCCAGCAACGGAAAAGGCTGCCTGCCAGCAGAGAGCAGCTGTTAACGCCCACAGACCCGCGTGGCAGGAGGGGGCTGCGAGTCTGGGTCAGGCGGCCGGGCCAGGTCCTGAGGTTCACTCGCCCCTGCTGGCTCACTGGCCAGGGGGTGGCACGTGGCAAGCCTTGCTGTAGGCACGGCCCCTCTGCAGTGCCCGCTGGGCCCCTGTCAGGAGCAGGCATGAGCCCGTGTTGGCCCCCTGGAGCGCCTCCTCTGGGTGTTTCTGGACACCTCTGCCAGCCTTGGCGGCCCTGCGGGGGGTGGGCACGTGACGCGGCGGTCCCCGCCTCCCCTTAGATCGCAGCTGTAAGATGTGGAACCTGGTAACGGGGCAGGAGATCGCGGCTCTGAAGGGCCACCCCAACAACGTCGTCTCCATCAAGTACTGCAGCCACTCGGGGCTCGTGTTCTCCGTGTCCGCCTCCTACATCAAGGTGTGGGACATCCGAGACTCAGCCAAGTGCGTCCGGACGCTCACGTGAGTTCCCCCCGCCAGGCTGTTGGGGCTGGGCTGGGGTGGGAGCCAGGGCCCGGCCGGCCCGCCGGGTGCACCCCCGACCCCGCCTCTCTCCCTCGCACGCAGATCCTCGGGCCAGGTGGTCTCGGGGGATGCCTGCGCGGCTGCATCCACCCGCACGGTGACCAGCGGGCAGGGGGAGCACCAGATCAACCAGATCGCCCTCAGCCCCACGGGCAGCATGCTCTACGCTGCCTCAGGGAACGCCGTCCGCATCTGGGAGCTCAGCAGGTGGGGGGCCCGGGGAGGGCGGGGGCAGGCAGGTGACCCCCGGGTGGCAGGACCTCACTGCCCCCCCAGCCCCCAGGACCCTGGCCAGCATGTTCACCCGGAGCCAACCCCTGTCCCGCCCCAGGGTCCCCCCGGTTCATCCCCCCAAGCTGGGCATCTCCGCCCCTGCAGGTTCCAGCCCGTCGGCAAGCTGACTGGCCACATCGGCCCTGTGATGTGCCTGACGGTCACCCAGACTGCCAGCCAGCATGACCTGGTGGTGACTGGCTCCAAGGACCACTACGTTAAGGTACCGAGATGGCCTTGACCTTGAAGCCAGGTTCGGGGGGTGGCCCTCTTCTGCTCTCCCAACCTTGGCCTTCCCCTCCACTGCCTTGGGACTGAACGAAAAATAATGTGACTCCTGGGGCTTTATACTGAACAGTCCCTCCCTGGGAGCAAGGTCTATGCAGGAGGGAGATTGCAGCGTGATTTTGTAAATGGTGGGAAAACCCGCAGGGCTGGGAGCAGGGTGACTGTCTGCCTGGGGAACACAAGACCGCAGTCTGCAGTGACGATCTTTGCTCCTTGGTTGAGTCGCTGCAAACAGGTTCAAAGTCAGAGGCTGAGAAGCAGAAGATAAACAGGGTGGAGGGCTCATGATGAATATTTCAAGTGCAAGTAGTACTATATTTATTTATTGAAAAGTGAAGTTGGCTGTTGGGGCTGGGCTGGGGTGGGAGCCAGGGCCCGGCCGGCCCGCCGGGTGCACCCCCGACCCCGCCTCTCTCCCTCGCACGCAGATCCTCGGGCCAGGTGGTCTCGGGGGATGCCTGCGCGGCTGCATCCACCCGCACGGTGACCAGCGGGCAGGGGGAGCACCAGATCAACCAGATCGCCCTCAGCCCCACGGGCAGCATGCTCTACGCTGCCTCAGGGAACGCCGTCCGCATCTGGGAGCTCAGCAGGTGGGGGGCCCGGGGAGGGCGGGGGCAGGCAGGTGACCCCCGGGTGGCAGGACCTCACTGCCCCCCCAGCCCCCAGGACCCTGGCCAGCATGTTCACCCGGAGCCAACCCCTGTCCCGCCCCAGGGTCCCCCCGGTTCATCCCCCCAAGCTGGGCATCTCCGCCCCTGCAGGTTCCAGCCCGTCGGCAAGCTGACTGGCCACATCGGCCCTGTGATGTGCCTGACGGTCACCCAGACTGCCAGCCAGCATGACCTGGTGGTGACTGGCTCCAAGGACCACTACGTTAAGGTACCGAGATGGCCTTGACCTTGAAGCCAGGTTCGGGGGGTGGCCCTCTTCTGCTCTCCCAACCTTGGCCTTCCCCTCCACTGCCTTGGGACTGAACGAAAAATAATGTGACTCCTGGGGCTTTATACTGAACAGTCCCTCCCTGGGAGCAAGGTCTATGCAGGAGGGAGATTGCAGCGTGATTTTGTAAATGGTGGGAAAACCCGCAGGGCTGGGAGCAGGGTGACTGTCTGCCTGGGGAACACAAGACCGCAGTCTGCAGTGACGATCTTTGCTCCTTGGTTGAGTCGCTGCAAACAGGTTCAAAGTCAGAGGCTGAGAAGCAGAAGATAAACAGGGTGGAGGGCTCATGATGAATATTTCAAGTGCAAGTAGTACTATATTTATTTATTGAAAAGTGAAGTCGCTCAGTCGTGTCCGACTCTTTGCGACCCCATGGACTGTAGCCTGCCAGGCTCCTCCCTCCATGGGATTCTCCAGGCAGGAGTACTGGAGTGGGGTGCCATTTCCTAAAACCTTAATAGGAGACTCACCTCCCAGACCCATGTTGAGTCAGTCTCCTTGCCCCCAGTCCCCATCCCCTGGGAACCCCTCTCCACCCTGGCCTGGGGGACCTCGGGCTGGCCCCCTGGAGGCGGGGGGTGGGGGTGGCCCGGGACTCCCTCCAGCCCTTCCTCTGCAGATGTTCGAGCTGGGCGAGGGCGTGACAGGCACCATCGGGCCCACCCACAACTTTGAGCCCCCGCACTACGACGGCATCGAGTGTCTGGCCATCCAGGGGGACGTCCTATTCAGCGGCTCCCGGGACAACGGCGTTAAGAAGTGGGACCTGGAGCACCAGGAGCTCGTGCAGGTGTTGAGGGCGGGGAGGCTGGCCCCAGGGAGGGCTTGGGGCCCTTGCACCCAGAGCCAGAGCCCCCCACGCCCGCCAAGTCTGTACCCTCTCCCCCGGTGCCCCCAGCACCCTTTCCAGAGCCCCCACCCTCCTCAGGCAGCCCCCCTAAGGAAGGGTCTACTCTCAGCCCCGTCTGACCAGTTACACCCTTTTCTTCTGACCCTTCTGAGGTTGTGCGGGGCCGCTTCAGTGGTGCGGGGCCTCAGGTTCGAGCTGGGGAGAGGGGCTGAAGGACCCATCTTGGAGCCCTGCAGAGCCTGGCTCCTGGGCCCTGCGATGCGGCCTGCCCCCCGCCCCCCAGGGGACTCTAGTGTCCCCAGGACAGGGTCCCTGCTGCCAGCCCTTACGGCTTGCTCTTTCCCTAGCAAATCCCCACAGCACACAAGGACTGGGTGTGCGCCCTGGCCTTCGTCCCGGGCCGTCCCATGCTCCTGAGCGCCTGCCGTGCGGGCGTCGTCAAGGTCTGGAACGTGGACAGCTTCACGCCCATCGGCGAGATCAAAGGCCACGACAGCCCCATCAACGCCATCTGCACCAACAGCAGGCACATTTTCACCGCCTCCAGGTGGGTCCCAAGCAGGGGCCACTCCACTTTTGCTCCCAGCCTCTCCCGGGCGGGCGGGTAGGCGTGGGCCCAGCCCCCAGTGCAGACCCCATAGCACCCCTGCCCCCTACCTTCCTTACCAGGGCACCGCCTAGGGGTGGGGCTGGGCATGCTGGGCCCCAGCCAGGACTACCCGCTTGCCTCCTGTTCCTCAGCCCCTGGAGCACCCACCCCCCGCCCCAGCGCTGGTCCCATCCAGGATGCCCAACCCCGCCCCAGCTCTGATCCCGTGCAGGGATGCCCAGCCCTGTCCCGTGGGCAGCCGCTCAGACGGCCTCTTCTTTCTCCTTCCTGTTCCGACCTCGTCTCTTCTCTCCGCCTCCCCCTTCCTGCCCGACAGTGACTGCCGGGTAAAGTTGTGGAATTACGTCCCTGGACTCACCCCCTGCCTCCCGCGCCGAGTCCTGGCCATAAAGGGCCGCGCCACCACCATGCCCTGACCCGCTCCCCCCTTCCCGTCTCCCCGTCCCTCATCTCCCCTCTCTCCTCTTTCCTCTTTCTCCACTTCGATCTGAGCTGCTTCTTAACGGTATGAGATTGGTTTTCTCTAGCCCCATACCCTGCTTGCCCGAGATTGCCACACCCGCCCCCCTTCCTTCCTTCTGAGCATGGACGGGGCACAGACCCCCAGGAGAGGGGTGCCAGGTGGCAGAGAGCAGAGGGGGGCCTTCAGGCCCGGACAGGACAGAACACAATAGCGACGAGAGAGCCTCCTGTTGGGCCGTGGTGGCCACAGGCCCCTCTCCCTGCCCAGCGCCTGCCCTCCACCCCCCTGCAACCACCCTTGCCCTGGGTGGCCCCTGGCCCTGGGTCCCGGCCACACCTGGAGAGTTGGGGGCTCCAGCCCGTCTTCATGCGGGGGTGGCCGGCCAGGCCCACGGCAAGAATTGACTGCCCTCTCTCACTCTACCCAGTGACCTAACCGTGAAGTTCTGGAGCGCCCGGCGCCTGCCCAGCGGCCCCCACTAGCAGTGAGGTCAGAGGACGCCCACCCCTCGGCCCAGCGGCCTGGACACAGGAGGTCACAGAGGGTGTGGCCCATGGGCGTGGCCCCTCCTGCCCCCCCCGCCCCGCCTTCCCCCGAGATACTGTCCCCCGCATCCACCACCTCTTGGGCAGAGGGCGGTCGGGGGCGGGGGAATCAAGCTGTGAAGCCAAAAGGTGACTCCCTCTATTTCTCCCTCCTCCTGGCCCTGAATTCCACTGGCCAGCTGGCCACCCCCTTCTTCCAGCCTCAGCCAGGGGACTCCTGCCGGAGCGGTGAGGCGGCCCCTGCCGCCCAGGCCTCCCCTCCGCCCCTGGCCCAGCCACTGCACCCGCCTCTGAGCCCAGAAAGACAGCCCTCAGGTAACCATGCAGACCAGGCGCGGGCAGCTAGCCCTGCAGCCGGCCTCTGCCCTCAGCTGCCAGTGGCCGCTCTCCGTGGACCCCGGTGACTCCTTGGGTCCCTTTCTGACAGTCTCAGCGGAGCTGCTGGAAAGATTCCTTTGGGGAGACGGTCAGAATGCTTCGGTTATTTATGTTCTTTTTTTATTTTTACTTTTGCTGTTGCCTCCTGGAAAACTGACTTGAAGTTCCTCCCCACGTGTTCGTTCCCATAGCTGTCAGGGCCAGGATTCCAGTGCCCTGCAGGGCGGCTTCTCCGCATGCTCTGCAGAGCAGGGCGGTGCCCTGGGGGCCTCTGCAGCCTGGGCCTGTCCCCACCTCAGCGGGGGCTGCTCTCAGACCCCATCCCCAGACACCGGGCACCTCCGTGCCTTCCTCCGCGGGGCTGGGCGCCCACCCGTGCAACCTTACACCAGCCACGCCCACAGGGGGTCTCCTCGGCCGTGGGGCCTCCCACCCATGGCCCCCACTCCCTGAGCCCCGAGAGGGCCACACAGAAGCAGCTCGGAAGACCATCCACCAGGAAGGGGCTCAGCCCCGACCCCTGCTCGTCCCCCCCCCAAGCCTGGCAGCGCCCGGGGCCTCCCCTCCCTGAGGGGCCAGCAGTGAGGCTGAGTCTGCTGAGCTGCTCTTTCCTGGGGGCTGGGCCCCCAGCTCCTGAGATGTTCCTCTTTTCCTCTTTCCTTTTTCCTTTTCCACGCATTTTTCTAACGCTGACCTGGCCTTGTGCTTCCTGGCCTCAGTCTGGGGGGCCGGGAGCCCCAGTTCTGTCCAGAGAATACAGTGACTTTTGGGTCTTAAGGAGGCGGTCCTTGGCGCCCCTCCCCACACGGTCAGGGCCCAGCACTGGGGAGGAGGGAAGGAAGACAGAGCCTCGCTCTGCTGCACAGAGCTGACCCCCAGCTAAGAAAGCCGTCCCGCCGTGAGCGGCCCCGGCTGGACTCGGGGCAGACGTCGGGGAGCAGTCGTGCAGAGGGACCTGTGCAGAGCTGGGACAGCGCCTTCAGGACTGGAAGCCCCTCCTGCTGGGCCCCCCAGGGGCACTGGGAGCCCCATCCACCGCTGAGAAGTGGGCACTGAGAAGCCGCCCCTCCGTCTACCCCCGGCCCCACCCCTCCGTCTACCTGCTCAACAGAAAGCTCAACCTTGAGACATGTATTCGAGAATACCCATGACTGTTTACAGACTGTAGAAATACAAAAGACTGGCTGCCCTTGCCTGGGGCCTGGACCGTGGCTGCAAGCCTGTCCTTGCTCGAGGGGGGCTGTTTGCCCATTAGAGGTGCTTGGTGTCCCTGCCCACCTGAGTCCGCTGTTGCTGACGAGTCCGCTACCTCATGGCGGGCTGGCTCTGCTCTCCTGGCAGGAAGCTCTGACTCTGGGGTCTTGGGAGTGGTTCCCGGCTGTGCCCCAGAGCTCTGAAGTCGGCACACCCCGTCGGGGTTGTCGGGGTGCCTGGTGGGGGCCCCGTGCCCCTCCCTGCACAAGCTTTCTAGGTGTGGAAGCACAAAGCGGTTGAGATGAGAGCACAAGGCAGGGCTGGCAGCCGGCGACCTGGGCAAGCCTGCCAGGAGGTTCCGCCCCCGGGGCGCCGAGAAGGCCCGCTCCCACGGGGCTCAGGCACAGCCTGGCCCCCTCCCAGGGCTCATCCTGCACTGCTGCCCCTCTGAGCCTTCCCAAAGCTTGAGGCCGGCCCTGCAGGCAGGCCACGAAAGAGGGCTGGGGCCCGGAGTGGCACCCTCTTTCCCCCATGTCCTGAATCTGAATGCCTGACCCTAGCCCTCCTGACGAGCTTGGATTCCCCCACCCCGGGCCAAGCCCTGGAACAGCTTTAGCAGCTGGTCGGTGAGCTCCCTGAACGGGGCTGTCTTCTGGCCTTCTCAGCCCGGTCCTGGGCCCAGACCTCGGCTCTCAGCATCCCCAGGCCAGCGTCTCTTCTGTCAGTGGGGCTGGCTCCTCTGAGGCAGCCAGAAGCCCCCAGGCATACCTGGCATCATGTCCAGAGCATGCCAGGGAGAGGGAGGCTGAGAGCCGAGGCCGGCTCGCCCCGAGCCTCTGAGGCGGTCGGGGAGCCATCATTTGGGAAGGGCCGCCTGTGGGTCAGGAGGGTGGGGGGGTCTGGCCCTGCTGCCTGCCAGGGAATTGAAAGCACAAAGCGCTGGAGGGGCCTCCTTGTGCCGCCCAGCGGGGGAGGTGCCCCAGGTGGCCGCTGTGAAGTCAGGGATTCCTGGCCTCTCCTGCCTTTCTCGGGGTGAGGTGGGGGTGCCCAGGCTGCCGGCGTCCTCTGAAGTGGTCTGAGCTGGGTGCGGGCACACCTCCTGGTCTTTGAGCCTTGCCTCACCCGCAGTGCCGGAGCCTAGAGCTCCTTTCCACCAAAGTGGCCCAAAGCCAGCTCCTCAGTCCCTTTGCATTCCCCTCCCCCCCGCACAGGAAACAATGCCAAGCTCAGCTGGGCATCGCCTCTGGGCTGGGCTCAGGAGCCAGGGCTTGGCCAGTTCTCCCCGGGAGCCCTCCTCTCCTGCTCTCAGGCCCTCCCCTGCCTTCTGATGCACAGGCACAGAGCCTGCAGGAAAGTTCTCGCTTCTGAAGCATCTTTGCTTTCCTCCTCCACCACCCCCGGGGCTCAGAGGGCGCTCTGGCCCCACAGCTCCCTGGTCCAGCCCTCTGAACACCTGTCCCGAGGGCCCTGCGGGGGAGCCGAGGGTCAGAGAAGACCCCTGCCCCGCCTACCAGCTCTTTTCTAGCCATCCCCTGCCAGGGCGCAGGGCTGTGTTTGGCTCAGCTCCTCTGCTGGGTGGTCGCACAGGTGTATGTATGTTTTGTACGCTGGCCAATGACTGTACATAGTGTATGAAAGTTATTTAAGCTCATGCTGTACATTTCTGTTCCCGGACAGGATGTGAGTGTTCGAAGAAGCTGTCGTGAATAAAACTCGAATGGCCGTTGTCCATGATGTGACACTGAGGGCCACGGACATTGAGCGGGTGGTCATTCCCCGGCTTAGGGGGCATGAGCTGGCCTCTGAGCCGGGCCCAGCATGAGGGTCGCCGCACATGTGGTGGGCTGGGGGCCCACTGAGGTAGCTGCACACCTACCCCCCCAAGCCTCCGCGGACCCCCTCCTGGGACGGGCTTGGAGCTGGAGCTGGGCTATGAGCTTCTGAATGGCACCTGCTCCGTTCCGTTCCTGACACTGTTCGCAACATCGTCCATCGACGGTCATGACCTGTGTGACAGGCGCTGTTGGTGCTTTCTGACGTGAGAAGAGTCTCAGAGAGGAGGTGGCTTGCCGGCGTCCTGCTCTGAGGAGCCCACAGGGCTGGCCCTCATCCTGTCCCTGGGGTGGAAGGTGACTGCACACTCGGACAGAACGAGGATGAGACAAACGGCCAGGGTAGAGAACGGCTCCCTCGGGCTTGATGCTGGCCTCCAGATCAGGGCTTCTTAGCCTCGCCTTCGCATTCCTTCCCCCGACTGCCAGAAAGCACCTCTCTGCCCCGCCCCTGTGCAGGTGCACTCACGCTCAGCCGTGTCTGACTCTGCAACCCCATGGACTGCAGCCTGCCAAGCTCCTCTGTCCATGGGGATTCTCCAGGCAATACTGGAGTGGGCTGCCATTTACTTCTCCAGGGATTCTTCTGACCCGGGGATCGAATCCAAGTATCTTGCATCTCCTGCATTGGCAAGCAGATTCTTAACCAGCGAGCCACCGGGTTCTGCCTCTAAGACCCATTCAGTTAGTTCAGTTGCTCAGTCATGTCTGACTCTTTGCAACCCCATGGACTGCAGCATTCCAGGCCTCCCTGTCCATCACCAAGTCCCAGAGTTTACTAAGACTCATGCCCATTGAGCTGGTGATGCCATCCAACCAGCTCATCCTCTGTCCCCTTCTCCTGCCTTCAATCTTTCCCAGCATCAGGGTCTTTTCAAATGATTCAGTTTTTTTGCATCAGGTGGCCAAAGTACTGGAGTTTCAGCTTCAGCCTCAGTTCTTCCAATGAATATTCAGGACTGATTTCCTTTAGGATGGACTGGTTGGATCTCCATGCAACCTCCATGCAAGACTCTTCAAGAGTCTTTCCAACACCACAGTTCAAATGCATCAATTCTTCAGCACTCAGCTTTCTTTAGAGCCCAACTCTCACATCCATACATGTCTACTTTGACTAGACAACCTTTGTTGGGAAAGTCATGTCTCTGCTTTTTAATATGCTGTCTAGGTTGGTCATAGCTTTTCTTCCAAGGAGCAAGCATCTTTTAAAAGTAGAAAGTCAAGAGTTACCAAGCCCCCTTATTTTGAACTAAAAGCCCTATTTTTAACATAAAAACATCTATGAGATGCCAAACAACCCTGTAACATGCTCATCACCCTGGAAGGCATAGTTGTTCCTTTAAAACGGAGGTGCCCCCGTGCCTGGAGCTGACCAGGTCCTGTCTGTCACCAGGGTTCCCCAGGCCTCAGTAATGCTCCTGTAGCCCAGGACTCTGTGGTCTTCAGAGTCCACATCCGCCCCCACCCGGCTGCCCTGCCCCTCTGGGTACAGTTCTCTACTTTGTCAGGCTCAGCTCTAATGACAACACTTCAATAATAGTTTTATTGAGATGTAATTCCTGGACCACAAAATTTACCCTCTTTGGGGGGAAGGGTACTGATTTCAGTTGGTTTCTGTCTGTATTCCCTCTCCATGGCTTGCAGCCACAGATGCTGAGCAAACATTTAAAGAGTGAGCATGGGAACAAATGAAGAAAGAAAGAATAGCAATCTTGGTGAGTGGCGTGATGAGATGAAACAAACCATCTAAACCTGCCTTTCCCTTTTGAAAACCACACATCATCGCACCAACCCCTACCACCCTAGGTGTGCTGGCAGGGAGGCTGGGGCCCGTCTGCAGCTTCCGCACTCCTGGGCTATCTCAAAGCTTTCCTTTCTGATGTTTGTATTAAGACAAGGGTGTCTCTTTGCTTTGCTTTGCAAATACAAATCCCAGCTGCGCTGTCAGCCTGCACAGGCCCTGCTGCTGATCCAGACCCACAGCTGGTGATGGGCTGGTGGCGGGGCTGTGTGTCTGCAGGAGGCAAAGATGCTGTGGTCAGAAAGAGGTCACCCCTGGGAGGCTTCGCAAAAGGGGCTTGGGCAGCTGGCGGGGGCAGCGGGGGG
>SJYG01000624.1:240122-254061 GCA_006410535.1 Litocranius walleri | reverse complement strand
CGACACCGTGCAGGGCTCCCAGTGGGGCCTGTCGCTGGGAGCCAGCGCCCTGCTTCCCGCAGCCCCCAGGCCATCAGGCCAGGATGCTCACTCCGCTGTAGTGCGAGGACTTTGAACAGGTAGTGCAGCGCCTCTGAGGCCACCGTGCCGACCTCCAGGCGGGGGCTCAGGCAGAGGAGGCCCAGCGTGCCCATCAGCGTCCCAGTCACGGAGAACTCTGCCATGTGCTGCGGGAGGAGGCCACAAGGGCACTCCTCTAGCCCCACCGGCCCGGGGGCCCCTCCCCTCCACACGGCTTGGTATCACTGTGGGCGTCCCCACCTCAGCAGCTCCACACAGTGCTGGCAAAGGGACCAAGTCAGCACCCAGGGGAATGGGGCGGCCAGACCCCCAGGCACGCTGGCCAGTGGGAGCTGTGGGCTCCCACCCCCGGCTCCCTGGGCCAAGGCCCTCCCCCCGGGCCGGGATGTGTCTGCCTGCTCAGAGGCACAGGAGCAGTGGGGCCAAGGTGCTTTGGCCGCCCTCCAGGGACCCCTGCGAAGCACTCACTGCCAGCTTGGGGAAGTTGCAGATAAACATCAGGATCCGGGAAACGGCGCCCAAGATCCGGGTCTGCTCGTGCACTTGATCCGACTGCACCAAGCAAGGCAGGACCATCTGCAGAGGGAACAAGGAGACCCCACCCTCACCTTCCGTGGGGCCCACCCTCCCTGTTCAGTCCATCCCCGACCACCGCCTCGGAGGTAAGCAGACACCCTCGACGCATCCTGGCCACAGAGACAACAGGAGGGTGGCTGCGGCTGGCCTGAGTTTATCTAGTTTTTATAGTTACCTAGTTTTCTGTATTGAACATGCATTGCTTGTAAAATTACCAAGAAAACAATGAATAGCATTAAAAATGAAAAAAAAAAAAAGGAAATGACACATCCCCCAAGATACTGTCCTAACACGAATGCGTCTCCTCTCTACACACAGCGCTCATTGCTGCTGTTCAGTCACTAAGTCGTGTCCAGCCCTTTGCGACTCCCTGGACTGCAGCACGCCAGGCTTCCCTGCCCTTCACTATCTCCTGCTCAAACTCATGTCCTTGAGTCGGTGACGCCATCCAGCCATCTCATCCTCTGTCACCCCCTTCTCTTCTTGCCCTCAGTCCTTCCAGCAACAGGGTCTTTTCCAGTGCTCTTCGCATCAGGTAACTAACGCACTGGAGCTTCAGCGAAAGTTTAAAATAAGATAGCTGGGCAATCTTGTTTCATCTTTAGTCACATCTAGTATTTTATCCAAAATTAAATCAACTTTGTTAATTACCATCTTGTCACGACAGTTCATTTCAAGTGACTCCTGGCTGTTTCTCGAATTCAAACTCACCCCTCAGGGTGACAATGTATCATGACCCAGAACGTTTGGGGACTCCGTGAGGAGGGGAGAAATGCCGGACTCTGTCTCCAGGGCACAGACCCGCCTGCTGAGGTCTGAGGACCGAAGGACGGCCTTCAGCCGCAGCGGAGCCCCAGGCACCCTGTGCTCCCTTTCCTCCCCAACGGCCAGGGCTTCGTCTCCCTCCCTCACCTCCATAAAGCCCTGCAGGAAGGCCATGCTAGGTTCCAGACCCTCCATCACGAGAGCTTGCAGCATGTCGTCCAAGGCCTGGATCGTCTGGCAGGCAGGGGGGCGCGGGGTGTCAGACAATGGGCCGCTCCCCAGGGCGCCCCCACTCCCATGGGCCGGCTCTGCCACCGCCCTCCCATCTTAGAGCACCAGCCCCGCTTGGCCTCACTGAGCCCCGGACCAGCTCCCACTGTGGGCCAGACAGTAGGAGTGGGCACCGGGCTGCTCTCGCCAACAAATGTAGCCCCCGAGGGCCCCTCACCACCAGAGGTTCATTCTCTGACATCTTCAATCCAGGAAACCTCCATCTTTCAAGCTGAAAACTCCTGGGAAGGTTTGACCAAGTCTATTGGTCAGTAATTCCCTAGAACCTGTGGGCTCATCCCCAGACTGTCTCCTGAAACCAGGGCTCTTGTGACACTAGGGAAACAGAGCACTCGGGAGAGAAGGATGTGGGCGGTGTGGGAGCAGGAGCCAGCCCGCGGAGGCGGAGGGGCCTGCGGATGGGTGGTGCTGGCACCTGGAGGTAGGGGCTGGCGCGTTCCTTGCGGTCCAGGCTGGGCATGATGAGCGGCAGAGAGATGATGCTGGAGATGCCGGCGGTGGCCAGGTCCAGCTTCTGGGACAGGTTGAGCGGCGGGTTCACCTGGCTGTGGGGGAGGAGAGCGAGGGGCCACGGGGGTCTCTGGAGCACAGGTTAGTCCAGGGCCGGCAGGGGGCATTCTGCTCTGCCCTCTTGCTGGGCCTTCACACACTTCCCTGCAGGGAAGGGGGTCCTGGAATCTCCAGGAGCCTTCCCCACACTGATGCCCTAACAGCTTTCTAACAGTGAGAGTTGGGGGTACCCTACCACAGGAGGCTGGGAGGCAAGGTGGCAGTCACGGGCCCTGCCCCCACAGCCCAGAACTTGGGTCCCCTTGGGGGTTGCCCCCCAACCCCAATGCTCCGGCCTCAGGGACCCAGGCACCTCAGGGCCACGACGCAGAGCATGGCTTGCTGCCGCACAGTGCTGACCAGGGCCTCCGTGGACTCTTCGAGGATTAATTTCTAGAAGGGAGGAGGAAAGGAGAATTCCCCTCAGAGAGGGACCCCCACCCCTCGGCTGGGTGTGTCACTCTTGTCCCTGGAGGACTGACGCCCAGAAAGAGAGGGCCTTGCTCACCCTGATTTTCTCGGCCAGGACAGTTTTGGGAAAGAAATCGTCCATGTTGCCATTTGCCTGGGCGTGGACAGCGCCACTCAAGGTGTCCACTGCGCTCAGGAACTTCAGCTTGTCCATCTCGAGCTAGGACAGAGGGACACACGTGCCCTGCCGGCAGCCGGGCCTCTGCCTGTGGCGCCCCCGCCTCCCCTGCCCAGACCCTGCCCCACGTGGGGCCCAGGCCCCCGACCACAGGAACGTTTCCTCCACACGTCCTGCACTCAGCACTGGCCACCAGCGTCCTGGCCCCTCTGCAGCTCTCCAGGGACCAAGCTGGGGTGGGGGGGTCTTGGGGGCCCACAAGGCAGGGTTTTTTTCACTTCTGTGGCTGGCCTGGCCACTTAACAGGCCAGGCCAGGCAGCCTCCGAGCCAGGGCTGGCAGTCAGGTCAAAGGAAGCCCGCTGAGTGTGCTCAGTCAGGTCTGGCTCTCAGCGACCCCGTGGACTGTGCGCAGCCCGCCAGGCACCTGCCCACGGGGGTTCCCCAGGCAAGAACACTGCAGCGGGCAGCCATTTCCTTCTCCGGGGTGTCTTCCCGACCCCGGGACTGAACCCCCGCCTTCTGCGCCTCCTGCATTGGCAGGTGGGTTCCTCACCGCTAGTGCCACCTGGGAGCCCCACCCTCGTTCCTCCTCAGCTCTCAGAAAGCTCCAGGGAATTGCCTTACCACCTGCTCTTGTTCTAGACATTCCCGGATGCACTCATAGGCTTCTCTTTCTGACTGGCGCAGTCCTGCAGAGGATGTAGTTGGGAGGAGTCTGGCTGATTCTCTGGGTGGAACAGGAAAGCAGAACCCCCCCCTCCACCCTCTTTCAAGAGGGCTCAGAAGCTGCTGGGGTCCCAGGTGACTGCCCCAGCTCCAAGAAGCAGCTTCTCCAGGCCTGAGGCCAAAGGTAGGCCACAGAAGCCTCCGTGGAAAGGGAACTGCATGGGGGACTCAGTCAAGAGACCTTCTGCATCAAGCACGGCCGGGAGAGACAGGAGATGGAGAGTCCTCTAGGTCACCCTGGGAGCCTCAGTGCTGTCGCTGTTCTGGGTGGGCTCTGAAACCCTTGAATGGGAGGGAACTTGAAACCCCAAATGGGCCTCTGCACCTCCCTGGATGACTGAGCCAGTGCAGCCCTGCGGAGCCGGCACCCAGGTGTAGACAGAGGCTGAGAACTGCGCCTGTACCCCCCTCACCCCCCCTCTGTCCCCCGCCCCGGTGGGAGCAGGGAGACTGCCCTGGGAGCGGGGCGGGGTCTGAGCCGGAGCACTGCAGCTGGAGTTCAAATGCCTGAGTTCCAGGCCAGCTCTCCCGCTTAATGAGCCCAGGACCTTTCCAAGTTAAAGTCTCTCAGCTCGCTTCCTCGTCTATACAATAGGGAGGACGACCGTCCCTATTATTATTGTGAGAATTAAATGAATGAATGCACGATAATGATAAATAACAATTGATGATAGTAATAAATAATTAATGCTTGATTATAATACAGGAAGAAGACTCTTGAGAGTCCTTTGGACAGCAAGGAGATCAAACCAGTTAATTCTAAAGGAAATCAACACTGAATATTCATTGGAAGGACTGATGCTGAAGTGAAAGCTCCAATACTTTGGCCACATGATGCAAAGAGCTGATTCACCGGAAAAGACCCTGATGCTGGGAAAGATTGAAGGCAGGAGGAGAAGGGGATGACGGAGGATGAGATGGTTGGATGGCATCACCGACTCAATGGACATGAGTTTGAGCAAGTTTGGGGAGATGGTGATGGACAGGGAGGCCTGGTGTGCTGCAGTCCACGGGGTCGCAAAGAGGCGGATGGGACAGAGCGGCTGAACAACAACATTGATAAATGAAGGCACAGCCTTGAGCAAATTAAATCCTTTAGCACGGGGCTGGTAATCCCAGGGTCCATCACTGTTATGAGTTTAAATTAATTCATCCATGTGAAAAGTGTGGGATGAGCCCTGGCCCACGGCAGGAAATGAGCAAGGCCCTTCTTCTGCCCACGTATACTGAGCACTGCCACGTGTCATTCTAATGGAATCACCTCTGTCTGCTTGTACAGATGTGTGTATGTACACACACACACACATATATACACACATATATACATAGGCAATGGCACCCCACCCAGTACTCTTGCCTGGAAAATCCCATGGACAGAGGAGCCTGGTAGGCTGCAGTCCATGGGGTTGCTAAGAGTCGGACATAAGCAACTTCACTTCCCTTTATACATGTATATATACACTCACAGGAAATCGGAAAACACCTGAGTGGACTTGAAGGCCATGGGGAACTAGCCCAACAGATATCTGGGGAAAGAACTTTCTAGGCCAAAAGAGCAGTTGGTGCAAAGGCCCTGGGGCAGGACCACGCTTGGCCGGCAGCTGGAACGGCCCAGAGCCTGGAGTGGGGCTGAAGGCGGAATGGCCAGTAAGGAAGGCAGAGCGGTCAGGAGCCAGGTCAGGAGGGCCTTCTGCAGCTGCTGCAAGGACAGTTGTGTGGATTTGGGCTTTTGTTCTGCGGAGGACAGAGCCCTTGGTAGGTTTCGGGTAAGAAAGAGTTACTCTGGTTGTTGGGTTCAGACTAGAGAGATGCAGGGTGGTGGTAGGGGCGGGTAGAGGTGGCTGGGGCACATGGTAATAATCCAGGGGACAGGAGATGGGGACTGGACCCGGGATGGCAGGAGTGAGTGGTCAGATTCTCTATCTGTGTTGAAGGCAGGCCCCAGAGGGAGAGTGGTACGCTGGGTGTGAGTGAGAGAAAGACAAGTGCAGACAGACCTGGGGCCTGAGGACCTGTGCAAGCAAGGCGGGGCAGGTCTGGGGCTGGCAGCGCAGCTGGGATGCGCTGGATCCGAGATGTGTGTGTGTGTGTCAGTTGCTCAGCTGTGTCTGACTCTTTGTGACCCCATGGACTGTAGCTCACCAGGCTCCTCTGTCCATGGGATTCTCCAAGCAGGAATAGTGAACTGGGTTGCCATTCCAGTCTCAAGGGTATCTTCCCAACCCAGGGATCAAACCCCAGTCTCCTGTGTTGCAGGCAGATTCTTTACTGTCTGAGCCGCCAGGAAAACCCTTGAGACACTGACTAGCCACTAAACAGGGGGTGTTGCTGTGGCTGGATGAAGAGTCTGGAGGTCAGGGCTGGGGTCGGGGACTTTCTGACACACTGGTGGTCTACAGGCCTGCCTTGGCTCTCCCGAACAGTGGAGAGCCCCAGGCCACAGCCAGATCCCCATCCAGCTCCAGGCCCCTCGGGGAGGCAGGTCTGAAAAGGGACTGACGTGCAGAGACCAGAGCTCTGACCGACCAGGCAGCCAGGAGTGGGCAGACTCGAGTCCATCCATGAGTGCCCAGCAAGGACTGGGCCATCCAGTACCATCCCATCTGAGGCATCGGGAGCCGCGACTCGGCTGGGTCCCAGGGTAACTCACCCGCCAAGTGAGGGCTCCCAGAGACGCGATCAGGCAGTCCCGAAAAAGTGATTTTGTTTAATTTTTGACGACGGTCGGGATGACGGTCAGGAGGGGAGTCCATTGGCACGCCTAGGCAGCAGCCAAGTCAGGCTTCCAGAAAGGACAGGCAACTGGCTGAGCGGTGCCAACTTGGGCCCACCCCGGCCCCCTCACCCCGCCCTGGGAAGACGGGGACCGTCTGAAGGGCCCTGCCTCCCACCCCTTGCCCCAGAGCTGCTTACGAGTCTTCATTCAGGGCTCTCCCTGAGTGGGGACGTTTCATTTGGAGGCAGCCCTCTGCCTCCGGGAGGCGGCGCTGCTGAAATCCCCGAAGTCCCCGACCCCTGGCCCGATTCACAGTCCGCGTCTGCCCTGCGGCTGGGGGCCTGAGTGGCCCCAGAGGTCTGCCCAGGTCCTGCCCGTTGAGCAGGAAGAAACCGCCGCCCGCCCTGGAGGCTGGGTCCCCCAGCCGGGGCGCCCTCTGCCTCCGTCCACGGGAGACCCGGGGGCCCATGTCCTCCTGCCTCCTGTCCTGCCTGCTGGACTCTGGCGCTCCCTGGGCTGGGGCGCACCCCCCTCGGCCCGCACACGGGGGTTCCTGACACCGGTCACAGTTTCCCTGGGCTTCCCTCTTCACAGCACCCACAGCATGTGACTCGGCCCAGCAGAAGGGGGCCAGGTCCGAGGTCGGGGGTCCAGAGAGCCGGCCGCGTGCCCTCGGAGCCTGCCCCTGCGTGGGGCACCTCAGTCCTTGAAGCCCAGCCCCTCGGGCCCGGGACATCTGCCTGGCCTGCCCCGGGGGTGCTGTGAGGGCTGCGGGGGGAGCCCTCACCTGACGCAGCGCCTCAGCTCTGGGCCCACCCGGTCCTGGGATTGTGCCTCCAGGGGGCGTCGCGCCGGCTCCAGAGCGGCCCCTGCAGGGCGGGCGTGGACCTGGCTCCCCTCGCCCCGCGGGTCACCTGGCAGCCCGGCCTTCCGGCGGAGGACCCGGGACCCCCCACTTCCGGCCTTGGAGACGAGGCGCTGGGGCTGTTACGCACAAGAGCATCCACTGGGGCGGTGGAGGAACCCATCGCTGAGCCACGCCCATTGCGGGGCCACGCCCACTACTGAGCACCACCCACCACCGAACCACCCCCATCGCCGAGCCACGCCTATCGCTGAGCACCGCCCATCACTGAATCCCACCTATTACCAAGCACCGCCCACCGCCGAGCCACGCCCCTCGTTGAGCATAGCCACCACTGAGCCACGCCCACCACCGAGCCACACCCGTCGTTGAGGCAGCCACCACTAAGTAGCGCCCATCACTGAAGCATGAACAGTATGAAAAGGCAAAATGATAGGACGCTGAAAGAGGAACTCTCCAGGTCAGTAGGTGCCCAATATGCTACTGGAGGTCAGTGGAGAAATAACTCCAGAAAGAATGAAGGGATGGAGCCAAAGCAAAAACAACACCCAGCTGTGGATGTGACTGGTGATAGAAGCAAGGTCCAATGCTGTAAGAGCAATACTGCACAGGAACCTGGAATGTCAGGTCCATGAATCAGGCAAATTGGAAGTGGTCAAACAGGAGATGGTAAGAGTGGACGTCGGCATTCTATGAATCAGTGAACTAAAATGGACTGGAATGGATGAATTTAACTCAGATGACCATTATATCTACTACTGCGGGCAGGAATCCCTCAGAAGAAATGGAGTAGCCATCACGGTCAACAAGAGTCCGAAATGCAGTACTTGGATGCAATTTCAAAAACGACAGAATGATCTCTGTTCGTCTCCAAGGCAAACCATTCACTATCACGGTAATCCAAGTCTATGCCCCAATCAGTAATGCTGAAGAAGCTGAAGTTGAACGGTTCTATGAAGACCTACAAGACCTCTTAGAACTAACACCCAAAAAAGATGTCCTTTTCATTATAGGGGACTGGAATGCTAAAGTAGGAAGTCAAGAAATACCTGGAGTAACAGGCAAATTTGGCCTTGGAATGCGGAATGAAGCAGGGCAAAGACTAATAGAGTTTTGCCAAGAAAATGCACTAGTCATAGCAAACACCCTCTTCCAACAACATAAGAGAAGACTCTATACATGGACATCACCAGATGGTCAACACCGAAATCAGACTGATTATATTCTTTGCAGCCAAAGATGGAGAAGCTCTATACAGTCAACAAAAACAAGACCAGGAGCTGACTGTGGCTCAGATCATGAACTCCTTATTACCAAATTCAGACTGAAATTGAAGAAAGTAGGGAAAACCGCTAGACCATTCAGGTATGACCTAAATCAAATCCCTTATGATTATACAGTGGAAGTGAGAAATAGATTTAAGGGCCTAGATCTGATAGATAGAGTGCCTGATGAACTATGGAATGAGGTTCGTGACATTGTACAGGAGACAGGGATCAAGACCATCCCCATGGAAAAGAAATGCAAAAAAGCAAAATGGCTGTCTGGGGAGGCCTTACAAATAGCTGTGAAAAGAAGAGAGGCGAAAAGCAAAGGAGAAAAGGAAAGATATAAGCATCTGAATGCAGAGTTCCAAAGAATAGCAAGAAGAGATAAGAAAGCCTTCTTCAGCGATCAATGCAAAGAAATAGAGGAAAAGAACAGAATGGGAAAGACTAGAGATCTCTTCAAGAAAATTAGAGATACCAAGGGAACATTTCATGCAAAGATGGGCTCGATAAAGGACAGAAATGGTATGGACCTAACAGAAGCAGAAGATATTAAGAAGAGGTGGCAAGAATACACAGAAGAACTGTACAAAAAAGATCTTCACGACCCAGATAATCATGATGATGTGATCACTCATCTAGAGCCAGACATCTTGGAATGTGAAGTCAAGTGGGCCTTAGAAAGCATCACTACGAACAAAGCTAGTGGAGGTGATGGAATTCCAGTTGAGCTGTTTCAAATCCTGAAAGATGATGCTGTGAAAGTGCTGCACTCAATATGCCAGCAAATTTGGAAAACTCAGCAGTGGCCACAGGACTGGAAAAGGTCAGTTTTCATTCCAATCCCAAAGAAAGGCAATGCCAAAGAATGCTCAAACTACCGCACAATTGCACTCATCTCACATGCTAGTAAAGTAATGCTCAAAATTCTCCAAGCCAGGCTTCAGCAATACGTGAACCGTGAACTCCCTGATGTTCAAGCTGGTTTTAGAAAAGGAGAGGAACCAGAGATCACATTGCCAACATCCGCTGGATCATGGAAAAAGCAAGAGAGTTCCAGAAAAACATCTACTTCTGCTTTATTGACTATGCCAAAGCCTTTGACTATGTGGATCACAATAAACTGGAAAATTCTGAAAGAGATGAGAATACCAGGCCACCTGACCTGCCTCTTGAGAAATCTGTATGGAGGTCAGGAAGCAACAATTAGAACTGGACATGGAACAACAGACTGGTTCCAAATAGGAAAAGGAGTACGTCAAGGCTGTATATTGTCACCCTACTTATTTAACTTATATGCAGAGTACATCATGAGAAACGCTGGACAGGAAGAAACACAAGCTGGAATCAAGATTGCTGGGAGAAATATCAATAACCTCAGATACGCAGATGACACCACCCTTATGGCAGAAAGTGAAGAGGAACTAAAAAGCCTCTTGATGAAAGTAAAAGAGGAGAGTGAAAAAGTTGGTTTAAAGCTCAACATTCAAAAAACGAAGATGATGGCATCCGGTCCCATCACTCTATGGGAAATAGCTGGGGAAACAGTGGAAACAATGTCAGACTTTATTTTTGGGGGCTCCAAAATCACTGCAGATGGTGACTGCAGCCATGAAATTAAAAGACGCTTACTCCTTGGAAGAAAAGTTATGACCAACCTAGACAGCATATTCTAAAGCAGAGACATTACTTTACCAACTAAGGTCCGTCTAGTCAAGGCTATGGTTTTGCCTGTGGTCATGTATGGATGTGAGAGTTGAACTATGAAGAAGGCTGAGCGCCGAAGAATTGATGCTTTTGAACTATGGTGTTGGAGAAGACTCTTGAGAGTCCCTTGGACTGCAAGGAAATCTAACCAGTCCATTCTGAAGGAAATCAGCCCTGGGATTTCTTTGGAAGGAATGATGCTAAAGCTGAAGCTCCAGTACTTTGGCCACCTCATGCGAAGAGTTGACTCATTGGAAAAGACTGATGCTGGGAGGGATTGGGGGCAGGAGGAGCAGGGGACGGCAGAGGATGAGATGGCTGGATGGCATCACGGACTCGATGGACGCGAGTCTGAGTGAACTCCGGGAGTTGTTAATGGACAGGGAGGCCTGGCATGCTGCGATTCATGGGGTCGCAGAGTTGGACACGACTGAGCGACTGAACTGAACTGATCATTGAACCACGCCTACCGCCGGACCATGCCCATCGCCGCCTTGGGACTCCCAGGGGCTGCTGCGGCCCCATTCTTCCCAGGAAGGACCCTCAGAGCCCAGTTCCTTGGGCCCTGGTGGGGCGGCAGGGTAGGGGACGACTCAGGAGCTTTGACTCCTCCTCCCATCCTGCCCAGGACACTTCCCACCAACCTGCTCCCCAGGGCCCTGGCCAGACCACCCTGGGCAGATCATCAGCTCGAAACTCGGCACATAAGAACCATCCTCGCCAGCCTGGCCTCACAAAGCACAGAGTTTATTGGAGTATTTGGCACGGAAACCCCACATCTCCAGCCACATAGCTGAGAACACAGCTGCTTCTCAGGTGCAGCGGGCGTCACACGGGAGCAATAAGTTAACACGCGGGGCACACATGTATGTGGGGCGCTAACCCAAGGAGCACCGTGTTCCACGAGGACTGAGGGGTGGGTGGCTGTGCCCAGGTGGCCCCAGCTTCCCAGACTGGGAAGCTGCAGGCCAGGAAGGGCAAGGATGCGGGCTTCCCCGCAGGCCCCCTCCCTCTTCCTGACCCCTCAGCCAGGTGGCCCAGGCAGTGGATCTCATCTGGGTCAGGATGTGATCAGGTCCTCAAGCAGCCTCCCCAGCTTCCACCCTGCAGACAGAGGACGCCGCGTGGGCAAAGTCAGCCTAGTGTTCCCCGCCCTTCCCGGCCTTGACTCAGCGGCTCTCTCCTGCGAGCAGAGTCCCCCATCTGGGGGTCTGACCAGGCAGCAGAGGCCCTACTAGAACAAGAGCCTGGGACCACAGATCAGCTTGGCACAGCCAGCTGCCAGGCCTCAAGTCTCAGTGCTAGGACAATTCAGTAACACCTGCAGGGCGAGTGTTGCATGTCTGTAAGCCAGGACTTGCCCTCCTTCAAGAAGGTCTGGTCTCAAGGCAGATGTGCACGGGTGGGGAGAAGCAGTGACACCCCCGCCCCGGGGATAGCGCCACAAGGGGCATCTTTCTAAAAGCACGTGTGCAATGTTGGTTCTTGGGACAATGACAAAAAGACGTCAGCGGGTGGGGGCCTGCCAGTTAGCCCCTACCTGGGTCTCCTGATGCTCCAAACCAGAGAGGCCTCCTCAGACCCGAGGCTCCTGGGCCTGGTTCGGGGCTGGGGGCTGCAGGACACAGGTTTACAGTGACCAGGGCCCTGCAGGGTCAGGAAAAGAGCACGGCCCAGGAAGACAAGACTCCACCGGGACACATGGACCTTTAACCCTGCCCTTGGTGCGTGCATCACAGAGCACAATAGAGAGGGCAGGACGCGCCCAGCCTGGCACCCCTACGCCGGAGCGCTGGGAACCAGGGACAGGGAAAATGCCCCCAGCGGTAGTGGGAGAGGAGGCCCCAGGGTTGTTCTCCAGAGCGCTGGGGGGACTCGTCGTGGCCCTCTCTGCTCCAGGCATACCCTCCACCCATCTGGCCCATGGAGAGATGCCACCAGTCAGAGGCAAGGCCTCGCATCCAGTAGGTCAGTCTCTGGGAAATAAAGCATCCTCATATCACAGGGATCGTGCGGACAAACCACAAACATAAATCCTTAGGCCAGGGCTTTTGAACAAAAATTGATTTAAAAAAAGTCTCAGCTCCAGGTCATCGACCTGCGATGGGCGAAGGGAGCTGAAGAGGGTGATGAGAGGGGGCGGCCGCAGCCCCAGCCCAGCTGGGAGCCAGTCCCTTCCACCAGCCGGCCAGGGTGTCTGCAGCCCGGGGCTACACCTGGCTCATAATCTCGCTGTTCTCAGGCGCAAAAACTTGCACGGGGGCCCCCTCAGGCGATCTCCGGAGCACGCACACCGTGGGCACCTGCCAGGCCAGGAGGAAGGGAGAGGCGTGTGAGCTAGCCAGGCCGAGGAGTCGGGACAGGACACCCAGCCACCCCATCCTTGTCCCTGAAGGCTGCTGACTGGCGGCAGCACCGGCCCAGCCACCCAGCCCCTGCCTCCCCAGAGGCTCTCTGGGCCCAGAGATGGCCCTACCCATTTCCGCCCCAGTTCTTTTCAGGCTGTGACGGGCACCTTGACCTTTGTTCTGCCCTCCTCTCCTGGGCTCAGTTCTCATCACCCTCCCATCTGGCACATTGGGCTGCACTGGGCCTGGGCCAAGGACAGGTCCCAGCTCGCGGGAAGGGGAAGGCACTTCAGCGGGAGGGTGCGGCTCGGATCGGAGCCAGGGCGCTGCCAGGCTCGGGAGGCCAGCTGCGGCCCAAAGAACTGGGGGCGGGGAGGGAGGCCTGGCGGGGACTGCCAGAACCTCAGGTCTCAGGAAGCAGCCTGTCTGGACTTCAGGAGCATGGCCCTTGCAGAGCCCTCTATACCAGGGGGCAAGAACAAAGGAAGGCTCCTGCCTGGTGCCCTTGTTCCGTAGGAAGAAACTGGGCACAGAAACCAGGGCGGCCACCCTATCTCATGTTGGGGTCTCCACTTACAAGCTGCCCACCAACCCGGTCCCTGGTCCTGGGTGACAGACAGTAACAGCTCTCATCTAGGGCTTACCATATAGGGCACTGGTCATTTCACACGCAGTACTGCCCATAGTGGACGGGTCCTTTACTGCTCCCGCTTTACAGAAGCGGTGACATGATGGGAGTCTTGACTAACCAGCCCCATCCTGACTGCTAAGGGGCAAGGCTGACTTGTACCAGGGCCTGGGCACTTAACCACAGGTCAGCTTGCTTCTCAGCTGGGTGATGGAAGGGGAGTGGGGGTGGGGAGGAGCTGACCGATGGCCAGAGGTTCGCCTCCTGCAAACCCTTTCCAGACTGTCCTGGGACCTCAAGTCAGGAAATCTGGGGGTGATTGGATTGGACTTCGGATTACGAATAGAGGCCTGTCTGGTAGATCCTCGGTGGAGCCATTAGGGGGAGATGTTTTAGGTGTCCGGGAGGGTAACCTCCACCGGCACACGTGGGCACGCGCTCTTGAGCAGGCAAACTTTGGAGGCCCCCAGGGGAGTCTTCCCAGTGCCGCGAGGAAACGTCCGGGGGCTGTTCCTCCTAGCTGAGGGCTGCCGGGCCCCCGGACTGCTGGCTCTGGGCTCTGCGCTGGGCCAGCAGGGACCGCAGGACCCGGAGAGCCGGGCCGGAGCGCGTACCTGTCCGCGCGGGGCGGGCGCGCGCACAAAGCTGTCGGCGCCGGGCGGCAGGCTGCGCACGCGGAACGCCCCCTGGCGGTCCAGCGAGTGGGGGCGCGCGCTCCGGAGCCGGGCCCGCTCGTGCCACGACTTGAGCTCCTCGGACACGGCGGCCTTGCTGAGCCCGCGGCCCGCGGGGTGGTCGCGCAGCGAGGGCGTCCGGGCCACGCGGCCGT
>SJYG01000624.1:205075-222919 GCA_006410535.1 Litocranius walleri | reverse complement strand
CCCCGAGCTAGAGGCGCGGTCACTAGGCAGCAGGGTCAGAGAAGGAAGGCCCACAGCACCCAGCGGGGGGACCGGGGGCTGACTCTGGCCGAGGATCGCACTGCCTGCCCGACGGGGCCGTGCCGGGAACCGGGGATCGGGGCAGGAGAGGAGCCCAGGGCAGCAGCGACAGGACGCGCAGAAGCCCAACGGCAAAGGACCCCGGGAGGGTCTGGGAGCTGAAGGAGCTTGGGGTGTGGGGTAAGGAGGAGGCGATGGTCGAGGAGACTGGAGCCGCCGGCAGGGGGCCGAGACGCAGGGCCGCTCTGGCCGGTTGTCCAGGGTGTGCTGTGCTTCAAACTAGGAGGACAAGCGCACCCAGGCTCCACCCACCAAGCCCCGGGTCTCGGCCAGAGGCACGTCTGCCTAGAGGCGGTGGCTTTTTCCAGTTTGTACAGAGGCACTAGGTGAGCTGGGCTTCCCTAGTAGCTCAGAAGGTAAAGCATCTGTCTTCAATGCAGGAGTGATCCTTGGGTCCGGAAGACTCCCTGGAGAAGGAAATGGCAAGCCACTCCAGGATTCTTGCCTGGGGGATCCATGGACAGTGGAGCCTGGTGGGGTACAGTCCATGAGGTCACAAAGAGCCGCACATGACTGGGCAGCCAACACACACTCGCTGAGCTAAGCTGGCCGTAGAGCCACATGGGCTAAGGATTGAAGATCTTTATCCTGAATTGAAGAAAAGGGAAACAGAATTAATAGGATTTTTCCCACACCCCATCTGTGTGTGTACAGACATACAGAGAGATAGGAGTTGGTCCATGATACTCCGAGGCTGACAGGGCCCCAGCCTGCAGGATGGACTGGCAGGCTGCAGGCCCAGGAAGGGGCCACAGTCTGGCTCCAGAGGCTGGCTGCTTGCAGAACTCCCTATTTACTGAAGTCAGTCTTCTTGCTGTTCTGGCCTTCACATGACTGGACGTGGCCCACCACACCATGGCGGGTCATTTGCTTGACCTGCCAGCTTCTATTGTTTATGTCCGTGTTAATCTCATCTAAAAAATACCTTTACAGAAACATCTGGAATAACATTTGCCCAAATCGCTGGGTACAATGGCCTAGCCAAGTTGACACATAAAATTAACCATCACGCTACTGAAGACTGCTCTTCCTAGGACAAGCTGGGCAGACTGGCACGAGTGATTGGCACAAGGAGGGTTGCAAAACAAGGGAACCACAAGAGACAGTGTCCAGATGAGGGTGGCAGAGCCTGGATTCAGCCTGTGGCTTTGGGAGGGGAGGGCACGGGGGTGGTCCGGAGCTATCTGGGAGTGAGACCTGACCTCTGACCTGACTCCCGAGTGACTTACTAAAGATGCGGCAGGAGGAAGGGGAGGAGCTGGGGCTTCCCAGTTTTCTGGCTTGAGCTCAGGGTCCGGTGAGGTCATTTCAGGCCATGCGTGGTGATCAGGAAGGGCTGCAGGAAGGGCTTGGGAGCCACGGCATGGCTGCAGCCGCTGTGCTGGGTGAGACCACCCGGGAAGGGTGTGCAGGATGAGGAAGGACCAGCAGGTAAACTCCAGGAACGCTTAAGAGGTGAACAGGTTGTAAAGTACCTCCAGTNAACTTATATGCAGAGTACATCATGAGAAACGCTGGGCTGGGTGAAGCACAAGCTGCAATCAAGATTGCTGGGAGAATTATCAGTAACCTCAGATATGCAGATGACACCGCCCTTATGGTAGAAAGCAAAAAAGAACTAAAGAGCCTCTTGATGAAAATGAAAGAGCAGAGTGAAAAAGTTGGCTTAAAACTCAACATCCAGAAAACTAAGATCATAGCATCTGGTCCCATCACTTCATGGCCCATAGATGGGGAAACAGTGTCAGACTTTATTGTTTGGGGCTTCAAAATCACTGCAGATGGTGACTGCAGCCATGAAATTAAAAGATGCTTACCTGTCCCATGGAGGTCTCGCGCCGCCCGCCTGCCCCCACGCCCCCCGCAAGCGCCTCACCGCCTCGGGACCTGCTCGTCCAGGCCAGCTCTCCTCCCCTCGCCCCGGAGGAGTGATCCCTGGGTCCAGAAGACTCCCTGGAGAAGGAAATGGCAAGCCACTCCAGTATTCTTGACCGGAGGATCCATGGAGAGTGGAGCCTGGTGGGGTACAGTCCATGAGGTCACAAAGAGCCACACATGAGTGGGCAACTAACACACACTTGGTGAGCTAAGCTGGCTGTAGAGCCACGTGGGCTAAGGATTTAAGATTTTAATCCTGAATTGAAGAAACGCTCCAGGGAAACAGAATTAATAGGATTTTCCCGCACCCCATCTGTGTGTGTGTGTGTGTGTGTGTGTGTGTGTGTGTGTACAGACATACAGAGAGAGAGGAGTTGGTCTATGATACTCCAGAGGCTGACAGGCCCCAGCCTGCAGGATGGACTGGCAGGCTGCAGGCCCAGGAAGGGGTCACAGTCTGGCTCCAAGAGGCTGGCTTCTTGCAGAACTCCCTATTTACTGAAGTCAATCTTTTTGCTGTTCTGGCCTTCACATGACTGGACGTGGCCCACCACACCATGGCAGGTCATTTGCTTGATCTGCCAGTATCTATTGTTTATTTCAATGTTAATCTCATCTAAAAAATACCTTTACAGAAACATCTAGAATAACATTTGACCAAATCGCTGGGTACAATGGCCTAGCCAAGTTGACACATAAAATTAACCATCACACTGCTGAAGACTGCTCTTCCTAGGACAAGCTGGGCAGACTGGCACGAGTGATTGGCATGAGGAGAGTTACAAAACAAGGGAACCACAAGAGACAGTGTCCAGACGAGAGTGACAGAGCCTGGATTCAGCCTGTGGCTTTGGGAGGGGAGGGCACGGGGGGAGTACGGAGCTATCTGGGAGTGAGACCTGACCTCTGACCTGACTCCCGAGTGACTTACTAAAGACATGGCAGGAGGAAGGGGAGGAGCTGGGGCTTCCCAGGTTTCTGGCTTGAGCTCAGGGTCAGGTGAGGTCATTTCAGGCCACGCGTGGTGATCAGGAAGGGCTGCAAGAAGGGCTTGGGAGCCACGGCATGGCTGTAGCTGCTGTGCCAGGTGAGACCGCCCGGGAAGGGTGTGCAGGATGAGGAAGGACCAGCAGGTAAACTCCAGGAACGCTTAAGGAGTGAACAGGTTGTAAAGTACCTCCAGTGGTAAGCATTATTGTTATTTTGTTGTTGTTACCAGTTTGGGCCCATCATTTTTATTTTTATAATTGTATTATTTTTTCTTCATTAAAGTTTTTACTTTGTATTGAAGTATAACCAGTTAACAATGTTGAGATAGCTTCAGGTGCACAGCAAAGGGACGCAGCCTAACAGTTACATGTATCGCCTTCTCCCCCAAACCCCCTCCCATCCAGGCTGCCACATAACACTGAGCAGAGTCCCCTGTGCTGTACAGTGGGACCTTGTTAGCTATCCGTTTCAAATAGAGCAGTGTGTACATGTCCACTCCAGACTCTCTAGCTATCGCTGCCCCCAGACACCTGAGTTAGTTTTCTAAGCCTGTGAGTCTGTTTTATAAATAAGTTGGCATGCGTCATGTCTTTGCGGATTACCATGTAAGGGATGCCATACAGTATTTCTCCTTCTCTGTCTGACTTACTTCACTCACTATGACAATCTTTAGGCCCATCCATATTGCCGCAAATGGCAGAATTTAATTCTTTTTAATGGCTGAGTAATATTCCACCGTGTATATATGTGCCTCATCTTCATCTGTTCCTCTATCAATGCATGTTTACGTTGGTAAGCATTATTATTACTCACACAACAGAATGGTTTGTTGAGATGTTGCTTTGTAGCCCCGCCACCCTACCCCAGTCACCTTTGCCGTTTCTCTGGGTGGGACACAGTGGCCTCCTGCAGGCTTCAGCTCTGAGCCCACTGGGACAATGCCAGGGGTCCTCCTGAGGAGCAACGGCAGGGACATGGCTTTGAGGGGAGATGGACTGTGAGCAGGAGCAAAGATGCCCGGTACTTCAAGCCCCCTGCGCCTCCCCGAATGGTCCCCGGGAGAGGACGAGACCCACGCAGGGATGGGGGTTGGGAGGTGGGCCCCAGATTACTGGCCTCAAGCGATTCTTGCCCTGCACCCGAGCCCCGGTTACAGAGACTCTTTCGGGCCAGAGCAACTCTGAGTCGGAGGGCAGCCCTCCCTTGCTTCCTGGGCTCCCCTAAGCCTTCAAGGACATTGTATGAGAAAACAGAATTTTTTGCCATCCCAGCAGGCCCAGGACAGAATTAGACTGGTTTAATTAGAATAGGGGAAAAGTGGAAGCAGTGACAGAGTTTATTTGGGGGGGGCTCCAAAATAATTGCAGATGGTGACTACAGCCATGAAATTGAAACACTTGCTCCTTGGAAGAAAAGCTATGACCAGCCTAGACAGCATATTAAAAAGCAGAGACATCACTTTGCTGACAAAGGTATGTCTAGTCAAAGCTGTGGTTTTTCCAGTAGTCATGTATGAATGTGAGTTGGACCATAAAGAAGGTTGAGCGCTGAAGATTTTATGCTTCTGAATTACAGTGCTGGAGAAGACTCTAGAGAGTCCCTTGTACTGCAAGGAGATCAAACCGGTCAATCCTAAAGAAAATCTACGCTGAATATTCATTGGAAGGACTGATGCTAAAGCTGAAGTTTCAGTCCTTTGGCCACCTGATGTGAAGAGCTGACTCACTGGAAAAGATTCTGATGCTGGGAAGACTGAAGGCGGGAGGAGAAGGGGACAGCACAGGATGAGATGGTTGGACGGCATCATCGATTCAAGGGACATGAGTTTGAGCAAACTCAGGGAGACAGTGAAGGGCAGGGAAGCCTGGTGTGCTGCAGTTCAAGAGTCGGACACGACTGAGTGACTGATAATAGCAACAAAAGAGATAAAGGGGACATCTCTGAGGGTCCGGTGGTGAAGGCTTCACCTTCCAGTGCAGAGGGTGCAGATTCAATCCGGGATCAGGGAGCTAAGACTCCACATGCCTCATGACCAAGAAACCAAAACTTAGCAGCAATATTGTAACAAATGCAATACAGACTTAATTGCACAAAAATAAAGTCATATGTGTGTCTTGAGAACCCGAATTTGTAGGTTGAATTTGTAGCAATCTTGTCATCTTCCTTTACAGATAAGGACACTGAGGCCCAGGGAAGCTGAATAGTTGAGTTAAAGGCGCACAGCAGCCAGGAGCTGATGTGGGGCTGCAAGGTGGGCGTCTCTGATGCGAGAGCCCTAACCTGTGGCTGTAAAACTCCAGACGTGTAAAGGGACCCGAGGCGGAGAAGGCAGGGCGCAGGTGGGGAACGAGAGCTGCGGTCTCCAGCTCAGCCACTTGGGGTGGGGGGCAGCGGAGGGCAGGGCAGCAGCGCCGGAGCAGGCGTGGCGAAGTGGAAAACTCAGACTCTGTCCCAAGGGGTCGGGCACCGGAAACGTGGTCCCAAGGAAAAGACAAAGCTGGAAATGCACATTTCCCACATGAGATCAAATGGTAGCCTTCGGTTATCTTATCAAAAATCCAGAGGAGGCCTGGCCCTGGGTGGGAGGTGTTGCTCCCCCGCCGCCCTAGGAGCCCCGGGCGAGCACCCGCAGACGCTGGGCTTGGGAGCAGAAAACGGGTCTCACCGGGGCCTGGCGCGCGCAGCCGGGGAGGGGGCGCTGCCGCTCGGGAGACCACCGAGCGGACCGTCCGCCCCCGTCCCCGCCCAGCGGGGTGAGGCGGCAGGGCGGGCCTCCGCCAGGCCGGGGGGCGTCTGGGGCTGGGCGGGGCCTGTCTGCACCCCGAGCCCTCCCGCGCGCCCGGTGGAGGGGCCGCCCGGCCGCGCCGACCCGGCCCTGCGGCCTCAGGCCCTGCGGAGGACGGGGACGGGGCTCGCCTCCCGCCCGCCGCGGCGGCCCGGACGGTGCCCGGCGGGCGCCCTCGCCTAATCCGTTTAAACGGAGGCGCGAGTGACTCGGAGCCCAGGCCCCGCGTCGCCCTGGGCCGCGCGCGGCGCTGCCGGAAGCCGGAGCCCTCGCCGGGGAGCGACTCCGCGCAGCACCCTCCCGGGGGCCGAGCCCGCGGGCTTCGTTCCTCTTACTCTCGGGGGACGGGAACCGACCCGGGCCGGACGCGAGGCCGAGCCGCTGCGAGGGCGGGGTCCCCCGCGCCGGCTCCCGGCCCCGCGCCCGCTGCGCCCGCCGCGACCACCGGGGCCGACGGTTCCCGGCCTCCGTGCGCCGCGGGCGGAGCGGGAGGGGGCGCCCGCCGGTCCCGGCGCCCTGACCCGGCGCGGCCCCAGCCTGCCCCGCCGCCCCTGCACCTGCCCTGGGACCACGTGTCCAGCCTGCCCCGCCGCCCCCTCTCTCCTTTCTAGAGACCCGAGAGAACTGGGAACTCGAAGAAAAGAGCGCGCGTCGCGTTAAAAGTAAGGCAACCGCAGACAGGAAGCCAAGCAGCAGCGCAGGGGAGGCGGGCGTCGCGGGGGTCTTTGCGCTGGAGCCCAGCCTCCAGCCCCGTGGACGCCGGGCCCTGGGGGGCGCCCAGAGGGCGCTCTGCGCGGAGCTCCCCACGTGCCTGCCGGACTGCACCCCGAGCGCTGCCTGCCTGTCAGCCGGCAGCTGGTGGACCCTGTCCCTCCCGGATGAGGGTGGGGGACGTGAGGACCAGGCCCTGGGGGCAGACCCCGGCCACAGGGCCTCCGGGTGCTGCCCCAGGAAAAGGCTGAGGACTGGGCAGCTGGGCGGGGGCGGGGGCGGGGGGAGCCGCTGCTCTCCCCAGGGCTGGATGTCGCCAGCACTCCAGGGACCCCACCCTTCTCAAAGGTCTGGGCTGGCTTTTCATCACTCCACCGCCAGCTGAGCAGCTCAGGTTCTCAATTTAGGAGAAATGTTGAAATACATATGTTTTGGAGTCAAACAGCCTCAGTTTCTTGCTCTGTAGAATGGGGGTGATGGGATCACTCATGTGGTGGTGATGAGGGTGAAGAAATCTTGCGGATGAAGCGTGCTCTGCTCACAGTAAGGTCCCAGTTAGAAGGTGGTGATTTGTTAAAAGACGTTTTCTCAACACTCTGGTGGTCTTGCCTGGAGAATCCCAGGGACGGGGGAGCCTGGTGGGCTGCCATCTATGGGGCTGCATAGAGTCAGACACGACTGAAACGACTTAGCAGCAGCAGCAACATTCTTATCTTTAAAAAAAAAAGTTTTTCTTCTTTCTCACACTCGAGTCTCAGGAAAAACTAATAATATTTCTGCACGGTAATTGCATTTTCATGTTCCAAACCTGCTCACCAGTGGCCAGGTTTCACTTCCTCCGGTTTAGCAGCTCCAGGCTTCAAAAGGCAAGCCCCCTCCGATGACCAGGCCACCAGTTTGTGGCTGTGGCGCCAGCTAGCTGAAAACAGGCTGGTGCATCACTGTTCGGCGCCTCTCAAGCTACCCAGTGATGAGGAAGCAGGGGAAGGGGTGTTCTGAAGGGAGGGTGTTTTGAATTGAGGTCGGACTCTGTGGAAATGGCCCTTAAAGGCAGCTACATGTGACCTTTGCCCTCCCGCCCCAGAGCTGTGGTCCCAGCTGCTCCTGCCCCCACCCTCTCTGACGGGGGGAGCAGGGCGACGCACCTCCATCGATGTGTTCAGATACATGCTCACCAAAGTGTTCTGGGGGGTCTGATCGCTCTGTGGGGGCTTGTGGGTCCCGAAGAGTGGCGGGGAGGCCCCAGACAGGCTGCTGGGTGGTGGCATGACACATGATAAGCAGAAGCCCCCAGGCTGGAACCAGAGGGGGAGGCCGCCCAGTGTGTTCAAGAAACCTCAGATGCTTCCCTGGCGCCTTGCATGCTGGGAGGTGGGTGCTTGCCACGTTCTCACCTGCTGTGAGGAGCTGGGTGAGAAGCAGTGCCTGTGTGTCCAGAGGGCAGTGTGGGGCGGGGGACACAGCGCCTGGGCTTTACCGGGTCTGCGTGAGCTCAGGTTGCCAAAATGTACTCCTGTGTGTGTGCAATTTCCAAGTAATTAAAATAGCTCAAAACTTAATGTGAAGATTTCCCAACATTAGTAAAGCAGAGTCAATTAATAATATAACGAACTCCCATTTATCCATCATCTAGACTTAGTAATTATTGGCATTAACCTCTGTTTCCACAGTTTATTTTTTCTTGAGTGAAATATTTTAAACAAAATCCCAGGCTTTGTAACTTACAACTTCTAAATGTTTCAGAGCGCATCTCAGGAAAAAAAAAAAAACAGCCTGGACCGTTTTCTTCTATAGTCTTGTGACTGACTGCACCGCTGGTTCTTAGTGCCGCCCAACCACGTCGGTTTGGAGGCCTCCAGCTGCCCCAACACTCTCTCTGAAGCCGGCCCGCTCGTGTCCAGACCCAGCACGCCTGCGCACTGCGTTCTTCTCCCTCGGGCTTGTGCGGCCCCCCACCCGAGCTTTGCTTGGTCGTCAGTGGCCTCTGAGACAGGCCCCACACCTGGTGCCTCGACTGCTCCTCCGCGTGCATTTAACTCGCTCCTGACCCCGCGTTTCCCACACACGCAGGTTTAGCCTTGACTGGGATGCTGGCTTCTGTTTTGGGCGAGAACACCTTGGCCAGTGACCGACAGCCCCAAGGTGGAGCCGACCAGGGGGTTCCGGGTGACGGCGGTCCTCCACCGTCCACTGCTTCCCCCTCGTCACTGTGGGCGGCCTCGGGGCACCCAGCCGCCCCCCAGCTCCTGCCAGCCTCCACCGCTCGGTTTCAGTATCTGTCCATCTAACGACACCCACCACTGTGGTCACGCCTGCACAGGGAGATTTTCTATGTCTATTTAAAATAATTTTTTTCTCTTAAAAAGGATAAACTTCACAGGATGTGAGCAATTGCCTTCTTAGTGACCCGTTCCCCGTGCAGACTGCGACGGGGACCCCCGGGACGTCCACACTGGTGTGCTGCTGCTCCGCAATAACCTCCCTGTCAGCGCCGCACAGTGGGGCGCCCGCGGCAGGCTCTGCTGACGTGTCTTTCCCGGCACAGGTCTGAGAACACGGGGTGCGTGTGACCTCCCGGTGTGCGACCCAGAGAGGCAGCTTCCTGAACAT
Source organism: Litocranius walleri (assembly GCA_006410535.1). NCBI lineage: Eukaryota > Metazoa > Chordata > Mammalia > Artiodactyla > Bovidae > Litocranius > Litocranius walleri. The sequence continues at coordinate 213,825 of SJYG01000624.1, read as the reverse complement.
CAGAGAGCATTTGTGAAGCGGCTGAGGCATGAACTCTGCAGAGCCCTCGTCAGCTGCTCGTCGTTCTCTGGCCTCCTGTAAGGGCTTGTTCACAGCAGGGCCCGGGATGCTTGCGTTTCTGTGTATCTGGATAGTTTTGCCTTGACATTAATTTTTAATGGATGGATATATGGCTCTACCCTTTGCTGGGTGCATTTTATAAAAGTTTATATATTAAAATATATATAAGTAAATATATATATCATACATGTAATAAATATATATTTAAATATTTATTTTTTAAGAGCAAAAACTAGGTAAGTCTCTGAAGAACATGCTGGGCTCCTATTATGGGACTGTGGGCTCTGTGGGCTGACAGGGAGCAGAGGGGTTCCCTCACCCAAGCCCCCCAGGCTGGGGCCTTTCCTGCAGCTGCCCGGTGGTGCAGCAGTGGACCCAGCGCCTCAGCAGAGCGGTGGCCCCAGAGAGGCCCTCTGCCCCCCTGCAGCGGCCGCTCTGGCCTCCGCAGAACACTCCAGGTCCCCAGGGCCACACGTCCTGGGTCTGCTCACAGGCTTGCCCTGGAGGGTCCCTGTGACTGACTGAGAAATCAGTGACGGACAAAAGTCACTCGGCCACAGGACAGCCTGCCTCGTGTGATTTTCAGTTTCAAGAAAAGGGAAAAAGAGAGCTTTAGCCAAATTAAAGGTCTGCGCGGTTTATGTCCCTCTTTGATGCTGTGAGTTTACAGCTCTGATCTCTCTGTGTGTGGGGCGGAGACTCAAGGGATCAGCTTGTCCTGAGGAGGAGTGGGAGTCTTCAATTTCTCTAGGCCCGTGGCTTTGCACACAGGTTGGCACATGGTAAACGCAAAATAAAAACGCGTTGAATCAGTGGTTTTGAGACGAGAAATCCCAAAATGTGGTATGACTCAGTTCTATCTAATGAATGTCTTTCTTGGTTTTTTTGCTCCCAATAATTCCCAATAATTACGGCAAGTGCTTACGCTGCGTCATACTGCCCTTCACAGATGAACGCGTCTAGCTCTCATACTCCCTTTGTGATAAAAAGCACTAGAGGTGAAAAGAGATGAATGGCAAAGGCGGTGAGGAGAAGACTAAGTCTTGGACCCACGGAGCAGCTGGTGTGCTACAGAGTCAGTACCTTGGGTCTAAAATAATAATAATTCGGATTCACAGTCGATTTGATTTTCTGACAGTCTACCACCCACATGCCTTAACAAAAGGAAATTGATTTTCTTGTGCAGTAACTGAGACAGGGCAGGCTCATCTGCCTTTACTCTCCTACCGTTAACGGATGACTTATTTCTACTCCTGCGATAGAGGAGGAGGAGGACCTGCCAGTTACCAGCATTTTTATGGGTTTTTTTTCCTGGCTACAACAGATAAAGTTCCTGAAACAGTAAACTGTTTGAAAATAGGAAGTGAAGCAGATGAAGGCATATTAAGTCTCAACTGTCTTCTCTTGAACTTTCCTTGGTTAGTGGCTGTCTAGCTGTAGTTGTACAAAACTTCTTTTTCAAATTCACATTCTAGAACACAAAATTACACTTAATTTTGCTCATCATTTTATATGAATAAAATTTGAAATGAGTTTAAATTTTGGAAAACAATAAAACACTGATGATAACTCTGATGAGCGCTTGGTTATGTGACTGTGGTGCTCCTTTTCAAAGCGCTTTGTTGTTGAAGCTGCTGCTGTTGGAGGAGGTGGGGGGGTTTCCCATTAGAAGGAGCAGGAGGGTGAGATGGGTCACCCGAGGCCCGAGGGCAGGTAGTCCCGTGGAGGGCCGGCCGGGGTGGCCTCAGGACTCCCACCCAAACCAGCCCTGAAGTGGGAGGAGGGGATGCCCTCGGGCAGGACACACCTCAGAGCGGGCAGGGCCCTGCGACCATCTGGATGCGGAACCCCGCACGTTACACGGGGCAGCCTGGTTCAAACGCTGCGGGGATGTCCACGTGGCAGCTAAGAAGATGGCTCATGACGCCTCCTGGAGAAGGAAAGGCAGAGCCCCTCGCAGTGGCAGCAGCGTGACCCGGGACCATAGGGAGGAGGGCCGGGGCCAGAGAGACCACGAGCGCGGCGCAGTCAGGCTGCAGGGACCTGGGCCGGCTTCCAGCCTGCACGAGCCCTCCTCTCTCTTCAGGGGGTTCACAGGCCTGGGAAGGTCTGAGGCAACAACTCCCATAGTAAAAACCGGAACGAATTGAGCCTGCCCTCCAGCCTGCAACAATCCCAGCTCTGTGGCCCTGTGTGCACAGCACGGGGCGTGGGGACAGCCGGGGCGCAAGCAACCTGCTTTAGGGAGATCAGAGGGGAGACAGCAGTGTGTACACCAAAGACAGTCATTCTCAGAGCAGGGCGGCTAGATTAATCACCCCCCACCCCCCACTGTCTGGCACCTCTTCCTGGGGCAAACCACAGCCTCGCAGACCTGCAGCTGCTTTGCAGGCAAAGCCGAGCACCTTCTCCCGCTTCCCCCCAACCCCCAGCAGGAGAGACCCGGGCAGCCAGGGGTGGGGTGGGGGGCTGGGGCGTGGGCTTTGGCACCTGCCTCTCCCAGGCCTGACCCTGCCCTCAGCACACCTGGGGCGAGGAGGCTCACTCCCCCTCTTAGTTGGCTGCCCAAGCAGTGCCTCCTGGCGGGGGGCAGGGAGCGGGTTGTATTGGTTTGCGTTGCTCAGAGAAACAGGATATACACACAAGACACTTATTATAAGAAACTGCCCTCGCGGTCACGGAGGCCGGGAGGCCCCGGAGGTCCCCTTCCCCGTTCAGCGGGAAGCAGGAGAGGCCTGGTGTCCCAGCTCTGCGACTGGTTGAGAGCCCGCCTGGTGGAGGGCCGTCCGCGCTCCTAGATCTTCGATTCAACTGTCATCCGAAACAGCCTGTGGACCGGGCACCTGTGGCCCCGTCGAGCTGACTCGGGAAGTTAACTGTCCCACTGGCCTTCTGAGAACAGCAGCAGGTCCAGCGGGCTGGCCTTCCCCCTGGGCACCCTCTGCTTCAGCGCTAATGGGTGAGAAGCAGGGAGGCCAAGCTGGCAAATCAGAGGAGGTGGGCGTGGGCGCGGGCTATGGCCCAGGGTGTGGGGCTTTGAAGTCTTGCCCTGTACATCGCTCTGCTGAGTCAGCAAACCTTGGCCTCTGAGTTCCCATCTGTAAAATGGGGGTAATGATACAAGTCCTCAAGGCAAGTTCCCCGAGCATTCCAAGCCTCAGTTTTTTGTCTGGTGAACAGGGAGAATGCTACTGTACCCGCCATAAAGTTACTGGGAGGGTGATTAGGAGACCTAAAGCCCTCAGCACCTCTCCTGTGGTGCGTTCTCAGGAAATATTAGCCATTATTTTAATACCTACTTCAGAGCAATATTGTAATGATACATTGTATAACAAAGGTCTTTGAAACAATATAATAAGATGGTCATATTGTATTTTTTCTTAAACTTGGGAAGACACCAAATTGGCAAATACTTTTTTTTTACGATAATAATGCCTGCTGTTTGTTAAGGGTGTGGTGAGTGGGCACCCACAAGCCTCTAGAGAGAATGTAATTTTTTTTCACAATTTGGCACAATGCACCAAAGTCTCAAATTGTTCATAACATCTGATGAATAATTTCACTTCTAGGAGTTTGTCCTGAAGAAAGAATCAGAAACGAAAATAAAGATTTTTGTACAAAAATGTTCATCACAGAATTACTTAAAAGAGTGTAAAATTTAAAAAAAAAACTTTAAAGCCTTGTTAAATAAAGGTGGTTACATTTCATATAATGATGTAATGTTAAAAAAAAGGTGTTTAGAATAATATTCATTGACCTGATAAAATACGGCATATTGCCAAGTACAGGCCACAAAATACTATATACACAGCATACGTTCAGCAGGACGTCCCTGGTGGCTGAGACCCAGTGCTCCTGACGCAGGAGGTCCAGGCCAGGGAACCAGACCCAGCACGCAACAACTAAGGCCATATAAATAAATAAAAATAAATATTTAAAAAGATGTATTCAGTAAGCCATTACTGAGCGCTGATTTTCTGCCAGGCACTCTTGGGCACTCAGTAGACCCAGTGTTGGGTCCTACAGAGATTGATCACAATTTAGCTTGGAAAAAGCTTACCTGTGTTCTATTACAATGTAAGGCAAGGTGCTCAGGCGTGTCTGACTCTGTGGCCCAGTGGGCTGTAGCCCGCCAGGCTCCTTTGTCTGTGTGTATTATTAAAATACATAAAAAAAGAAGGTACATTTTCACGGTGGAATAATGAGTGTTTTCCACATTTTTCCTTTATATTTTCTTATGATTTCTTTTTTCAAAAAACAAAGAACCTGCATTACTTCAAAAGTCAGGGGGAAGCTTACACTTTTTAAGGGAAAGGCCAGGCCTAGGTGACCAGCGGTGTGAGCTGGGTGTCGCATGGGAGGGGTGGCAGGCCCCGGGCAAGCCGGGAGGAGAGAGAGCACAGAGGCCTGAGCTGCCCTGTGCTTCTCTGTTGCCGCTGACCGAGCCGCTTCCAAGCCGGGTCCCAACGAGGGCGAAATGAACTGATCGGCTGCCTGCCCCCTCTGTGCGCCTTTGACAAACACCTGCTGTGCTGCAGGACTCAGGGCCGCCTTCCCTGTCCTGACTCTCCCCGTCCACCTCTTGGAAGGAGCAAGACCGGCCTCCTGCCCTGCTGGCTGGTGAAGGACACACGCAGGGGTCTCACGCAGCTCCCACTCTCCCGAGATGCAAGGGCGCCTGCGGTGAGCCCTCCGGTGACGGCAGGAGGAAGAGCGGTCTTGCCTCCTCACCTTCTCCCGCCCACCCAGCGCCTCTGCTTTCGGCTCCCGGAGGTCTTTCCACCCTTTGCCCCGTTGGACACAGCTGGGGGTCTTGGCAGGAGCTGGGGGTCTTGGCAGGAGTGGTCAGTAACTTCTTGCAGGTACCCCAGCCAAGGCAGGGCAGGGTCTAGATCCCACGGCTCTGACAAGCGGGATGTCCCCACAAGGTCCAGAGTGGTGCGGGGCTGAGTCATATCACCGAGGCAGGCTTTGCCCGCCCTGCCTGCCATTCCCATGAACTCTCCAGATCACTCACCCCAGGCCCGGCGACCGCACGGTGCCCTGAGACAGGGCCCAAGAAAGCCCAGAATTAGTCAACAGCTCAAATCAGAATCACACAGGCCAACGTGCCCGGCCTTTGCCCAGAGGTTGACCTTAAAAAAACCCAGAGATGCTCCACCCCATCTCCGCTGCAGGCCACAGCCAGGGGGTGAGGGGGGGCAAAGGGCGGGGCAGTGGGCCGGGACCGGCTCACCCCGAGGGCAGGGCTCCTGTGGTCTAGGCACCGCAGCTCACAAAGCCCGTTCAGGACACGGCTTCGCCTGACCCGTGAGGAGGCCGAGCAGAGAGGACAGAAGCGTCGTCCTCCATGTGAAGAAGGGGGGCTGGGGGCATCTGGCCGGGGCGCCCCAGGAAGGCCCCGCTGGGGTCAGGCCAGCTCAGGCCTGGGTCCAAATTAGCCTCAGCCTGGGGGCACTGAGACCGCTCCTTGTTTACTGCCCTTAAAGAAGGCTCCTAGAGGGGCTTTCCCGGGGGTCCAGTGGCCAAGAGTCCGCCTGCTGGTGCAGGGGACGTGGATTTGACCCCTGGTCCGGAAGACCCTATGTGCCTCGAGGCAGCGGGGCCCGTATGTCCTGACGACTGAGCCGGTGGGACTGAGCTCCACCACAGAAGCCCACACCGCAACTGCAGAACGGGCCCTGCCCTTCGCAACTAGCGACAGTGCGCGCAGCAACAAGACCCAGCTCAGCCACTGAACAATCAAGAGAACTGTTTAAAGAGCTCATGGAAAATTTCCAGACAGAGAAGTGGAGGGGCCTTCCTTTGCTGTTGCCCTTTTACAGATCATACAGACAGCAACCCCCTCCACCTCCCGCCCTTACCCTTCCCACAATTTCTTACGATTTCATATTATGACGGGATCACACCGGTCACTCGCCCGACAGCTGCTTCATGCATGTCCCCTTCCCCACCAGGCACAGGGGCCGCAGCAGGGGCAGACGCCCTCCCTTGACCTATGGAGCTCACGTTCTGATGGGAGAGACAGACAGAAAACAGACGGCTTCCTGTCAGTTGAGAAGAGAGACACCCATGGCGCTTAACTTGTGCCAGAGAAAGAAAGGAACGAAAGGTGGTTTTACCCAAAGGACTCTGCGGTTCCTAATGTTTTGCACCAACAGCACCAATGCTAACAATGATTTTATGTCCTCCAGGCTTGAAGTGTGTGGGTGTGTATCTAACATGAGCAGTTGTTACCCCCTTTTTTGTTTCGCTTACCAGCATTTTCCAGTCTCCCAGCAGTGGGAGGAAAATGCTGAGTTTTGATAACTTCTGGTGAGGTAGGGGGTTGGAGTTGGAGAAGTTTCATTTCTGCCTGTCTTTGGGGAGCTTGGTGTACCAGCAAATTGGGAGAAGCAAGGTGGCAGGCCTTAAGATGGGGGCTTCGTCGAAACAGCCCAGGAGAGCACCTCTGCTGTGAGCTGGGGCCTCGGCATGTGACTCAGTCATTTCTTGTCTCAGAGAGTGACGGGGAAGGTCCGAAGGGCCACGGTGCACTGACCTCTCCAAGACTGAAGCGTCTGGAATCAGTCCTGCCAGCCCGGTGACCCCACGAGCTGCAAGGCTCGCCTCCCTTGGGGTGTGGGGGGACGGGCCTGGGTGTGTTTCTTCCCAGTGTTACCTCCTAGGGCAGCAGATGGGCGGCATGTCTGCTCTAACCCAACAGCCCCAAAGGCTGAACTCCATGCCTGGAGTGGGCCTGGTGAGATCGGCTCTCCAGGAGAATTTCTGAGTTCTTTCCTGCACTGACTGACGTTTCTTTAGGCCATATCTGCTTAAAAGTTTAAAGACTGAATTCCCAACCCCTCCAGAAACCTCCAAGGATGTCGCAGACTCAGAACACGGATGCCCTTCAGCATCTGTCCTGGACGGGCCCAAAGGGAATGAGGATAAAGATCCGCTAGGATTCGACAGCCACAATGCCACACTTCCGCTTTGAAGTGACACCCGGCTGGCAGCTGCGCTTAAATCTTTTTCCCCTCCCTCCCTCTCTCTCTGACACCTCCAAAATGGGAAATGTCCTTTAAAACAGGAAGAAGAGAAGACAGGCTGCCCTCCCGGGGGGCCCACGGTGGGGCCGCTGCTCTTGGCTCAACTTGACACCAAATCCCGACCGCTTTGAGGTCAGCCTCAACTCCTGGATTGAGTTTTGTCTGACCCAGTGATCAAGTGGCCCCCTCACACTCATTTCAGTCCCTTACACTCAAGTAAAGGCAGACACAGCTGTCTGGTGAGGGCAGCAAGTGTTTATTGAGAAAGGGGAACTCACGCCGCGGGGCCCAATGTCCCAGCCGGTCAGAGCGTCCAAGTGCCCGGGGACAGATGCTGGAACCCTCTGTCGGCAGGGAGGCGCCCGCCCAAGTCCAGGGTGAGACCTGTGGCTTCTTGGGAGCTGGGGGAGATGAAGGACAGGCCTCCTGCGGTTGCTGGCAGCAGGAAGGGGGGAGCGCGACAGCACCGTGCTCCCTACGCTTTGGTGAGTGTTGAAGATGCGGTCTCGTGACTCGGCACAGCCACCAAGACGGCAGAGCGGAAAGGTCCAAGATTCTTTGGAGCGGAGCCAGAGAGTTTGGCTTGGAGAAGGTATTTCTCAGCAGGCAATGGCGATTGTAGGGACCAAAGGTAACAGAGCCGCCCGAGACGAGAGTGGCCTCTGGGGGTCTCTCCCACGGGGCAGAGCAGGGAGGCCACTTCCCTTTCCGAGCCCAGGTCGGTGTGGCAGGTCCATCTCGCAGGACGTTTACTGCGCTGGAGACAAAGCCCAGGTGTGCACTGGGCGGAGCGGGAGGAGAGCGGGTCTCAGGAGCCGGGCCGGGGGTGGGAGGGAACGCTGGAAAAGCTGAGATTTTGGGAAAGCTCGTGAGGGAGGCCCCGCGGACCCAGCGGAGCAGTCCGCTGCGCTCGGGGAGGTCAGGGAGGCAGGCGGCGGTGGGGAGCCGCCCGCTTCGCTTCCCTGCGCCGCCCGCAGCCCGCGGCGGACCGAGCAGCTACGGGCCGACAGCCGAGGGGGCGCTCGCCGTCTGGGCTCGGCCGCCCGCGCGGGCCGGGCTCCTGAACGGGGAGCCGTCGTCGCCGGAGAGCGATGACGCCGAGCTGCTGCAGCGCGCCGGGCGGTCGGCGCGCCCGCAGGCGCCGCGCTGCCGCAGCTGCGCGCGGAACGAGCGGTCGAGCAGCAGGTAGATGAGCGGGTTGGCGCAGCTGTTGACGAAGGCCAGGCAGGTGGCGACGGTGAGGCCCCAGCGCAGCGCCAGCAGCAAGCGGCAGGGCAGCGGCAGCGCGCCCAGGCTCGCCAGGTGGAAGACGGCGCGCAGGGCGCAGAAGGGCAGCCAGGAGCCCACGAAGGCGCCCTCGACGGCCAAGATGATGCGCAGCGAGCGGCTCCGGGCGCGGCCCAGGTGCGGCGGCCCGCGCAGGCGGCGCGACACGCGGCAGTAGCAGACGACGGTGACGGCCAGGGGCAGCACCAGGGTCAGCAGCAGCAGCAGCAGGCTCAGGCCCTGGAAGGCGTCCGACGGCTCCTCCCCGCACTGGCTGCCGCGGCCCCCGCCGGGCAGCGGCCGCAGGCGGCGGAAGGCCAGCGCCGGCAGGCCGGCGGCCAGCGCCGCGGCCCACACGCCCGCGCAGGCGGCCAGCGCGCAGCGCCGGGAGCG
>SJYG01000624.1:189243-204264 GCA_006410535.1 Litocranius walleri | reverse complement strand
GGCGGGGGGAGGGGCAGGTGCCTGGGAAGAGAAGGGGGCGAGATTCGGGGTGGGGCGGAGGGCCGGGACGTGGCTTCCCAGCTGGGTCTTTGGAAGAAAAGTTCCCGGCTGGATCTCCGCCCTGCCTCCCGTGGGAGCCTGACCTGTCCCTCGTCACTGGTTTTATTGAACGAGGAGCGGCAATGGTTTCAGGGCCCAGAGTGCCAGTAGAACCGGCGATCAGAGCCTCGGTCCCTCTCACCCCTTCTTGGCTCCCAGCTACTGTCTGTCTCTCTCTTAAGATTTTCCCCGGGGAGGTGCCAGCTGCCAAGATTCCCCTGGCCTCTTTGCAGAGCCAGCGGGTGGAGGGAGCCTGCCCTTGGGGGCCTCCCTACAGTCAGGGACTGAATACCAGACTCTCCGATGGCGTTACCTCCCTGAGCTGCTGGGTCTGGTGTCTTAGCCCAGGGTGGCGTTTCTGACCAGCTCAGGTTCTCAGGGAGCCACGGGGAGCGTTTGAACCTGAAGAGGGAGGGTCAGCCTGTCCAGATGAGGCAGTAGAGCCTGGAATCTAGACCCCAGCCCTTCCCACCTTCCTTCCTGGGCAGAAGCTACCCGTGGAGCCTGTGGGTGTTAGGCTCAGAGCGCAAGATGGGGCAGGACTCAGCGGCAGAGGCGTTGTCTGTCCTCAACCAGGAGTCGGGAGTTTTGGAGGAGGACAGGATCCCTTGTGGACTGAGAGGCAGGAAGGATTGAGAGAGAAGGGTGGGCATGTAGCCTGGCCTTGGAGGAGGCGGTGGGCCAGGGACAGGACGGGGCAGGGTTCCCGAGGATGCTGGGCAGTGAGTCAGGCCCCAGCTCCTTAGCAGGTCCTCCCGCCAGCCGCTGCAGCGAGGTGCGACAGCGAGTCCCCCACAGAGCGGCGCCTCCTTGTCGCCGGGAGAGGATGAGCTGCTGGGTCATCCGGCGTCACAGATTCGAGGCAGGCTGTTTTTCCATTTTACTCCTTTCAGCCGTTACAGCAAGCGCCTCTGTGTGGCAGGCCCCGTTTCGGGTGTCACAGGAGATGTCACTTTTGACCTTGGAGGGTCACTAATCAGGGCCCAGAGACAGATCCATGTGTCCCACGTGCAGTGGCCGGCGTGCCAGAAGTCACACGTCCTGGTGTGAAGGTTAACGAAGTCCCCCCGGAGCTCGAAGGAGGGGGAAGCCCCTCTAATTGAGGAGGAAGTCCTGAGTCTTTCCCAGCACCCGAGGTGGGGACTGAGAGGCCCCTGGACACATGGAGGGGGAAGAGCCCACCTACGCCCCCAGGGCAGGGCAGTGCCAAGCTGTGGAGGGACACGCAGAGGCCCCAGCAGCCCTGTGGTAGGTTGCTGTTGTGTGTGCAGGGGACGGGGAGTGTCAGACAGGGGACCAGTGGCGGGACAGAGAGGAGCGGACCCATCCGAGAGGCCCGGGGTGCGGGGCTCTTGCAGCCGAGCAGGTGGGTGGGCCTGGGTGGCCGGCGGGAGACGACGCAGGTATTGGCATTGTCCGCCCGTCAGCCCACTGAGGCCAGGGCCGCGGGGAGGCATGTGTGTGTTCTGTTCTGTGCTGATTGGAGTGGGGTGACAGAGTAATTCGCAGTCCACACCAAGCCCTTCTGAGGGCGAAAGCAGCGTTGAGGACCGTTGACCTGGGCCATCAGGCTGGCCTGGGCCGAGCCGACGGGGACATCAAGTCCCCCTAACTACGGCCCCTCTGTCTGCGAGACACCCGGGGGAAGAAAACGCCAAGGGGCAGGTGGGGTGTGGGCACACTGTGCCCAGCAGGGGTTACTGCACGATGGGGAAGGCAGGTGAGGGCCCTTCCCACCCCCAGGCCTGGGTCTCCCCTGAAGACCCCGCCCGCAGGGTGGAGACCGGGAAGGGGGGGGGCTGCCTTCTCAGGTTTGCTCAGGCTGCTGGCGAAGGACGCACTTGTCCTGGGAGGCCCTGCAGCCTCTGGCCCTGGAAGGCCAGCCCAGGCTGCGCTGCCTCGCCTGAGTGGGGACATGTGGGGGCCGCCAGGGGCAGCTGGGGACAGGCCCCATGCCTCCTGGGGGCACGGCAGCCCAGGCCCGGGGCGTGTGCGGTTCTGAAAGCTCAAGGTGAACACCCAGCTGCCACAGGTGGATGAGAAGAGCGGGCAGGGCCCCAAGAGGGCTGTGGAAGCAGGGCTGGAGGTGGGCAGACCTGGGCTGTTTATTAGAAACATCGGGCCTCGCGCTTCCGGGGCAGTGGCCTTGTGATCCCGAGTGCGTGGCGGATTCTCTGCTGGGGCCTGGGCGGCCGACCTTTCTGCCTTTCTCTGGGCGGCAGGAAGCCACAGGGGCCTGGCCTGCCATGTGCCCAGCCTGGCTTCAGTGAGCAAAGCCAAATCCATGATGCCAGCCTCTCCTCCCCCTCAGGGCTGGAACCAGTCCCCTTGTGACATCTCGTCTTAGTGAGCTGAGAGTCTGGGCCCCTGCAGACAAGCACGGAGCCCGCAGGCAAGAGTTGGCCTGCTTCTCTCCAGTCGCACCCCAGGGCCCTCTCAGGCCCTCAGGGCTCCGGCCGTCCAGAAGGATAGTGGCCTGGTGAGCTGGGTCAGCCTTGCCCCGACCACAGGCTCATCAGCTCCTGGGTAAGTGAACAGGGCTCCCTGTCACTGTGCTTGGCACAGGCCTGTGTGAGATGAGAGGAGAGGATAAATACAGAAGCAGCCAGGGCTTTGAACTAGATGGTCTCTAGGAGGAAGTTTTTTTGTTTTTCCAGTCCCTTTATGGGCTGTATATTTAAGCTCTTACTGCTGTCCCCCTTAATGTTAATTTTTCTGTCCGATCATCTTTAACTCTTTGGGGAAAATTTTGAAAGTTCTCTCGCCTTTTTCATCACGAAAGCCTTGGTCACATCGCAGAATGTGAAATAAGAAAAGGCGTTCTGGCCCTCCTGCAGCACGAAACGCCGGTGAACCTTCCAACCAGTGAAGGACATTTTCAAAACGGAATTTGTCTGTGGTTCCCGTTGCTCTTGAGTTTTCAGTGCTGTCAACACTGCACCTCAGATGCCCTCCACTCAGATGCCCTCCACATCCGCATTCCTCGCACACGCTTCCGAGGCGAGTCTGCAGCCAGGTGGTGCGGCTTCGGCCGCTTGTCTTAGTAACGCGAATCCACGGTTCCCTGCGTCGCTCAGTCTTCCGATCCCTTTGCTTTCGTCACTTAGGTTGTTTGTAGTGTTTTTGGCAGCCTTTTTATTCATACAAATTTGTAATAAATAACAGCACTTACCACTTTTCTCTCCTTTCACATTGTTCTCTGAGTATAAATGCCTTTGTGAAGGACAAAGGCTATCAGATTTTCTGTGGCTTGATACAACTGCGTGCAGTGATCGCTAAAGGCTTCACAGGAGAGCACAGCTTCAACATCGTCCTTTAGAGATGCTCATTGGTAAAATGTCTCTCCACTTTAACAGGTAATGAGGTAAAGTGGTAACTCACTTCAATTTACATTTCAAATCGTAAGACGGAAAATGTTTCCAGATGTAATTCCTCTCATGTGAACTAATTATGTCCTTCACACATTTATCTATTACAATCTTTTGTGTGTCTAATAATTTGTATCAACTATTTATTTAGAATAAATCATTATTCCATTTGGTTCAAGTACCTTTCCAAGCTTTTTCCCTTAGCTATTTAAAATTTTTGTTTTACATTTTCATAGTGGAATTCATTGCTCTAAGCAGTTTCAGAGTTTAGAATGTTACTTTCTCTTTGATGATCTAGAAACGTTCACTTTACTTTTTGCATGTGTTTATTAGGCTGCCCTGGGCCTTAAGACGTGGGGCGCGGGATCCGGTTCCGACCGGGGGTGGGCACTGAGCCCCTGCACTGCGGGTGCCAAGTCAGCCACTGGACCACCAGGGAGGCCCCTTCAATCTTCTTGTTAAGTTTGTATCATCTTTTTAAATCCACATAAATGTTTTTTTTTTTAAGATTTCTAACTTTCCGAACACCATTACATTAAAGCTATTTGTAGGAACCCCGCTGTGCCGTGATGTTGAGTTCACTGTGCACACATGCACCATGCTGTGTCCTTGTGTCTGCGTGTGTTCAGTGCACAGACAGGTGGGGCTGCTGGTGGGAGGGGCTGGCATCCATGTCTGCTTTAGAGCCTGACTGCCACGTGCAGCTAGGCTCCAGCTCCCGTCTCAGAGCAGGCAGGAGAGGGCCTGCATGTCGGGGAGGATCCCGCAGACAGCGGGGGGGGGGCACCCCCACAGCAGCTTTGCACCCCAGTCCAGCCCTGCCCCCTGGGGAGCTGCAGGCTGGGCCGCCCTGTCTCCCCTCCGACCCCCGGGTGTCTGTGTACACAGTGGGTGGAGGGTCACGGTCTGAGATTGTCCTGGGCACTTCCCGAGAGGTCATCCCCTCCTGGGGGCTTTCGGGCTGGGCCAGCACAGGTCCCTGGGGCTGGGGTCTCGGTGCTGAGTGCCACAGGTGAGGGGGCTCCTGCTGCAGAGCTGAGCGGGCCGAGGCATGGACTGGTGGCAGGGGCGGGCGTGTCCTCAGCCTCTGGACGGTGGGGTGCTAGAAACAGGGGTCTCGACTTCACTCATGGCCATTGACCAGATGCGCGGTGCTTCCTCACACACCACGCTCCCGAGCCCTGTGTGTGTGCACGCACGTGCGTATGTGGCTGTGAACACACATGTGCCTGTGCCAGCACGTGGAGCGGGGAAGGGTGTCGGGGAAGGCTGGCAGTGTCCCCCCCACCCTCGCCACCGCAGGCTCCCCAGCCCAGGGCCGGCCCCACCCTGGGTGCCAGGGGTGGAGCAGGGTTTCAGAAACTCTCAGGGACCGGCAGCTAGGAAGGGGCAGGACGTCTCAGCCTCCCTGGGGAAGCGCTTTGGTGACTCAGAGTGAAAGTGTCTCAGGGCCGCAACCTCACTGCTGGCCTGGGGGCGGTGGGTCAGGGGTGAGAGGAAGAGGGCGGCTTTCAAGGAAAGTGAGATTCCATCTCCTGCAGCCCGAGGCGGCAGGAACCCAGAGGAGAGCAGCAGGGAAGTCCCCTGGCAGGACAGGGCCCCAGGGGGTGTTTGGAGAGGAAGTTGCAGGTCTGGGTGGTGACTACTCAGCCCACAAGGGCTGCTCACCAGCGCTTCCCAGTGATCTCAGCCCGCCTCTGGTCACCGAGGCAGGACTGGTGGCTGGGAGCGGGCGCAGGGTGGGGGCCAGCCCTCTCGCTGCCGTGAGCCTGCCCTTCCTGCCTGGGCCCTGCCCATCCCTGCCCTTCCCACGCTATGCTGCCAAGCAGATGTCCCACCTGTCAGTGAACCAAAGACAAGAAGACAATGGCGAGGTGCTCGCTCTCCAGCTGCCCCCACCTTACTGGGGAGCACGTTTCAGTGCAGACCCGGCACCGTCTCCAGTGCGGCCTCGAGGCTGTGTCCAGGCACCGTGGTGAACGGGTGACGTCCGGGGTCACCCTCCCAACTTGACACAAACGTGAGGAGCCGAGGAACCCGAGAAGGTCCTGACGGCTGGGTTTTTCTCAGTGACTTTGTGACTTATCTCGAAATGCCACACTTGCCTGAGTTTCAGTATCTACTGGGGATTTCCCTGCCGGCTGCTGTGGCCAGGCCGGGCAGGCCCGGGAGGACTTCAGTGACGGTCGGGCTGAGCCGGGCTCCTGCAGGGGAGCGGGGGCATTGGGACCCCGTCCCCCTGCAAAAGAGACGGCCTGGTGACTCGGGCAGGGGGTGAAGTGGACGGAGGCTCGGGGGGTGCGACGTGTGGGGACTCCTGGCCTGGGTGCTTAGGTGCTGGACCAGAGTGGAGGAAGGGAGGCCCTCAAAGGCTTGGCCTCGGTGGCTGGCTGCTGCTGGGGGCGCGGACCTACCCAGAAGGTCGAGGACTGGTTTCTGAGCTGGCTGAGCTATGGAAAGCCGTGAACTTCTGGGTGAGGGGTGAGCCGCACGGTGGTGGTGGGGAGGCTAGGTTGTATGGAGGTGTCTAGGCCTGGTAGAAAGCGCAGGGGCGGGCAGGGCCTGGGGTGGAGCCGAGACTTCGTGCAGGAGAGCTGGGGCCAGACAGGAGGGGAGCAGCCCACCCTCAGTCCGCCCTGCAACTGCAAGCTGCCCCCAGGCCCCAGGGACAGTATGCACCAGCCGGCCCAGAAAAGCCGCCGCAGCGCTCTTACTGAGGGCAAAGCTGTCTTTAGTTGGAAAGTAGGGGTGGGCTTCCCTGCTGGCTCAGGTGGTAAAAAATCTGCCTGCAATGCAGTAGACGCAGGTTTTCAATCCATGGAAGACCTCCTGGAGAAGGGAATGGTTCCCCTCTCCAGTACTCTCACCTGGAGACATGGATAGAGGAGCCTTGCGGGCTACAGTCCAGAGGTCACGGGGTTGGACATGACTAAGCGACTAACACTTTCCCTTCACACACTTTTTAGGCTTTTCTTTAAGCACTCTGGTCTGAATGAGGAGAATCCGCAAAATCCAAGTGAAGCTTATGGAATGACTGTTGAGACCTGGCTCCCACTGCTGCCGGAGCTGGGCGAGCTCAGCATACATTCACTTGTACAGGCGCAGAGGGTTAATTCTGGCATTTTAATTACCAATTCACCAAAAAAAGGAAGAAATACAGGCAAAATTAATGCAAGATGAGAAAAAACGTTTCTGCATCACTGTGTAGACCGTCTGAGCTGAGTACAGACAGCCACAGACTTTCAACACTAAGTCAGGATTCAAACAACTTCTAGTATTAATCACCTCTCATGAATACCTCAATTGTTCAATTTAAACAGAGGTTAGGAGACAGGAAAACTATGTGATGCGTTTGCCCAGGTTCAAATATTAGCTCCAAGACCCCGTATTTTAGTCGAGAAACCGAAAAGGACCTTTGGTGCCATGCTTTTATTCAAATGAAAGGGGAAAAACTACACTGTACCAGGAAGTAGCAAATATGACAGTTATTTTACAGCACAGCATCGTAAAAAAACCTGTAAGCAACGCTCCCGAGTGGACAGGCAGCGCACCAGACACTGTACATCGCCCCAAGTGTCCACGGAACCACAATTAAAAAGCTGGGTTTGGCTTTAAAAACAGCCAACTGAACTCTAACAGTCATAGCACAACCGAGCAGCTGAGGGGAACGAAAAGCTTCCCAGCGCCTGTCGCGCAGCAGAACCCCACAGGCCGCACTGGTGACCGCGACAAGGGTCTGGCAAACTCAACTGAGCAAGAATCCAACAACGCGGCCCCCGACGATGAGAAGCACCAATGTGTTTCATAAGTTGATGACTATCTCCAGACTTTACGAAATAGTGTAATTCTCATTTGTATAATTTTAAAAACATAATTTAAAAAAACCCACAGACTTAAATATATCCATATTCCTTCTGCATGAATAAAGTAAACCATCATACTGAGAGCAAGGAGCTCTTGTGGCAATATTCACATTCCACCTTTAGACCTTACAGACGCCACTGGGCACACACAGGCTTGAGAACAAAGGGTGGTCCTGTCTGGTTTCACACAGTTACTTCCTCCATTGTCTTGCATTCAGTTTAAAAAAATTTAATGGCCAAGTAGTATCATCAAGAAGATTGCTTTGATAAGGGCAATTTCGTTGATTAAAAAGAACAAACTTAGTAATGCTGAAGGCTTGTTAACTCTCCTTTTGCCTATTACCACATTTTGATTAGGTTCACTATTTTTTTAAACTAGTCAATCTATTTGACAATCATTTCCTTCTAATTGTGACCGAAATGGTTGTCTGAAAGGTAAAATGTGCAATCCCTCAGTTTTAATCTTCATATATTATATACACAATATGTATACACTTAGAATATAAGAGTTACATATATCCTGGTCTTTTACATGCAAACAGCAGATCACAAATAGTTCTGAGCTACACACATATCCTGCACAGGTATTGGAAAAAGATCTGTGAAATTTTTTTACAGTTTAAACAAATATACATAAATATAAGAACATAAATTACAGTAAAATATTGACAGCATTTGAGCAGACGCTGATAGCCCAGATGTGCCGACGCCAAAGGCCTTATAATAAGAGAGAAGCACAGGCCAGGGACACCGCACTCCGACTTTCTTTAAAAGATAAGTGAATGCATCATCATGTGAGATATTAGTTACTTCTCTGAACAACTCAATTAGAGAAGCGTATATATTTTTGTCTCTACTTCCCATTAAAGAAACAGACTATGCATCTCATATCTGCAACAATACTGTCTTTCCCTCTAAGTTTACACGTTGTCACAACACTGAAACATAACAGGGTCACAGAATCATTCAAGTCTTTTCCTGAGAATGAAGTTTTTCCCCAACTAACCCTCTGGTATGCACTGTTAAGGGAACAAAAATCACGCAGGGAAGAGTTCAAGTGTGTACTCAATCTAGGCTGCCTCGCCTGAAAAGGATGGAAAAGAAGAAAAACTCAGAATCATACTCAATCTAGGCTGTCTCGCCTGAAAAGGATGAAAAAGGAGAAAAACTCAGAATCAGTGAAAGAATGTGAAGCTATTTTAAAATTAAAATGTAGCCCTTTGTACATGTTTAAAAACTCTAAATATAACTTTTGTATCAGTTATAAATACAACGGAAAGACCTCTCGAGAGCATGTGGCAGGAAGTCCTCCATCTTCAGGCTCAGACTACTCAAAGTGTCGTTCATTTCTGCCAGCTTATAAAGTGACATGCTTCAAAAGAGACAGAAAGCCTTTTTGTTAAAAGAACAATCTAAATTATTCTGAGTTGGCCAGAAGTGGTGTAAAAACAGCACTGATTTAATCAGCAACTTCTTGTAACATCTTCTTGGTTAAGCTCACGTGGTTTCAAGTGAACTATAGCAGCTCTTTACAACTCCTCCTCTTGCTTCACAGGAAAGCGTTAATACTCGAGTGAATAATAAATAGACCTGTAGGTGCTTCACAGGGTCATCTGGCCAACACTCTGACACAGCTGGAGCATGGGACTAGGGCTTCTCTCCGCGTCCTGAGAGCGGCGCAAGGTGACTCCGCAGGCCTCTTTCCTACTCGTGTGATCGCCACATGAAACCAAATACAAACGTTATCCTGGAACAAGCTCCCAGGGGAGAAAGAAAGCCAAATTAGCCATCTGAAGACACTCACGTACATTAAAAAGTTTAAAAAAAAGCAACAAACAAAAACACACAGCTGATAATCCTGGCCATACGCCAACTCGTGTGCGTGAGAACTCAGTGCTCCGCCGTCTCGACAGCCCGGCAGGCAAGCCTCCACCAGTGAGCCAGACACCCGCCATCACCTGGCCTGGCACCTCAGTGCGTCTCCAGCACTGCAGTCTACATTCCAGTTGTCATGACAACAGGGCTGAACAGTCCGGTTTCAATGAATAGAAGTCTGTTGGCGATTAGAAAGGATTCCTATAGGCAGGAGGGATGAAGTGCAGACTCACCGCGCGCTCAGAAGCAGGCGTCCCCAGCCCCTAAGCTTTAGTGGGCAGCAGTTTCTTGGGCGTCACTGGCCTCTTGGCCTGCCACAGATGGCTGTGAATGGTAATCGCGTCAACACTGGCAGATAGAGTTTTAGCAGGTATGTGGCTGAACTGTTTCCTGTCAGAATTGTATTTGTAAAGGCCCTCGATCATCTTCTTAGTGACAGACTTCGGGCCTATCCCAGTCAGCTTACTGATCTCCTCCGTGTCTGGGCAGTAGGCGTACAGAGACCGGAACTGGCAGCCTGAGTCCCGGAATAAGATCAGGAAATTGTTGGCAGCTGACTTCTCCATTTCCTTCAGGATTGCAAACAAAGCAAAACAGCAATGAGAGCCCTCAAACGGTCTGCTCAACACACAATGTTCCCATAGCTATGCTTCATTTCTTGACACGTAATGTAAAACAGAAACTCCTAAGCAGCTGAAGTGAGGGGCATGTAACGCAAGCCCAGCACGCTGGGACTGAAATGTGTGCAGGCGCCTCGCGGCCGAGGACCTGCTGGCTGTGCCGGAATCAAGACCCTGGAGGGACTGCAAGTGATCTGCTCAATCCCCACCACGGACAGCCAGGCACTGGCCATCTCCATTTTAAAAAAGGCAAATCACGTAATCTACGCTTATGAAATGTGACTGAGTGACTCTGGGGAAGAAAATATTTTAGAATTTTATATTTTCGTCTTAAGTCTATGCCTAGTCTTGAATGAAATGTGCAGTCTTCCAGAATCCCATCTGAGAGTTAAGTTCGTCTAATAATGAAAACATAGTTACACACCCTTCATATGCGGCTGAAATTCTAGGAGTCCCTAAGGAGTGCTTTTTCTTGAATTGAAAGAGAAGATTCCTACAATTTTAAGATGTTGCCCAACCTAACTTTCATGCAAACATGCTTACCTCCAGTATTTTTTTCTTCTGACCTTCATTTACTTTTCCAGCCAAACAGCAATGAGCTAAAGCATTTTGTATTATGTGCTTATTGGATTTTGCACTGGGTTCTTTGAAGAGCTTTGGTCCTATAAGAATTTAATAACAATAACAGTAAAAATAACTTTGGTAAGTCAAAAATACTACTTATTGGTACCATTTGCATAGCATTATTAAATAATACAATTGTTTCCGTATGATCAAACTCTAACATGAAGGCCCTGCCCTGCTCTGGTCAGGACACGGTTTTATCCGCGGGGTTACACCTCGCGGGTCTCCTCCGGTCTCCTGAGGTGGCCTGGAGGGCAGCACTTTCTGCCACTTCCCTGGAACGTTTGCACCTGAGAAGGCCCCTCCTCCCTCACACTCACCTCCCTCAGGAGGCCTTCAGTAAGTATGCAGAGAAACCAGTTCTTTGGAAGTGAAAAAAATTAGCCCTGATTTGTCGTGTTTACCTCTATCTGGAATAAACTACCCCCACCATGGCTGACTCGGCGCTGCCAGTGGTCCTGCAGCCACGCAATTCCTGGAAGGGTCACTATGTGTCTGACAGCCCCGCAGGTCTGCACTCTCCCGGGGCCAGCAGACTCGGCCGCTGCACTGACCTTACAGGCTGCTGCACTGACCTTACAGGCTGCTGGGCCGGCTGGAGCCACAGGGTAGCGAGGAGACGACTCTGGAGGTGTCGGCAAGCTCTGTGCCCTGGGCCTTCGGGGACCACTCGGGGGTCAGCCGGATGCCAGCGGGATGCGGGTGGCCCCGTCACCTCCCCCGCCTACCTCTCCACGGCCATTCCCACCTTCTCTCCTGCTTCGCTGCTTTGTTCTAACGGCATTCTGCATGTGTCTCCTTCGACAACGCCTCCCCCAACAGAGTGAGACCAGGTGCCCTCCGGGACCTAAGGCCTTCCTTTATCTTTCAGAGCCTCTCAACGCCTGCTCCAGACGCGCAGTTCCAGACCCTGAAGGCCCTCATGAGGGGAAGGACTTGGTGGAGCCGAGCTGTTCCCCGCACTCATGACTGATGTGGGGTGGAGAGACCTCTGTAGACCAAACTGAGACAGCCTCAGACCGAGACTACAACACAGAGATGGGCAGGGTTTTTAAGGGAGAAGTGGGGGGCTGAGGGCTACTGCTATTTTTCTGAAGCTAAATTCATCTGGGACAAGTCGCCACCACTTTGACTGGAAGCGCATCACAGACACTGACTTACCCGAAAGAGGCCGCCCGCCTCAGCCACTGCTTCCGATCGGTCTTCCGCGTGCAGCGCGCCCTGCACCGCGTCTCAGCCCCCGTCCAACTGCTCCCCAAGGACGGGCGGGCACTCACCTGTGTACTCCGTCCCTGAGGCCACAGACGACGTGGTGGATGCGTTCTCCCAGTCCTTCTCGCCGTTCCGGCTGCCACAGCGGCTCGGAGATAAGAAGCCTTCTACAGACTCTGATCTGAATGACATAAGACACGCCCTGTAATGTCCCATACAGAGGAGAAACATCTGGGGCTCAGGAGGACGAAGGTGAGTGCCAGCCAAACTCAACTCAGAGGCTTAAAAAGAAGATGGTGGTCATTCCGTCTCATTCACAGCCGCAGAGCTGAGACCTCAGTGGGCACCCCCCCTGAGTGCCTGTGGAGGACAGACGGGCGTTCCCACAGGACAACCGACAGTCCCTGACGACCTTCACTGGGAACCTTCTTTTATGTGGGCGCTACGTTACAACATGCTTCCTAAGACCAGGAAATACTGATTTTTAGCTTCTAATACATATACTGGGTTGGTCAAAAACTTCATTCTGTTTTTTTCCATAAGGTGGTTTGAAACCTCAAACTAACTTTTTGGCCAACCCAACACATCCTTGAGAAAGAGGGCGCACACAAAGGAGCTTTCCTAAGTCGCCAGAGGGGGAGCCCAGAGCGGCGGGCGCGCGGCGCGCGAGGACGCTCCGCTGCAAGCGCGACTGTGTCACGGCCCCACGGCAGTGGCTGGCCAACCGTTCCGGGTGCTATCCTACCGATGCCATTATTCTAAATCTAAGAGAGAAACCTGAAAGGTGAGTAGACCTCTTCCTGTATTTGTTAGACACTCAAACTGTCCTGATCAGCAAAACTGACAGCCACCCATGACCACGGTGCACTTGCTGAGAACGCCGTGTCCTCAGGAAGGCATCTGCGCTGCGACTCACCTCGGGGGCCTCTTCCCTGAGTGCAAGCTCTCACTGTCGCCCATGTTCAGTGACGCCAGAGAAAGGCTCGAGACTGCAAAGACACGACAGATTTGTGAGCCGGAACAAAAATTAGAAATTTAAAAGGGGCAACTAGAGAAGAGTGTTCATTAGGTAACACCAGTGTATGAAAATCGAGCTTGTACAGTTTCTTTTCCTTTTTCGATACATAATATGCTTGCATACACATATACACAACTTACTTAAAATGGGCAAGGAGCCTACTTTTGAGAACTGGTTAAATGAGTGAGGGAGACCGAGAGGTACAAACCCCAGTTACGGGATGAGTGAGTCAGGCAGCTGGCGTGCAAGGTGTGCGGAGTGCAGCTGGTCACTGCGTCAACTCTTGGTGCAGTGACAGATGGCAGCTAGATTAAGCCTGATGATCACCGTGAATCACTCTGCTGTATAACGAACTAACAGTGCTGTAGGTCAACTGTACTTCAACAAACAGACTCACAGAAAACGAGACTACACGTCTAAACTTACAGAGCGCCAGACGCCAGTTACATCTCAGCAAAACTGAGAGAAGAAAAGGGTGAAATTAGCTATTCCAAAATAGAGTGGTAATGAGTGCTTATAAGAAAAAAACTTAAAAAAGAGAGAAATTAACAAAGAAACTAACAAGAATAATAAAATGTATTTTAGGAATATCTAATTCCCAGGTAATGCTGGACTGCATAAAGCACAAGCTGGAATCAAGATTGCTGGGAGAAATATCAATAACCTCAGATACGCAGATAACACCACCCTTATGGCAGAAAGTGAAGAGGAGCTAAAAAGCCTCTTGATGAAAGTGAAAGCAGAGACTGAAAAAGTTGGCTTAAAGCTCAACATTCAGAAAGCTAAGATCATGGCATCTGGTCTCATCGCTTCATGGCAAATAGATGGGGAAACGATGGAAACAGTGACAGACTTTATTTTGGGGGGCTCCAAAATCACTGCAGACGGTGACTGCAGCCATGAAATTAAAAGATGCTTGCTTCCTGGAAGAAAAGTTATGACCAACCTAGATAGCATATTAAAAAGCAGAGACATTACTTTGCTGACAAAGGTCCATCTAGTCAAAGCTATAGTTTTTCCAGTGGTCATGTGTGGATGTGAGAGTTGGACTATAAAGAAAACTGATACTTTTGAACCGTGGTATTGGAGAAGACTCTTGAGAGTCTCTTGGACATCAAGGAGATATAGCCAGTCCATCCTAAAGGAAATCAGTCCTGAATATTCACTGGAAGGACTGATGCTGAAACTCCAATACTTCGGCCACCTAATGCAAAGAACTGACTCCTCTGAAAAGACCCTGATGCTGGGAAAGACTGAAGGCAGGAGGAGAAGAGGATGACAAAGGATGAGACGGTTGGATGGCATCACCGGCTCAATGGACATGAGTTTGACCAAGCTCCAGGAGTTGGTAACAGACAGGGAAGCCTGGTGCACTGCAGTCCATGGGGTCACAAAGAGTTGGACACAACTGAGCAACTGAACTGTTCCCAGGTAGCAAATCAATTTGTTAATTTCAGCCAATACCAGGTTTCAAAAATGTTCACTGACTACAAAAGGTGGAGTTCTCTTTACTTTTTAAATTGAAGTACAGTTAATTTACAATGATGTGTTAGCTTACAGTTTAAGCAAAGTGATTCAGTTACACACACATACACTTCTTTTCCAGATTCTTTCCCATTATAGTTCCCTGTGCTGTACAGCAAGTTCTTGTTGTTTATCTAATTTATATATAGTCATGTGTGTATTGTAACCCTAGCATCCTAACACTCCACCCCATTACCCTCTGGCATCTGTTTTTCTGTTTATTTTTTTAAACAGTTCTCTTTAAATAGTGTTACATTATTTTCCTTCAGTTTCAGAGTAACTATAGTAACTCAGTATATAGTTCGGTACAGAATAAGTATAGTAACTCTTAAGTTTCAGAATAACTATAGTGACAACCCAGGGAGATGGCATGTGAGGGCGAGCGCCCACCGGGCTCGTGTTCAGGCTAGACGTGAGCACTCGACTGTGCTGCTGGCCATATGCACGCACGCGTAACAGGCTCCACTCGCAGGAAGCTTTCCTACCCAGCTCAGCGCCCTCCGCGCCTCCGCGCCACTGCCGAGCCGGGGGCTGCTCTAAGCCGCCTGGCCACGCGCCCGTTACCTGGGGGGCCTTTCACGGGCGTCTTGGGGGACTCGAGGTGATCCCTGTGGATGGACTTGGGCCGCTGCTTCTTCTGCCGCGCCGCCTGAGGCCGGGGCTTGAGGACGGTGTCCATGTCCTCCATGAGCTTGAGCTGCTTGCGCCGCAGGTACTCCTGCCGGATGAACTCGCGGCGCGCCCGCTCGTCCTCCTTCTTCTGCCGCTCCTCCTCCGTCCTGCGCCTGGAGACCGAGCGGGCGGCCGCTTACTGCGCA